>OZ038384.1:44249703-44628150 GCA_964036045.1 Eutreptiella sp. 'Long Island Sound 2002'
GGTGGGGTGTCTTTGTGTGGTGAAACTGTGAAAGGGGTAGCGGGAGCCCCCCCCCCAAAAAAAATTGGGTCCCCCGGACCCCCCCCCCCCCTAGCTAGGTCTTGGGCGCAACACAACTTGAGGGGTTCAAAGGATGAAAACTAAGGGGGGGTTGTCCTTGAGTTTAGAGTAAAACAACATAGGGGCGGGTTTGAAAAATTACGAGAATCCCTTCCCGGACAGCTTCTCGGGACTTCTCGGCTTACCTTCCCGATCAGAAAGGGGTTCCCAAATAGACTTCTCGGCGGGGGTCTTGATGAGAAAGGGGTTCCCAAAACACCTTGTCAGCAGGGTTCCCGCTTTGGTGTGTGTTTCCTTCGCTTGTCCTTCCTTGTCTCCTTTGCATCTTTGGTCCGTGGGATGGACACGGGTGGTCGTCGCTCAAGGGGGGCCGGCCGGTCTAATGCCTTGCCCCCCCCCCCCTCCCCCCCTCCTCCATACCCCCCAAAGTTTTCAAACCCGTCTTTCTCGAATTGAGATTTTCGAGGAAAGGGTGTGTGCCAAAGACACCAAACACTTTTTTGGCCCTTCTTAAGAGGCTTTTTTTTTTAGCCTATGTGTCTACACTCAAAATACTCAAAACTTTGTGGACAATTCAAAAATGTTTGAAAAACACACAAAAAATTGTTCCTGACCTAACCTCCGGGTCAGACCTTGGCTGTTGGGAACCTGAGCTAATAGGGCGTTCTCTCCTCGA
Source organism: Eutreptiella sp. 'Long Island Sound 2002' (assembly GCA_964036045.1). Taxonomy (NCBI): domain Eukaryota; phylum Euglenozoa; class Euglenophyceae; order Eutreptiales; family Eutreptiaceae; genus Eutreptiella; species Eutreptiella sp. 'Long Island Sound 2002'. Next base: position 44,250,440 of record OZ038384.1, read on the forward strand.
GCTTGTGGACTCTTCGCCGAACTCCGTCATTGTGTGGATTCGAAACGACGTTCGCCGTTTTCTCCCCTAGCTTCTGAAATCTGGGCTAAGCTCCGTCGCTGCTCACCCACTCCAGCAGTATGCCGAGGTTCGAACCGATTGCCGCCGTTCTCTCCCCTAGCCTCTGCACTCTCGGGTGTGCTGTGTCCTTGGCCGGGTTGGCACCGACGCCCACCGTCTTATTTCCTAGCCCCTAGACTCTAGGCTGGACTCTGTGGCTCCTCACCGGGTCCGTTACTTTTGTCGGGGTTCGAACCGACATCCGCCATTCTCTCCCATGTCCCCTCGACTTTGCGCTGACCTGTGTCGCTACTCACCGGCTCCGGTAGTATGCCCTGATTCAAACCGACGTCCGCCGTTCTCTCCGCTAGCCTCCGGATTTTGCGATGAGCTCCGCTGTTGCTCACCCGCTTCGGTAATATGCTCGAGTTCGAACATGACCCCACGTCCGTCTCGGAGTCCTCTCGCCTGTTGGTGATGGTGATGGTGGTGGTGGCCACGTTGTTGATATTGTTGTTGGTCGCCTTGTTCTTGGGATTTTTGAGTCTTGGACTTGGGTCTTGATCCTTTACGACGAACTTGTTCCCACGGCAGCGGGGCTCCGCGCTGACCTCTATTGCTATTCACCGACTCCAATAGTATGCCCGGATTCGAACTGATCTCCACCGTTTTCTTGGCCATCCTCCGGACTTTGGGCCGAGCTTTGTCAATGCTCACCCGCTCCAGTAGTATGCTTGAGTTTGAACCAACTTCCGTTGTTCTCTCTTCTAGCCTTTGGACTCTCGGCCGAGTTCGAACCGACTTTCGGCGTTCTCTCCCCTAGCCTTTGGACTCCGCGCTGACCTCTATTCCTATTCACCGACTCCAATAGTATGCCCGGATTCCAACTAATCTCCATTGTTTTCTCCCCTAGCTTTGCGCCGATCTTTGTGGATGCTCACCCGCTCCAGTAATATGCTTGAGTTCGCACCGACTTCCGTTGTTCTCTCTTCTAGCCTTTGGACTCTCGGCCGAGCTCCGTCGTTGCCTGGTTTTGTACCGACGTTGGCTGTTCTCTCCGTTGACCCCTGCACGCTACGTTTACATTTGTCGCCCCTCACCCACTCCGGTAGTGTGTGTGGGTTCGAACCGACGTCCACCCCTAGCCTCCGGACTCTGGGCTGACCTCGATAGCTATTCACTGTCTCCAATAGTATGCCCGGATTCGAAGCGATGTCCACCGTTGTCTCCCCTGGCCTCCGGCCTTTGGAATCCCCTTTGTCGTTGGTGACTTGCCCCACTAATATGCTTGAGTTCGAACTGACTTCCGCCGTTCTCTCCTCTCACCTTTGGACTCTCGCCAGAGCTCCGGCGTTGCCTGGGTTCGTACCGACGTCCGCCGTTTTCTCCCCTTGCCCCTGCACGCTAGGCTGACCTCTGTCGCTGATCACCCACTCCAATAGTGTGTGTGTGTGTGTGTGTGTGTTCGAACCAACGACCCCCATTCTCGCCCGTTTCCTCTGGACTTTGCGCCGACCTTTGTCGCTATTCACCGACCCTAGTAGTATGCCCGGATTCGAACCGACGTCCGCCGTTCTCTCCGCTAGCCTCCAGACTTTGAGCTAAGCTGCGTCGTTATTCACCTACTCCGTTAATATGCTTGAGTTCGGACCGAACTCCGCCGTTCTCTCCCCGAGCCTTTGGACTCTCGGCCGAGCTCCTTTGTTGCCTAGGTTTGAACCGACGTTCGCCGTTCTCTCCCTTGGGCCCTGGACTCTAGGTTGACCTCTGTCGCTTCTCAGCCCTGGGTTCGAACCAACGTCTGCCTTTCTCTCCCCCTTCCTCTGGACTCTGCGGTGACCTCTTTCGCTATTTAGCAAGTCCGGTAGTATATGTGGATTCGAACTGGCGTCCGCCTTTCTCTCCCCTTGCTTCCGCACTTTTGGCTGAGTTGCGTTGTTACTTACCCGCTCCAGTACTATGTGTGAGTTCGAACCGACGTCCGTTGTTCTCTCCACTGGTCTCTACATTGTAAAGTGAGCTCTGTCGCCACTCGTCCACTCCAATAGTGTGTCCAGATTCAAACCGACGTCCGCCATCTCCCCTGGCCTGTTGACTTTGGTCGAGCTCTGTTGCTGCTCACCCACTCCAATATTGTGCGTGGGTTTGAACCAACGTCCGCGGTTCTCTCCCCTATCCTATGGACTCTAGGCTCAGCTCCATGGTTGCTCAGCCTCTCAAGTAGTGTGCCACGCTTCCAACCGACATCCACCGTTCTCTCCCCTGGCCTCGGGACTCTAAGCTGAGCTGCATCGCAGCTCAGGCACTCAAATATTATGCCTTGGTTCGAACCAACGCTCACCGTTCTCTCCCCTAGCCTCTGGACTCTGGTCTTAGCTCTATCGATGCTCACGCACGCCAGTAGTGAGCTAGGGTTCGACCTGACGTCCGCCGTTCTCTGCCATGGCCTCTGGATAGTGGGCTGACCTCTGTCGCTGCTCACCCACACTAGTAGTATGCCCTGGTTCGAACCGACATCCGCCGTTGTCTCCCCTAGTCTATGGACTCTGGGCAGAGCTCGGTTGCTGCTCGTCGGCTCTAGTAGTGTAGGAGGGTTCGAACCAACATGCGTCATTTTGTCCCCTAGCCTGTGGACTATGGGCTGAGCTCTGTCGCAGCTCACCTGCTAATAGTTTGCTTGGGGTCGAACCGGCGACCGTTGGTCACGCTTCCTCTTTTGGGCCACTAAACTACTCAAACTCTTGCGATGCCGTGTGTGACCCTACGCCTTACGGCGGACGACTTTGTCGGAACCCCGATGGGATGTCTAGGAGAATTGCACAGTGCATGAAGCGCCATCGGTACGAGAACCCAAATGCGACGCACAAGCGGCCCAAGATAGAGGAAGTGGAGGTTCCGAAGGATCTCCAGGATTTGCATATCCCGCGGGAGGACATGGGCAATGTCATTGTCTTGACTAGATTATGACACCCACGAGAGGTCCGGGAGGGCGTGCACACACGTGCAAACGGGGCGACAGGGGTGGGCCAACTGGGTGTGGGCGACAGTGCAACGATTGAGGGTGGCTCAACAACCGCGATGAAGGGATTTTTTTTTTAACCTCGTGACCGAAATTCCACCAAGTATCCATCGAGAGTACACATAGCAGGTCATGGGTTAGTGACAGGGCCGGCTTTGGGTGTGGGTTAGGTATGACCTACCTCACCAAGACAGCTGCAGCGGAGTGGCGGGAGGAACGAGTTCTGCCCCTTGCGGTGACCCCAGGTGCGAACCGACGAATGTAAACCTTTAGGTCGGCGACATTTCGATTTGGGCACACCGCGCCCACGTCTTTCACTTGTTCTTGCTTCAACAGTGCAGGTAGGCCATCCTACGCACGAGCTACCAAACTCAGGGGTTATATACAGGTGCTAGGTCACTCGGGGGGGGGGGGGGGGGAGGTCTAGGGGGGCTTTTGCCTTAAGGGGGGGGGGGGGATCCGGAAGGGTTGGTTGGGGGGGGGGGGGGCTAGGTGGGGCAATTTGGGGGGCAGTTGCCCCCAAGGCCAAGCGTTGTTCCATCACACATCACCCCAAACCTAACCCCAACCTTTGCAACGAGCTGGTTCGGCCATGCTAGCCATGTTGATTAAGCTGAACAAGATCCCCCAAATTTCGTAAATGGCTGATAGGAAAACGGCGTTTTGAAGGCAACAAAGTTTGAATTCGTAAATGTAAAACTACACAATGCAAGTTGCTTGTTGTCTCCCCAGATTTGCGGAGGATACGTTGAGAATTAGCAGCTAGGGTCTGTGTAATGACAGTCTTTGTTCCGAAAAGGCGCCTGCACCCGGCCGGGACGTGCCAATCCTGCAGCCTCCAGCTGTTCACTGGTACCCACCCTGCATTCAGAGGCATTGCCCAAAGACCATCAGTTGTGGGGTCGACATTCCGTTGCTTTGTCAACCTCACATTGCGCTACTCAATGGACTCGCTGTACCTTGCCTTCATCCACACAAAACCAGGATGAGGGGAAGGGTTGCCCTCATCATGGGTCGTTCCAAAGTCCAACCACTTCATCTTGTGGTCCCCAATCAGAATAGGCTGTTTATGCTAGTCCAGATGGTCGGATGACGGTGCATAGGCCCTTGCTAGCCAACGGTTGACATCCCAAAAATCATTTTTGGTCAAGATACGCAGTTTGTTTGATGTCCTCTCTTTCTGGAATATACCTCTAACGTTGATTTTCACCAGAAGGTGAAGCATGCAAGTGACCTCCATGCTTCACCTTCTGGTCCAAATCAACATCAATGCAGGTCGCCAGAAATTCAGGCTGGGAAGCCTTGCTGGGTGGATGTGTACGATCCCAAAACTGGGCTGCAAAAGCAGTGGCCTCAGCAGTTGTCAGAATCTGGTGTTTCTTGTGGGTACGTGCAGGTTGCTGCGAATCAGCTTTTTGGCTTGGTAGGCTCCCGGGTCACTTCACCCAGTTTGCACCCCTAGAGCGTGCTCTTTTGCGCACCAAAGGTTTTTGTGGTGCATCGGGGGAAGCAACAGCACGTTGCGTGAATTTGTATGCAGACATGGTAGCTGCTTGTTGACGAAAGGAGGCAGCAAGCAACACAACCATCGTCCAAAAGGGACAAAAATGTCAAACATGTCATGAGTACAACGTGCAGACCCAGGGTGTTCCAAAATAGCCCTTTTCAAGGGCTTTCCAAATACACTCGGCGGGCATAAATGAGGCAACAACGGCACCAACCCCTCAAAACGCTCCCTTTTGGCATGAAACCTGATGAACCTGAGAGATATGTTTGATGTGCTTTGCAGGTTTCCTCTTTTGTTCTATGCGTTGGTGCATAGCAAATAAACGCTTCGTTAATGGTTGGAGTGCCGGAAACCCGCTGCCGAGACATTTTTATAGAAGCCATGATGATTTCCCTGTTGTGTTTTTGCTGCTGTATTTCTATTGTTCAACGTGACGTCACATGTAATAACTGGCGGGGTGGGGTGGGGCGTCATTATGTGCCACATCGGTAACTTTGAGAGGGGATTACTGGTCGGATAGCATGGTCGGATAGCAGTGGTATAACTGGACTGCTAGCACGGACCCACTCTCCGACCCGTGCGGCATCCCTCATTGGGGTCACATGTTGGCCCTTGGTGAGGGATGGCAGGGCTGTGTAGGCCTACCCTAGGTTCAACTGCAGACGTGGTTGGCTCCAATTGGTTCTGATGGGGCAGGGTGCCCATACCAGCCTCTGCCGTTGAATCCACCTCCCGCCGATGCCCCAGATCCCATGGCCACCGTGTCTGTGGAATCCGGGGACATCGTTTGGCTCTCAGGGCCATTTTGGATGGACCTTGACAACCCCATGACAGTTTTTTGGTCATAATCCGGTTTCCAATCACCGGACAAACAAATTTTTTTACGGCACTAGCGCTGTAAACATTTTTGCAGGGATATGTGACATTGAGGGTTAATCTCTACCAAACATTACAAAAAATGGGAGCATTGACAGAGTGTTCGGGTCTCATTTGATCAATACTTCCGTCCTTGCAGTTGTCCAATTAGGGAGATGTCTTTTAAATTGTCTATAGCTATCTATATTTTTGTGGTTCTACTTTACACATTCCCCTAGGGTTGCCAATGACCCGTTGTAGCATGTCCAAACAAGATCCAGATCTTGCGCTACTAGTTTCAACCGTTGCTGGAACTGTGTTTTTCAGATACAACTCGGCGCAAGAAAATGCAAAAATTGACCAAGATTGGACAATGTTTACGGCGCCGTAAAACTTTCATTGGTCATACTTTGGTGATCCAGGGGGTTAGAGCCCTGTCGTGCATGTTTTCAAAAAGAGTGCTTTTTTTACGGCGCCCTGGGTTTGGGGGTTTACGGCTGTACGTGTGCGCATAGTACCCCAAGAGCATGTGATGCGAGAGAGATGTAAACATGGCGGCATGGAACATGAGCACACATAGACGAGAAGGACAAGAAGGACGTGCCTGACTAGCGATATTGGTGCGGTCAGAGCAGCGCGGGGTATCAGATCAGACGACCATAATGGCAGCGGCGGTATGCGATAGGAGGGGATGACATGAGTGAGAACAGAATGCGGGCACATGGAATGGGGTAGGCAGGGCAGATGCTGCCAAAGACAAAGCGGCAAGTCAGAAAGCATTACTGTGCAGTATTCCCACATTTGCACCATTCCCTTCTACGCGGGCGCTGCACTTTGGCTGGAGTATAGAAGTTGCACCAGCCCAAAATCTGTGAACCGCCTCACCTCAGCAGTTCTTGGTGAGACAATATGCACGCCTCCCTCCTTCTGTATGCCATTGTGCAGGTGGCTTCACGGGCTCCTACATCTTCTCCCAGACAATCTTCACTTGCCGTGCACGCATTGACAGCCGCATCGTCGGGTGGGTGGTGGCGGTGCTGGAGCTTGGGGTCTGCCTGCTCCCGTTCTCTGCCACCGACTACATCCCGAACTTCTTCTTCGGGGCGGCACTGATTTACATCGGCTTCGACCTGATGTACGAGTGGCTGGTGGACGTATTCCACCGCTTGACGTTCCCCGAGTATGCGCGGCCTCGGCCCTCACCACACACAATGACAGGGCATGATGAATTTTCCCTGTGGGGGAGGGGGGGAGAGTGGGGGGGGAGAGGTCTGGGAAAAGGGCTCAATTGAGGGACCATTATTTCCTTTGGCGCCAAAGGTGTATTTACCCTTAGCCCAGCCCTGGGGCTGACTGGGCTATTTGCATACCTGCTGCTCGATGTGCATACCTTGGTGAGAACCATACGTTGTGTCGTATGGTGGACATGGATGCATCTGCCTTTTTTGTGTAGGCCGGCGCTGACAAATCACCGCGAAGAAAGATTGTTAGATCAAGCGCAGGCGCGGGTGCCATCTACCCCCCCCCCTTTTTTGTCGTCATTTGCGGAGCATACCCCAATGGGTTATATCGGCTGCTGAACCCCTTGTAACATCATCATTTTGGGAGACAAAATGATCCGCAAATGAGTTTTTCGAGTTTGACCCCCCCCCCCCCCCTCAATACCTGGGAGGGGCCCAAAAAGTTTTTGCGCATTGTGGCCGCTGTGTGTGGATTTGGACCCTAGTCCTGAATAATCTTTTCTTATACATGAACCAATGGTGGGGGGTCTCAGGTACGAACTCCGGTTCTCCCAGTCGGCCCCCCTAGGAGGCCTTGCTGGTGAGGCTACTCCCAGGTTGGCATCAGTAGGATGAAGATTTTTCCAAAATTTGATTTTTGTCAAAATCCTTCTGTTGCCTCTGCGAAAGGTTTGGGTGACCATTTGGTGATAATACAGGTATTGGAGCACCCATGGGGACCCACATAGTGGCCGTTGAACGCATGTAGTTTGGGCCATGTCCCCCCCGAAAGCCCCAAAATTGCTTTTGTTTTGGCAATTTAGTGGCACTTGACAATTTTCGAAATTTCTTTCTTCTGCCCCCCCCCCCCCCCCTCCCCTTTGCTTCCGCTTCCCGCCATCATCATTTTGCCATCCCAATCATGCCCACCAACATCCCATCTGCATTCCCATCCCCATCGCCGTTGCTGGTCTTGCTCTCCATCTTGCCCTTTGCCTCCTCCTCCGCTAGTCTCATTTAGTAACAATACAAGTACTCCAGCACCCATGGGAACCCTCGTAGTGGCCGTTGGCCAATGCGTTGGCGTGGTCGCCCTGCCCAGGCAAGGTTTCATGGGCGGAATTGGTCCTTGACTATGAGGCTTTTGTGGGACGGGCGCTCCCAGCGTCTTTGAGTCACCAACTCTAGGCCCATTGGGGGAACATGCTGGTCCTGTGCAAGGCGGCGGCCTAGTGGAAAAGCACGTGGCGGCAAGTTGGTGCTCCGCAAGGAGCTGGTGGGTTGCAGGTGCTCCGCTCTCCCTCGGGGACCAGCTATGTGTGGGGCTATTTGCGCAACCCTTCTTTGCAGCCCGCCCTGAGACGGCCGTGCAGCCACTGAATCTGGCTGTACATTTACGAAGAGGCGAGTGTGGCACCTATGAGCGCTGGCACAATTGCGGCCAGCCGGCACCGACCGCTTCCTAATGGACTACTTACTACCTGCGGTCGCCGGAGGGCGTACAACCGCTCCTACCCTTTGCGCGGCCGGCCCCTTGGGCCCAAGGGCCCGAAAACCTGTTGCAAGTGGCATAGCGGTACTGCCGTCCGCGTGAGGGGCGGGGCACTGTGGGGTGTGGGCTTGTACATGGCTCCCCTTCGTGTTCCTGGTTCATCATCAAGCTTTGTTGCTGAGCGGGCCACAGGCTGCACCAAGGAGTAGCAGCATAGGGGCTAGCGTGACCATCAGTACCGGCCTAGTGGGCGCTGCATCGGAAGGCGCTGCTTTCGCTGAAGTGCGAGGTGGGTGCAATGGCCATGTTGGCGTGGCTAACCGGGCTTGCGGCTTCGGAATGCCTTCTGCGGGGTAAGGGGCCAATCATCCTACGATCACATTGGTTGATGCTGTTTTCCCCAAGGTGTGTGTGTGTGTGTGTGTGCGTGTGTGTGTGTGTTGGGGGGGGGGGGGGCGTGCTTCTCTGGGCGGTACACGCACCCCCTTCTTGCCCGCCTCGTGCCCTCACACACACCACTCCTAAGGGCACGGGCGCTTCGGCGCTGGCTGCACACTCTCCTCCGGCGGCGGTGGGGGCCGTGCCCCTACCACACACAGGGGCTGCGTGCTTTCCAACACGTCCCCTACGCCTAGCAGGAGCGCCACGTGGCCCACGGGAGCGCCTAGGCACCTACCCACCCCTCTTTGCTTCCTCTTCCCCGCTATCATCTTCTTGCCATCCCCATCGTGCCCACCGCCATCACCATCTCCATTCCCATCCGCATCGTTGTTGCTGGTGCCGCTGTTCTTCCCGCCCTTTGCCTCCTCCTCTGCCAATTTCATTTGGCAACACTACAGGTACTCTAATGCCCCTAGCTAGTCTAGGGACCCTCGTAGTTGCCGCTAGGCCTAGGCCATGGGCCTTGTGAAAGCCCCCAAATTGCCTTTTTGTACCCCCCCCCCCGCAGGGCTCCCCTCCCTGCCAGCGGACGGCCCCGCCACCTGGGCCGAACGATGCACTGACCCCCGCCGCATGACATTTTTTCGAGCATCTCCTAGGTGCTTGCCGTCGCCGCGCGCGGGTGGAGCCACCCCCGTAGGGATACTGGGGTACGCAGCCATCCGCCCCTTAGGAAGGGAGTGAGCTCTTCTTCCTCATCATTGTCCTCACCCACGTCATCATCGTCATCCTGTCGCGGCAGTGCCAACCAACCCGTGTTCTTCAACACGGGAAAACCAATATGGTGCCACGGGAGGGCGAGCTAGGAAGAGACATAGTCCCAACGCGCTCGTCCCTCCGGGCCGCTGCACTCCATAGGTGGGGGCGCCTTCATGGGGGGAGGTGGTGCCAGAACTCTCATCAGCCCCCTCTCTCTGCCCCTCGTCCTCTGTGCATAGGCCTAGAGACATTGAAAGGAGTCATACCCCAAATTGCCTTTTTGTAGGCCGTTTAGTCGCACTTGAAAATTTTGGAGACTTTGAGTTTCCTTGAAACCTTTTTGTCGCCTCTACAAGGGGATTGGGTGGTCATTTTGTGACAATACGGTGCACTCCCACCCATGGCTACCTATGTGGTGCTTGTTCGGTTCATGTAGCGCGGGCCATGGCCAAAAGCTCCAAAATGGTGGTTCTTGGTTTGGTCTTTTGGTTGGCTTGTAGCCGCCACTGTGCGTGGAGTTGGGCCCAAGTCCCTTTCCACTTGTTTGTTATGGTCCCAACGAATGTGGGTGATATCTTTGTCTTCCCAAGATTAGCTGCCTTATGGGGCCACCACTGGTGATGGTTTTCCCGCTTTTAGGCCGGTATGGGTTGGCTGAAAAATCGTGGTTTTGGAGTGTCCATCAACGAAGCATGGTGACCCTTGGGCCGTTGTTGGCTGTTGCTGTTGGGTGATCATTTGGTGACAATAGGAATGCATGTACAACCAAGCGGATTCGTGTAGCACCAGCTAGGCCCTCCTAGTGGTGCTTATCTGCCCTGGAAGCGCCTTTTTGGGCCCGTTAGCACCATGATGGGCAAAATTTGATTGGCTAATGGCCGTGATTGTGCCCATTGCACTTTTTTCTTCTGCATGAACACCCTAACCAATGATAGTTGTTAAGGGTGCTATCTCCAAGCTTCCCAAGCCCCCCCCCCCCCCTCATACTTGCACCGGTGAGTGTTTTGTCTTTCCTAAGCCGGCATGGGTTGGCTGAAGAAGTGCAATATTGTGGTCATCTCCGACCACCCCTGGGGACCTTTGGCTTGGCATGAGTGGTCATTTGGTCACCATGGGAGAGTATATAGCTCAACTCATGTTGCACGAACCACACTGTCCAAATGGTGCTTTTGGACCACCCCCAAAACGTGCTTTTTGGGGCTTGTTTGCAGTGAGATGGGCGGAACCTTGGTGTCTATAATGTACAATTTTTTCCCCAACAACGATGGTTGCCTCTCTTTTTTAGGTGCATTGCCGACAGATTTTTCAATGGGCAATTCATAGACCCCCTCCGTACCAAACCCCACCCATTCATCCTTTATTGCACTAGACACACTAGATGGGACAATTTCAAGGCAGAGGGTCACCCAGCCTTCCCAATCCCCCCCCATGGGGGGGCTTCCACGACATTCCTCGGCAGAAAAAATTTCGGCGCAGTTTTTGGCCCAGAAATCTTTAGGTGTCTGACCCCCCTACCCTGCTTCCCTTCTAAAATGTCCCCCCCCCCCCCCCCCACACCTCACCCAGGACAGACACCACCACCCGCTGTGGGCACCCCCCAGGCTAGGAAGCGCATTCTGTGTTGGACAACGTGGGGCAAGTGACCCCAAGCTCGCATGCGCACACACACACACACACACACACACACACACACACAGTGCCACCTCCCACATGCCACGAGTATGCCAAGGAGATCCAAGGCCAAGGTGTGATGGGAGGTATGGGGGCTACAGGAGCCCAACGATGCGACATTGGGTTGTGGGATGTGTCGTGAAGGACACACACACACACACACACACACACACACACACACACACACACACACACACACACGCTTAATGGTTGGACGTAGGTTTGTAGTACCCGCAGTTTGAGCGTGATTTAATTCTCTTGGGCGTCACTTGCACCCTGCCCTTCCCACCTCGGCAAGCCCTCTAGGCAAGGAGGCCCCCTTCATGCCTTAGGTGTACATCTTCCCGAAGTCATGTGTAAATCCTCCAGCCAAGGAGGTCCCCTACATGCCTCGGGGGCACAGAATACTTGCCCGGCACTCGCTTCACGCCCTACCCTCCTGCCTCTCCCCTGTATGTTAGTATTCAATGCTGGATTTCACTTATTGTGCCCCCCGGCCAAACCCCATGGACACACCTAGTGCCCTAACAAAGAAGAAAACGGGACCAGCAAGCTCCCCGCACCCGAGAAGGGGAAGCTTGAGATACCCGGAAGGCATAGCCACCACGTTTCCGCCCATGCTAAGGTAATGCTCTCTGCCTTAATGCATAAAGGGGTTAGCGAGGGCCGATTACCTCTCCCCTCTCACAACTATTACAACAACTAATTTACTGTACACTGTTTTTTCAAGGTGAAGTCTATCCAACAATTATTGGTTCCCCTTCGTTCACGTGTGTGGTGAGGCAACGTCCATTGTGAACCCTAAAACATTGTCATTTACTTACTATTGCTTAGGGCAATGCAATGGACTGTCATGGACAGTTGATTTTTGTCCAAATTCAAAACTTTTTTTGCACACTAGGGGCACCAAAATCTTTGCCCTGTGGTCCCACATTGTTGGCCGTAGAGAGGGGCGGATACTCAAGCACACTTTGGTCCAAGTGTTCGGCTAGACGACGTGCACTTTGGACCCCAAAACGTTGTCATTGACCCACCATTGCTTGGGGCATTGCAAAGCCCCAAGCCATGGTGAGTCATGAACAATTGATTTTTGTTCAAACTCTTATTGTTTTTGCACACTAGAGGCGCCAAAAGTGCTCATTTGTACTTCCGTTTCCTCCTCATGTGGCCCCACATTGTGGGTTGTTGAGAGGGTCGAATAGGCAAGCACACCTTGGTCTAGGTGTCTAGCGAAACAACGTCCATTTTGAAACGGATTGGGACCCCAAAATGGTGTCATTGGCCCACCATTGCTTCATGCATTCCCGTGCCCCAAGCAACGGTCAATCATGGACAGCTGATTTTCGTTGAAGTTGCAAAGTGTTTTTTGCACACTGGAAGGCGCAAAAGATGGTTGACCATCCGCCTCTCTCATTCTCATGTGGTCCCACATTGTGGGCCGTGGAGAGGGGCGGATAGCGGAGCAAACTTTGGTCCAAGTGTGTGGCGAGACAATGTCCATTTTGAACCTCAAAACCCTGTCATTGATTGACCATTGGGCATTACAATGCCCCAAGCAATGGTCATTCATGGACAGTTGAATGGTGTCCCATTGTGAAAGTGTTTTTGCACACCGGAGGTCCCAAAAATGGTCGACCATCCACCCTTTTCCTCCTCATGTGGTCCCATTGGCCGTGGTTGCTTGGGCCATTGCAATGCACCAAGCAATGGTTAGGCATGGTGCCTTCACTTTTTGGTAAAATTTGATATTGTGTTTGCCCACTAGACGTCTGAAAAGTGGTCGACTACCCATCTCTTTCCTCCTCACGTGGCTGCACGTTGGTGGCTTTGGAGAGGGGTGGGTAGTCGAGCACACTTTGGTGTGCGTGTGTGCGAGACAACGTCTATTTTGGACCCCAAACCAATGTCATTGACACACGGTTGCTTGGGCCATTGCAATCCCCCGGGAAGCGGTGAGTAATGGACAATTGATTTTCATCAAAATTTGAAGCCCTTTTTTGCACACCCGAGGGCCCAAAAGGTGGTCGGCTATCCTCGTTTTTCCTCCTCCCGTGGTCACACATTGTGGGTTGTGGATAGGGGCGGGAAGATGGGTACAATTTGGTAGAGGTGTGTGGCACCACAACATCTATTTTGAACTCCAAGCCATTGTCATTGACTCACCATGGCCGGGGCCATTGCAATGGCCTGAGCAATTGTGTTGCATGCATAGCTATTTTTTTTTAAAAATGTTTTTGCACAGTGGGGAGCTCAAAAGATGGTTGACTATCGGCCCCTTTCCTCCTCATGTGGCCACCATGGCCCGAGGGTTGCACGCTATATGCTGTACCAACAGACTCAACAACGCCTCACAAAGCTCCTCTTGGATTGCCTAGGGAGGGAGGCTTTGATGCAACTAGGAATCACATCAGGCGTGCAACCATAATGGACCTCACATACTCAATTCGATGTTCCGCAGGCAAGCAAGAGCGCATAATGATGTGTAGGCTCTTGTCCACGATGGCCCGCAGTATGCTGTTAGCCCCCCCTCCCCCTTCCCGTAGCAATCCCTAACTTGTCCAATGGATGTGGCATAGCTAGAATAGTAGCAACAATACAGTTCAGGGACACATCATAAGAATAAGAAGAAACAGCGTCGGTAGAAGTTGTCCACGCAACAAATATGCTGTTTGTCCCTTAGCTGTTCCCACAATGCAGCAATGACCACCGCGGCTTGAATGGCATCAGTCATGGGCTAATTGCCCACCCAGTCTACCCGTCAAATGGAAAAAAAACGCGTCCTGTTTTCTCTCTCTCGTTTTTTCCCGTTTTAGGGTGTTTTTTGGTGTGTTTTTTTTCCTTCTGTTTTTCATGTCATTGGAGCCCATATGCATTGTTGCCCATCACCACATTTGGCATTTTCCCTCATCTTTGGCAACTTTATGCCGCATTTGTTTTGCAGACATCAGCAATTTGGACAGATCCATCAGGCCACACCCTAGGTGTGGGGTCGCAATCATTCAAGTTCACAAGGTGTTGGTTGTGGGAAGGGATTGGCAAGGGTTGTTGAGCGGTTGGGTTTGACATATAAGATGTTGTGGGTGTTTCATTTGTGGGAAGGGTTAGATAGGTTTGGCAAGGGTTACAATGGTAGATAGTGAAACTACATGCGCAGTAGAGGGGATCAACACGTTGGTTTGATTTCACAGGGCTTTGGAAGGGACAAGGAACCATTCCTTCTCTTTGCTCTTTTGTTGACCCTTTTAGTTCTTCCACCATGCCAGGTGTGTGGTTACGCCCCGAATTTGGAGGTGACCGGTTTCCAGCCGTAGTGTTGGCCGTCGCCCAGTTGAAGAACAAGGGGATGGCTGTTTGGCCCACCCAAGTGAGCCATGCCGTGCAGCAGGGTCGCACTAGGAATGGTTGGTGTTTCCATTCCACGTGACGCGAATGCGGCAAATGCCGAAGAAGAGGTGCCGCCCCCCCCCCCCCCTTCGGGTCTAGCTGGGGTGGGGGGGGGGGTGGATTGCGAAGGTGGCTCGGCGACTACTGGTCAATTGATGAGCCCAAAGATTACCTTGGCTCTTGTGGGGGCTATTTACTCGGCCAGGCAGTTTTTCAATGTGGGCTCACAATCCATCGCGAATACAAAATTTTTCCTTTCTGAGCCGGTGTTTAGTCCTTGTCCCGGAATGGTCTAGAATTTTTCATGGCTTCCCTAGAGCGTGAGATGCAACCATGCTCTGGACGGGGGCATTGGCTGGCCGGTCCCTCACTCTGGATTGTTTGGACAACATGGCACTCCGACGGCGTGCAGTCGGGGGTAGGGGAGGCTTTGGTGCAGACACTGGAGCACGCTATGCTGCCTTGGTGGACGATAGGTGGTGCATTGGGTTGGGGTGTGGGGGAAGTTCAAATGGGGCTACGTTTTGGGAGCTTGTGGAGTGCGATGGCACCTTGTCAGCTTTCCCTTCCCACCCAATATGGTGTTACCCCTCGTTGTTAATGAATGCGGTTTCGGATTCTTTGGGTTCCAGGGAAGGACATTGTGTGGGCATTTTTTCGCACACGGTGTGCACCGGGGTGGAGTGGCTGGGTACCACATTGGTTTTGGGCTCTGGTAGCTGCACGCTAAATTAGCATATTGCCGAGCTTTGGGGGGTGCAGTCATTGGTGAGGCTTGCTTCCCACTTGGGATGGTGTGGGCCGGTACTTTTCTTTGACACCGCCAGTGCCATCTAACACGCACTACGGCGTTGGGGTTGTGGGTCCGGTAGTTCCTACTGCAGAGAATTAACCTACTCATGTACCACTCCCTCATTGTTTTGCAATTTATTTCGGTGCCTTCGCAGCCCATTGATCCGGCGTAAACATTGGAAGGGGAGCCAGTGGTCTAGGGTTGTTGCCTCGGGATTAGCATGTGGGATTTGGGAGCAGTCTAGGGGCAACCTTTCTTTTGGCTTGAATGTGGATTTGACAGCCCGGTATGTCGGTTCGGGCCCAGGGGACCTAGTACCTTGGGGAAGCAAAAGGGGGGGGGGGCGTTCTTTGTTTCCATGGGGGCCTTTGTCGCATCAGTGGGGCTCATGAGGTTCGTTGGTTTCTTGGGTGTGTGAGGAGCTGTCAGAGCCATGCCCTTGTTGTGTCAATGCAGGGTGGCAAGAGGCCGAGGCTTTGCATTGGTTCCACTCTTGCGCGACGACGGATGGATGGATATCTTAGGCCTATTCTATTGCTCGCGATGATGTGCAAACAGCAGCCCTTCTGTCCAGACACCCTATGGTACAACCAATTTTTGGGTTCCCCGCACTCAAGTCGGTTGTGGTCGGCCCCAAGGACAACGCGGATGCTAGGGTCCAAAATTTCTCTGTGTGTTGCGTACCTTTGGCCTTTGTGCTTGCTGTGGAGGTGAGCGCTTTGGGGGGAAGTAGTCCCGGTGTATTTGAGGGGAGTTTTGTGTTCGCATTGTGAAATTGGATGTATCCCCTCCATGCATGTTCCTACTTGTCTTTCTAATTCTACTTGGGCGTTTGTGTTGCATCTTTTTTTCGCTTGATACCCCCCCCCCCCCCCCACACACACACACCACCACCACCATCCCATCTTCTTTCTCGTGTGCCCTTTCTTCCCCTTGTTTGTGTTGTTCTCATTGCACTTTGGACATATCTTGCGACCTTTCCATTTTTTTTGCCGGCCATCAAAATTGACCCGTGCTCGTGAATGGTAGTGGGTATTCTCTTCAGGTCCAAACCTGCCTACCCTTCGCTATGCACTAATGTACAGACGGGCGGCGAGTGTCCCCTCTGTAATGAGTTCACCTTTTGTTGGGCTGGGCCCCGGCAATTATGGGCTGCCACGTACATGAGCCGCGTGCCCCTGTGGGAGTTTGTATGCCGCTTACGAATTTTGTTGCTTCCTTGTGCGCACCGACAAACAGGCCTGTGCTAATAGGTGCCCCGCCACGTGGTCAAATGAAAAAAAACGCTGTTTTTTTGTTTTTTTTGTTTTCCCCCCGTTTTGCCCCCGGTTCCCGGCGTTTTTCGGTGTTTTTTAGTGTTTTTTGACTGTTTTTGCGCATGTGCCATCATTTCCGGCATTTGTTGAAAACTAGAATTTTCACAATTTGACAAAACTGTTGTTTTTCTTTCGCATTTGGCACCGGTCTGAACAGGTTCATCAGCTTACCCGCGCTGCCTTCATGGTCTTGCTTAGTGTCCGTCCCACCCCACGTCTTTCTTTCTTCTGTTGCAGGTTCCATGTAACATGTGTATTCATCGTGTGTTTACATGGCATTGCATATCACGTGTGCATGCCCCACGCCCATAAAGGGGCTAGGATGCTTTGTGGTTTGCGTTGGATGCGAAGGGGGCAACGCTAGAACCCCACAGTTGCTGTCTTTGCCCCACGCCCATAAAGGAGCTAGGATGCTTTGTTGTTTGTGTTGGATGCGAAGGGGGTAACGCTAGAACCCCACAATTCTTGTGTCTACCCCACGCCCATAAAGGGGCTAGGATGCTTTGTTGTTTGTGTTGGATGCGAAGGGGGTAACGCTAGAACCCCACAATTCCTGTGTGTGCCCCACGCCCATGGCTGCTGTGGGGACAAGCTCCTCGGAGACATTGTTTCCTGCCCCGGCTGTGGCCAACAGGTTTCATGCACTGTGCACACAAGGGGCCAAATGCTTCCGCTGTGTGTATCGTGTGTGCAACTCCCCACCAGGGGATGCCATGCGGCCACGCAAGTCATCCAAGCACCGGGTGCATGTCGCATGCACAGTGCAGGTTCCTTATCGCGTGGAGGTGACCTGCAAGGTGTGTGCTCCGAAACCGCGACTGTCACCGCGACCAAGGAAAAACCAGGTGAGGCGCCGGTTCAATCCCCAGTGGAAGGTGGGCCGCCCCTGGCTGCATTTTGGAAACGGCGTCATGTCGTGCCTCGCTTGTAGAGCGTATCCCCATCGCATTTTCCGATTGACCTCTGGCCATTCACTGATTATTTGCGTGTCCCTCATGGGTCCCTGCCCAGGGTTCCCCCCTTCTTTGGATCCCCAAAACTCCTCGCGCTGGCCCCTGCTGAGATTCGACACTACTACCGCTCACAAGACGGAAAATCTAAAGACGCCGAGCCGGCAACCGAGACGCACGTCTCTCAAGGTATGACAGCGTGTGCATATTGTGTCATCGTGTCACTATGTCACTGTGTCACTGTGTCACTATCCCACTGTGCCACTGTTCACATGTTTGACAGATGTGATCACACAGGATCCCAGAGTGAAAAAGAGAACCGAGAGCGAGGGCGCAATCGAGACACACGTCTCTCAAGGTATGACAGCGTGTGCATATTGTGTCACTGTGTCACCATGTCACTGTGTCACTGTCCCACTGTGTCACCGTTCACATGTTTGACAGATGTGATCACACAGGATCCCAGAATGAAAATCAGAACCGAGAGCGAGCGCGCGATCGAGACACACGTCTCTCAAGGTATGACAGCGTGTGCATATTGTGTGCATATTGTGTCACTTTGTCACTGTGTCACTGTCCCACTGTGCCACCGTTCACATGTTCACTGTCACTGTGCCACTCCCCCACCCCCCCCCCACCCACCGTGTCATGTGTTGGTACATTCATGAAACTGTCACTGCCCCCTGTGTGCATACATGTATCACATGGTCATTGTGTCACTGTGTCCCTCTCCACTGTCCGCACATGCCATCAGTTCAAGTCATGAACATGGACAGGACCGCCCTCGGAAGCGGTTGCGCACCAATGCCAACAATGCCAACATGAACGAGGAGGAGGGACAATGGGGATGGGCAGAGAAGGGGCAGCAAGAGGGGGAGGGGACAGAGGGGGAAAAGCTGTTTTGTCTTGGGCATTAGCATGATGCATGGGAGGTACGAGAAGCAGACGCCAATGAGTGGCCTCTGGACTTTTGAGGCGGACATTAGTTGTTAGCTGTGGTTGCAGTCGGGCAGGTGCGCCCGCGCACAATCTGTTTTTTTTAATCGGTGCAATTTCCATGCTTTGCTTTGTGTTTGTATGCGTGACCTGTCTTGCTTGTGCACAAAGCAGGGCACAACGGTGACCGTCCAGAGCATACCAGGAAATAACAGTGACCATCCAGAGCACACCAGGAAATAACAGTGACCATCCAGGGCACACCAGGAAATAGCAGGGACCATCCAGAGCATACCAGGAAATAACAGTGACCATCCAGAGCACACCAAGAAATAACAGTGACCATCCACGGCACATCAGGAAATAACAGTGACCATCCAGAGCGCACCAGGAAAGAACAGTGACCATGCAGGGCACACCAGGAAATAACAGTGACCATCCAGGGCACACCGAGAAATAACAGTGACCATCCAGAGCACACCAAGAAATAACAGTGACCATCCACGGCACATCAGGAAATAACAGTGACCATCCACGGCACACCAGGAAATAACAGTGACCATCCAGAGCGCCCCACGAAATAACAGTGACCATCCGGAGCGGACCAGGAAATGACAGTAACCATCCAGGGCACACCAGGAAATAACAATGACTATCCGGAGCACACCAGGAAATAACAGTGACCATCCACGGCACACCAAGAAATAACAGTGACCATCCAGGGCACACCAGGAAATAACAGGGACCATCCAGGGCACACCAGGAAATAACAGTGACCATCCAAAGTGCACCAGGAAATAACAGTGACCATCCAGGGCACACCACGAAATAACAGTGACCATCCAAAGTGCACCAGGAAATAACAGTGACCATCCAGAGCGCACCACGAAACAACAGTGACCATCCGGGGCACACCAGGAAATAACAGTGACCATCCAGGACACACCAGAAAATACCAGTGACCATCCAGAGCACACCAGAAAACAACAGTGACCATCCCGAGCGCACCAGGAAATAACATTGACCATCCAGGGCACACCACGAAATAACACTGGCCATCCAGGGCACACCAGGAAATAACAGTGACCACCCAGGGCACACCAGGAAATAACAGTGAACATCCAGAGCACACCAAGAAATAACAGTGACCATCCAGGGAACACCAAGAAATAACAGTGACCATCCAGGGCACACCAAGAAATAACAGTGACCATCCAGGGCACACCAGGAAATAACAGTGACCATCCACAGCGCACCAGGAAAGAACAGTGACCATCCAGGGCACACCAGGAAATAACAGTGACCATCCACGGCACACCAGGAAATAACAGTGACCATCCAGAGCACACCAGGAAATAACAGTGACCATCCACGGCACATCAAGAAATAACGGTGACCATCCAGGGCACCCCACGAAATAACAGTGACCATGCAGAGCGGACCAGGAAATAACAGTGACCATCCAGGGCACACCAGGAAATAACAATGACCATCCAGAGCACACCAGGAAATAACAGTGACCATCCAGAGCGCACCAGGAAATAACAGTGACCATCCAGGGCACACCAGGAAATAACAGTGACCATCCAAAGTGCACCAGGAAATAACAGTGACCATCCAGAGCGCACCACGAAATAACAGTGACCATCCAGGGCACACCAGGAAATAACAGTGACCATCCAGAGCGCACCAGGAAATAACAGTGACCATCCAGGGCACACCAGGAAATAACACTGACCATCCAGAGCGCACCAGGAAATAACAGTGACCAACCAGGGCACACCAGGAAATAACAGTGACCATCCAGGGCACACCAGGAAATAACAAGGACCATCCAGAGCGCACCAGGAAATAATAGTGACCATCCAGGGCACACCAGGAAATAACAGTGACCATCCAGGGCACACCAGGAAATAACAGAGACCATCCAGAGCGCACCAGGAAACAACAGTGACCATCCAGAGCGCACCAGGAAATAACAGTGACCATCCACGGCACACCAAGAAATAACAGTGACCATCCAGGGCACACCAGGAAATAACAGTGACCATCCAAAGTGCACCAAGAAAAAACAGTGACCATCCAGGGCACACCAGGAAATAACAGTGACCATCCAAAGTGCACCAGGAAATAACAGTGACCATCCAGAGCGCACCACGAAATAACAGTGACCGTCCGGAGCACACCAGGAAATAACAGTGACCATCCAGGGCACACCAGGAAATAACAGTGACCATCCAGAGCGCACCAGGAAACAACAGTGACCATCCAGAGCGCACCAGGAAATAACAGTGACCATCCGGGGCACACCACGAAATAACAGTGACCATCCAGAGAACACCAGGAAATAACAGTGACCACCCAGGGCACACCAGGAAACAACAGTGAACATCCACAGCACACCAAGAAATAACAGTGACCATCCAGGGAACACCAAGAAATTACAGTGACCATCCAGGGCACACCAAGAAATAACAGTGACCATCCACGGCACACCAGGAAATAACAGTGACCATCCAGAGCGCACCAGGAAAGAACAGTGACCATGCAGGGCACACCAGGAAATAACAGTGACCATCCAGGGCACACCAGGAAATAACAGTAACCATCCAGAGCACACCAGGAAAAAACAGTGACCATCCACGGCACATCAGGAAATAACAGTGACCATCCAGGGCACCCCACGAAATAACAGCGACCATGCAGAGCGGACCAGGAAATAACAGTGACCATCCAGGGCACACCACGAAATAACAATGACCATCCGGAGCGCACCACGAAATAACAGTGACCATCCACGGCACACCAAGAAATAACAGTGACCATCCAGGGCACACCAGGAAATAACAGTGACCATCCAAAGTGCACCAGGAAATAACAGTGACCATCTAGAGCGCACCACGAAATAACAGTGACCATCCAAGGCACACCAGGAAATAATAGTGACCATCCAGGGCACACCAGGAAATAACAGAGACCATCCGGAGCGCACCAGGAAATAACAGTGACCATCCAGGGCACACCAGGAAATAACACTGACCATCCAGAGCGCACCAGGAAATAACAGTGACCATCCAGGGCACACCAGGAAATAACAGTGACCATCCAGAGCGCAACAGGAAATAACAGTGACCATCCAGGGCACACCAGGAAATAACAGTGACCATCCAGGGCACACCAGGAAATAACAGAGACCATCCAGAGCGCACCAGGAAACAACAGTGACCATCCAGAGCGCACCAGGAAATAACACTGACCATCCACGGCACACCAGGAAATAACAGTGACCATCCACGGCACACCAAGAAATAACAGTGACCATCCAGGGCACACCAGGAAATAACAGTGACCATCCAGGGCACACCAGGAAATAACACTGACCATCCAAAGTGCACCAGGAAATAACAGTGACCATCCAGGGCACACCAGGAAATAACAGTGACCATCCAAAGTGCACCAGGAAATAACAGTGACCATCCAGAGCGCACCACGAAATAACAGTGACCATCCAGGGCACACCAGGAAATAACAGTGACCATCCAGGGCACACCAGGAAATAACAGTGACCATCCAGAGCGCACCAGGAAACAACAGTGACCATCCAGAGCGCACCAGGAAATAACAGTGACCATCCAGGGCACACCACGAAATAACAGTGACCATCCAGAGCACACCAGGAAATAACAGTGACCATCCAGGGCACACCAGGAAATAACAGTGAACATCCAGAGCACACCAAGAAATAACAGTGACCATCCAGGGAACACCAAGAAATAACAATGACCATCCAGGGCACACCAAGAAATAACAGTGACCATCCAGGGCACACCAGGAAATAACAGTGACCATCCAGAGCGCACCAGGAAAGAACAGTGACCATGCAGGGCACACCAGGAAATAACAGTGACCATCCAGGGCACATCAGGAAATAACATTGACCATCCACGGCACACCAAGAAATAACAGTGACCATCCACGGCACATCAGGAAATAACAGTGACCATCCAGGGCACCCCACGAAATAACAGTGACCATGCAGAGCGGACCAGGAAATAACAGTGACCATCCAGGGCACACCAGGAAATAACAATGACCATCTAGAGCACACCAGGAAATAACAGTGACCATCCACGGCACACCAAGAAATAACAGTGACCATCCAGGGCACACCAGGAAATAACAGTGACCATCCAAAGTGCACCAGGAAATAACAGTGACCATCGAGAGCGCACCACGAAATAACAGTGACCATCCAGGGCACACCAGGAAATAACAGTGACCATCAAGGGCACACCACGAAATAACAGAGACCATCCAGAGCGCACCACGAAACAACAGTGACCATCCAGAGCGCACCAGGAAATAACACTGACCATCCAGGGCACACCACGAAATAACAGTGACCATCCAGAGCACACCAGGAAATAACAGTGACCATCCAGAGCACACCAGGAAATAACAATGAACATCCAGAGCACACCAAGAAATAACAGTGACCATCCAGGGAACACCAAGAATTAACAATGACCATCCAGGGCACACCAAGAAATAACAGTGACCATCCAGGGCACACTAGTAAATAACAGTGACCATCCAGAGCACACCACGAAATAACAGTGACCATCCATATCACACCAGGAAATAACAGTGACCATCCAGAGCGCACCAGGAAATAACAGTGACCATCCAGGGCACACCAGGAAATAACAGTGACACCATGTTATGCACCTTTTAAAAACTTTTTAAATGTCTTCGAAAATGCATTTGAGGTCATAGTGAAGGACAAAAACAATATTTTCCTCAGAAAAACCACAAAAAATCGCCGAAAAACGGGGAAAAAAACACCCTTTTATCAAACTGCTGCCCACCTGCCCACAAGGGTCCGTGGGCGGTGTTTTTAACAGGCCTGCCGACAAAGTGAAGGGGGACAGCTTCCACACCCGTGTGCGGACCAATTTAGGGTGGACAGAGTGCTTGCGCACCCCTTGCACATCGGCACACAATGAGGCGGGGGGGGGGGGGTTCCTCACACTGGTGCGGACCAAAACACACCGGAGGGAGAACTTCCCCACCCCTATGCATGCTAGCACAAGGTGGAGCGATGGTTCCCCCACCCTTGCACACTCCATCACAGGCTGGAGGGAGGGTTTGCCACCCTTATGCTCACCAGCTCATGTTGGAGAGATGGCCTGGCCAACCCCGTGCACACAAGCACAAAGCGGTGAGACGGGTTCCCCACCCCACACCCTTAGTGGGGAGCTGCACATATGGGCTACAGCCAGGAGCCGCACACATGAGTAGCTGCAAGGAGCCGGGCATGCGGGCGGTTCTGGGCAGCAATGCACACAGTCGGCAGCAAGGAAGCTGCCGCATGCAGGTAGCAGCAGGTTGCCCGAGCGTGCAGCTCCTTGCCCCTACCTGTGAGCCCACATACGTATACAACGTGCATTTGCATCACCCCGCTAATGCGCCAATTTGCAGCTCCTCGTAGTTGCCCACGTGCGCCTCCTTGCTACAGCCTGTGTGCGTTGCGCGTTGCTCCTGCCAAAGTGTGTGGGTAGCTGCAAGGAAGTGCCGAGGCTGAAGCCAAGAGCCGGGCATGCGGGCGGCTATTGGAAGCTATGCACGCGGACAGGGGCGGGGAGCTATGCACGCGGGTAGCACCTAGGGGCTGCGGACACGGGAGACAGCAAACAATCGGGTACAATGCACATGAGTTGCCGCTAAGGCGCTCGTAGTAGGCACCGTGCAAGATCGTAGCAACTTCCAGCCTTGATAATAGGGGGCCGTGTACAGGGCTACCAAAAGGGGGCCGCACACGTGGGCAGCAACAAGAACTGCACACATGAGCAGAAGCAAGCAGTTGCGCACGGGGGCAACAACGGAGAGCCGCACAACATGCTTTAGTAGTAGGACGCATGTTGGCAATAGTAGGGCGCCGTGCACTTGTGGCAGTTGGGGGCCCCACACACAGAGATAGGGGTGGCTGCCCAAGCGGGCAGTAGCGAGGAGCTGCACATGTGGGTGCAAGGGCAGGGAAGGGGTAGGGGTAGGGGCGGGGGCAGGAGTGGGGGTATGGGAAGGGTTAGGGGTAAGGTTTCCCATGCTTGCAACACCACCACACGCGATAATGCGGGAACAGCCATCGGGGGTCACCCATTGGCGGCTATTAGAATGAATGTCCACCCTCCCGGACGATGTAATATCCACTAACCATGCCAAAAGCACACAAGAGTCAGCAACACTTGGCAATAATACTAGGCCGGCAAGTAAGGGCCCAGCAACTCATTTAGGTTAGAAACCCTACGGCACACAAGAACGGGTCCATCTGACCCAACAAGGAAACAATTGTTCAGCCGTTGGCTAAACAGTGGGTTCCCACGCCGGCAACACTAGCACAAGCGATAATGCGCAAACAGCCATCGGAATATGTTCCCACACACCCCACTCTGCTTGCCACAAAGAAAGGAGAGGCAATGTAGGCTCCAAAACAAGGCGCGCCACCTAGGGCCAGCAGACATCCATAACCCACTCCAGCCGGTTGCCGGGCGGGCCAGCAAGCATTGGAAACCCCACTCAAGTACATTCAACATGCAAAAAAGTTCGCCTCGAAGGGAAGGTACGCATTACAGAACCCTGCCCGCTGAAGAAGCTCACCCACTCCCACCCCCCCTGGGAGGACCAATCTTTAGGGGTGGTGAAAAAATAGTAATTGCAAGATAGGGGCATACCGCAATGAGAACAACACACAAAAGCAAAAGGAAGGAGGCAGGGGGGAAGAACGGGTGGGGGTGGGTGGGGGGGCACCAAGTCGGAAAATAGAGGCAACACAACCGCCCAAGCACATTCAAGATGACAAGCAAAAGAGGCACATGAATAAAGGGAGTGAGGAAGCCGTCCCTTCACCCTAAGCTAGTGTGCACAAAAGGGGTTTCCTGTTTCTCCGCCCCGTGCTAGTGTGCACAAGGGTGGGGAAAAAGTCTTTTTGCCATGTGTTGGTATACATAGGGGTTGGGCAAGTGCCCCTCCTGCTGCTTGGTCCGCACAAGCAACCTCCATGTTGCTGTGACAATCACCGTGAAGATCAGCAAGTCAGCGCCATTGCCGTCTGGGGAAAGCAACGAAGAGAAAATTTTGGAGAACTTTTGCGGAGCAGCACGGGCAGCGTATCCATTTTAATGCAAGTTCGGGTATCTTTTGCCCCCCTTCGACTGTCTTGGGTCTTGGACAGGAACTCCATCTGAACACGGAGGTCATCTTTTTTCTCCACCATCCGTGTAGGTCAGCTATGGGTATAGTAACCCAATGGGCTATTAGACTTCAGACTTCAGACTTTTATGGACCATCCCCCCCAACCCCCAACACCCAAGCCCCCCATGATAGACCTCCCCCCCCCCCCCCCCCATATCAGACTAGTGGACAAGTGGAAAATGGAAAAATATGGAACCTCGGAAAACGTTCAACATGGGGGAAAGCATACTACCCCCCCCCCCGTTTCGAATCATAAAAGTGCAGCCCCCCCCCCCCCCCACCAGACACATAGGAAGTTCACTTCAGGAAAATGGGGATGAAAGGGCAGTCCCCCCCCCCCCAACCACCCCCACAGAGACACGGGAACTTCACTTCAGGAAAATGGTGGGTTGGGGAAAATATGCCTGCATGTGTGCATGTCATGTTGTTTGCTCTCCTTTCGCTTGCAGCGGTAGGTAAGGTGAGTAAGCCCAGGAGGGGCCACCCCCTGGTAGAGTCATTGCGACTGTGTCTGCTGTGCATGCACATGACGCATTAAAGGGTAGGCCACGCGTGGTGCGCTCGGTAAACCCTTGTTTAGGTTACCCAGGGGCTCCGCCCTACGTTCTATAAGAGAACGGGCGGAGTTCCTTAAGCTTGCTTTCTTGGAAGGACCTGTTTTGGGACAGCGTATTATTTTCCACTCGAGGACCCGTATAATACGGCGAGGGTGGTTAGGTTCCTCAGCCCAAAACAGTGCCTGCATGTGAACCTCTCAGGTGGTGTAGGTGAGGGTGATTGGTGCACTTTGCTGTCTTCAACAGCGCAATTTTTTGCCCAGCAAAAAGGGCGCAGATCACACCAAAGAAATGGGGAAGCACCGAAGAAGATGATGAACGACTCCGCCATGAATGACACGTACTCACGCTGCGCCGCAGTGCACTCCTTCCCTCCAAGCCCTGGCACGGGTACGCGTAATGGCGTCCCTGTCAGGCCACAGCAGCTTAGCAGCTCTGTGTTTTGCTCGCTTCTCACAGGAAGGCCATTAGGGCCTACGACCTCGTTGACAGCAGCACCAAGTAGCGTGTGCGTGTAGGAGTGGAAGGCCTGGATGGCGTCATCCTTCGAAGGCTTGGTCCACAGTAGGGTGTGTAGGACCTACAGTGTGTGTGTCACTGTCCTGCCAGTTTCCTGGAATTTTAACAGGGTTTTCGGTGGGCAGTGGCAGTGGTAGCCTAGGTTTTGGCCACATAGCAAACAGGCGTTTTCCTGCCTCATAGCTTTTGGCCACCCCTCCCCTGTAGTAGGCAGGCAGGTAGGAAAAACCAATACCTTGGCGTTATCGCTGGGTATTCCCCCAAGGATTTTTGATGCCAGCACAGAAATTGGGCACCTAGGGGCGGAGAGACCCGGGGCGTACCCCATGGCACCGGTAAGACATCCGCCGGGTTCAGCAAGGGTGCAGACTTGGGTATAATTAGGACACCATTTCTGCAGCCTGCTCCAGGACCTCAGGCTAGCACACTCACACAGACATTTTGCTGTTCTTTCAATGTGATTATGTAGAACACCCTGGAGGTGTTCAGGTTGTGTGTGGTCTAGGCCTTGGCGCCTACGACCATATACCCCTTCAGTGATGATGCTGACAACAGCTGAGAAGGGGTTTTGACATGTTTGTTTCTGCATCCGATCAGAATGTGCTCACAATTTCATTATGCAGAACATCCTTGAGGTGTTTTAGCTGTGTGTGGTCTAGGCCCTGGCGCCTACGACCATAGACCCCTTCGATGAAGAATGCGCTGACAACAACTGAGAAGGGGTTTTGATTTCCTGGTATTTTCATCCATGTATTGCGAGCCCGTCCCGATTTGTTGTTAGTAGATGTGGGTTGTGCAGTTTCCAACCATTGTCAGCCCCTTCGATGATGGCGACATTGTGTGTGCACGGGCCTGCTCCGTGGAACTTGGGTGTGGGCTGCAGCAGGGAGCCATGCGCAGACCCCTGCAGGGACCTTTTTCTTAGGCCCTGTTTTGTGTTCCACGGATTTTTAAAAATGCCACTGCCAGTGCCAATGCTCAAATCCTCATCCTAGTACAGCCAATACCGCACCTGATGTGGGTCCCCAAGCAAACAGTTGACACGCTTAGCATGTAACACTGTGGTACAATGCTGTGGTACACCGCTCCCCAATAAACCATGAATCCAATGCAAGGTCCTTTGTGCACATGCAGGTGTATAGCTGAGAAGGGGCTCTTCTCTGTTGTTGTGTTGCCAAGTGTGTGTTACAGGTGTTATGCATCCCCTTCGATGATTTTTTTGTTACCAAGGACGCAAACGCAGGGGGATGCTCTGCCGACATCGGGTCTGTGCTTCCCCCATAGCAGAGGCACAGACTCCCGCAGGGACCTTTTTTCTTAGGCCCTGTTTGGGTTGGCAGAGCTGTTGAGAAAGTGGGGCGTGAAAGAGCATTTGCCTAAGCCTGGGAAAATCAGTACCATCCAACTCTACGTTCCACCGGGAAGGGATCCAGCTTCGCAACAGCAGCATCCCTAAGGAGCCCCAGAGACACATTTGAAACATCCCCACGTATGGCGCCGGGAGGCTGACGCTTCCACCAAAAACAATGTAATGAGAAGGGGTTCTGCTTTGACTATTTCGGTTACTTTGCTAATACTGAGACGGGGGTCTGCTTTGCTGATGTTTGTGTTTTGGTTTTTTTTCTCTATTTGATGGTCTGCTTTGCTGATGCTTGGTGTTTTGATTTGTTTTTATTTTATTTGATGGTCCCGATTTGTAGGTATCTGCATGCACATGTGTATCCAGGTTGTGCTTTGTATGTATGCATCCCCTTCGATGATGTGTCAGCCATGTGGGAACAATCCGTCCGGGGACCTACTGTTTTAGGCCCTATTTTGTTGGATGGAGCCAGGCATCTCCCCATACTCCAACGGATCTGCATGTTTGCCAAACCTGCCAAAAACCACTGCACTCAGCCCTCATGCACCCTACTGCTGCACGACGTATGCCAGCCCCTACCTTGACAGCTTGTCTGGGTCATTGCGCAGATTCCGGCCCCAAGGTTCCTTTTTCATTGTGCCTTGCTGGGCGCAGTACTGTCCAATGTGGCGGACTGCATTTGAGTTGGGTGATGCAGAAGTCCCACTGTCATCCAAAAAAAAACCTGAGAAGGGGCTCTGCTATGTGGGTATTGGTGGTTGACAACTTGGAGGTAATTCGTTTTGATTTAATTTGGTCCTGATCTCCTGGTATATGTAATTGTTGCATGTTGTGCCTCTTACTGAGACAAAGGGAAAGGTGTGTGTTGCATAGGAGACGCGTGTGCACTGAGCCTCTTCTACACATAGGGCACTCTTTTGTTACCTACCTCCCCCTTGAGGCGAGGAAGTGTGTCTTGGGTCTAGACCACTGCGTCTCTCACCCAGACATTGGAGTTGGGCCTGCCCCACCACCCGCTGCGCGCCGCAGTTTGCCATGTCGTCTAGCCCCCTTAGCGTGGCCTCTTCCGTCCCCTCCAGCCCTTCGTTCCCGGAATGTGGTTGGGGGGATCTGCCGGAGCTATTGCGGTTTGGAGACCAACCCCCCTCGCCACCGTGGGACTCTGACGCTGAGAAGTGTCTCAGCGAACTGGCCTCGCCCCAGCCTCGATTGCCAACACCGCCCCCCTCTCCCCCTTCACCAGCAACCTCTCCAACGCCAGTAAGTCCTCCGACGAGACCCCACGTTACCTCAACCCCATACCTGGTAGCCCTGGAAGCCGTGGAGGAGGCCCTGATGTGCACTGCCGTTCCACTGCCATCCCCCCCACAACCCCCCAAGTACGTACCCAAGGACCCCCCCACCCCCCCCAAACCCCCTGTTCACGGGCCCTACAGTGCCAAAACATTGCAGCTCATCCGGGAGAATCACGGGGGTGGGGTTCAGTATTTCGTGGACGGGGTGCCCAACCGCCGTGCGATGTACCGGTTTGCGGTTCAGCAGCCCAAGAAAAACCCCTTGTGGGTGTGGCAGGAGGGCATGCGAATTAGCCGTTCGCATTTCCTTTCCAGGGACGAGGAGCATGCAGCAGTGGTGCTTGAAATCCTGTGTGCCACCCCAAAACCCCCCCGTCTCCCCAAGCCGGCCCCACAACCTGTGCCTCGTCGGCCACTGCCCCCTTCAGCAAGTGATCAGGTGACACTGACCTAGTATAGCAGGCACCGCCGCTCCTCACTCCTCCCATTGGCTCCCGCCCCGAAGCGGCCGTTCCCCACCCCGCAGGACGGTTCATTGCTCCAGCGCCGTGCGTCTCAGTCCGCCCCCCCGCCGGAGAGGCCGCAGTTTGGGTCATTGCTGCCCGCGCAGGCCCCCCCGCAACGTCCACAGACTTCGGCGAAACGTCCCAATTTCCAGCTCTTCGGCAAGTGTGCACCGGGCGTCTCTTACACATAGGGCACTCTTTTATTTCCAACCTCCCCCTTGAGGCGAGGAAGTGCGTCTTGGGTCTAGACCGTCGCGTCTCTGACCAAGACATCTGAGTTGGGCCTGCCCAAACACCGGCGCGTTCATCTCTCACCCACTGCGCGCCGCCGAGCCGCAGGAGTTCGCCCTCGGTCCCCGGCCACAGCGCCCCGACCAGGGTTGTCGTCTACCCCCCAACCCACCTACCGCGGGCCGCTGAGCCGCAGGAGTTCGCCCTCGGTCCCCGGCCACAGCGCCCCGACCAGGGTCGTCATTCCTCTCCGTACCCACCCACTGCGGGCCGCCGAGCCGCAGGAGTTCGCCCTCGGTCCCCGGCCACAGCGCCCCGACCAGGGTCGTTTTTCAACCCCCAACTCACCTACTGCAGGCCGCCGAGCCGCAGGAGTTCGCCCTCGGTCCCCGGCCACAGCGCCCCGACCAGGGTCGTCTTTCAACCCCCAACTCACCTACTGCAGGCCGCCGAGCCGCAGGAGTTCGCCCTCGGTCCCCGGCCACTGCGCCCCGACCCAGACAACATGCCAAACGGAGGGCAAACACAGCCCCATGGCCATTGGCAAGGCAAAGGCCCTCAGCACGGCAAAGGCAAAGGCCCACAGCAAGGCAAAGCCCCACAGCATGGCAAAGGGTATGGCTATGCGCAAGGCAAAGGCCCTCAGCAAGGCAAAGGCCATGGCCCTGCGCAAGGCAAAGGCCCCCAGCAAGGCACAGGCAAAGGCCAAGCCCATCCACAAGGCAAAGGCCATGGCCCCCCACAAGGCAAAGGTCAGGCCCCCCCACAAGGCACAGGCCAAGGCCCGCCGCAAGCCAAAGACAAGGCCCGGACCTTTGCGGAAACCCTTGCCCACGTGGACTATGACATCGACACGAACCCAACCGAGGGATTCACCACCCGTTGGGCTGATCGCGATGCGTACGTCCACAAGGCATCGTTGGTGCACACCGTGCATGAGATTGCCGCTGCCCGGAGGTGGGCATGGGAGCAAGGTGCCCAGAGGGAGCTGTGGTTTGAGAGGGTCAGGGGGCTGAAGGAGGACAAGCATGGCAACATGGTCAAGGTAATAGAATGGGCTGCTGAGCTCGAATCTGGGATCTCATCCATGGATGGGACATGAAGCGGGCAGATGTCGACACCCTTGACGTGGCACCAAACCCGGACTGGATTGGCAAGGTGCAAGGTGATGGCACCTCCGCTGACGTGGTGACCATTGTTTGTGCGAACAAACCGCCCATCTTGCACATCCGCAGGTGGTGGTGCTGTGTCCTGCCTGACGAGGCAGCGTTCCGGTCGTTGCGTGAGGAGATACGGACGGGGGAGGCCTGGAACGCGTTGCTCAATGCCACCCGGCAAGAACCACAGCTGTCTGCCAGCCTCCCTGACGAGGACCAGCAGATCCTGCGTCACCTTGTGGAGCATCATAACCTGAACCCCTCCCAAGCCTTGGCTGTCCGGCAATGTGTGGATGAGGGTGCTGTTGTCTCCTCCATGACTGGGGGGGGCGGCACGGGGAAGTCGGAGACCCTGGTGGCGTGCATCAAGGCAGTGATGTGGCAGCAGGGGTACTTCGACCCATGCATCCCGAATCCCAAGGCACCAGATTTGATACACACTTGCAAGAAAGGGGGGGGTCCACCAACCGACAAACCCCCTCGGGCATGCATCTTGGTCACCGCCCCAACAAACGCACAGGTCGACAACCTGATGCTGCGGGTGATCCAATCGGCAGAACAGGATCTTGTCTTCTCAGAGGCGGTCCTGAAGGACCACCCCGTGCCTTGGATGCGGCTCCGAGCTGCAAGGGGCCGGACCCCCCCAAATTTGCAGCCGTACAACCAAACAACAGTCCAAGAGACGTTGGCCAATCATCCGGACTGCAATGGCACGTTGCAGTGTGCCCTCAACAGCTGCCGGGTTCTCTTTGCAACAGCTGGTATGGTCGCCACACGGCGGAAGTTGTTGCTTGCGGGTGACCCACAAACTCGGTTCGCATTCAGCTTCGTGGATGAGTCCTCGAGGCATAGCATCCCAGTGGGTCTGGACTTGGCGGCTTTTGGGGCACAGTGCATGTTTTGTGGGGATGCCGGTCAACTGCGTCCATACAGTGCCATCACTCTTCTTGCATTGCAGAAAGGGGAGAAAGGGGAGAAAGGGGGCAAGGTGACGGCTCAACAAATTGCATGGCCGCAGTCCGAGCATTTTGCTAACCTCAATGTGCACCTCGACCAGGGACCAGGGATGCAGTATGGTGACTCGCAGCGCTTCGCCACAAGTAGTGTGTTGCAGTTTGTCCTGTACCGTACAAGGTGTACTGCGTGTGTCCTAACCCAGCAGTTCCGCATGGACCTGCCTTTGGCAACGGTGGTGCGTGGGCTGTTCACGGGGGGGGGTCCTTGGGCTGGTACCCCGCCTCCTCCCCAGCATTACCCCCCCCGGTGACCAAGGGAAGGCCCCCAGCCACTTCACGAAAGGTGACATTCCTATTGTATGAGCGTACTCCCATGGAGATGGTGGGTCTGTCACAGGGCGGTTCACAAAGCAATTGTGGTGTAGGTGATGCCCCCTCTCAGTGTGCAGCAACAACTGTCGACAGGCATGTCCGGAGCATGCCAAGTAACACCCCGTTGCTAGTCATGGCGCTGGCAACAGGTGACCCAGAGTCTACCAACCACATTGGGGACGCAAAACCCTCCCCCTCACAGTTTGCAGCACCAACTGTCAACAGGCATGCCCCGAGCGTGCCAAGTATGCCAACGGGTGACCCCGGATATACCACACATGTGGGGGATGTGCAGCCCACCACCGAGTTTATAGAAGCTGTGGCAAAGCTTGTACAAAAGCAAAGGGTACGGGTGAAACAGCATCTGCAGGTCCGTGTGCAAGCCCACCAGGCTCATCTCCGGGCACGTCATGAGAAGGAGTGGGATGAGAGGCATGCAGGTCAGGGCATGTCGCACCGGTCTGTTTCCGAGTCCATAGAAAAGGATAGAGCCCGATCTGCTGCATTGGCAGCAACGGGGAGCAATGCTTTTTCTGTGATGATGGGGGCAGCCCCCAAGCAACAGACAGCAGGGCCAAAGACGCTGCAAGCGTTTGTGGATGAGCATTGGCAGTTGCAGTTCACTGTTCAAGGGGGTGTAATGTGCATATGTTGTTCATGGGCTGCTGAAACGGATTGTCCTGGGGTGAGGCAGCCACCGAAGGCTGCTACAGCCTTGGTGAATGGAACATATGGCATGGGCATGCGTATGATGATCGCTACACCAAAGGGATGGCGTAAAGATGTCCTGGAGGGTCACCTTGGTGTGTCACGTGGCACGACCAGCAGCCGCAAGAAAATTGATAATCCTGGCCGCCACCACTTGGCCGCCGAGGAGAGTTTCCGGGTGCATTGTGCAGAACGTTTTCGGGCACTGTGCCCCAGTGCATCTGCATGTGCAGTCAATGTGGCAGAGAGGAGCAACGTGTTCATTAGGGGTGAGGGCATGGACCTCGGTGTACCTATGAGCGATGCGGTGGCGGCCATTTTGTCACGCTTGGTGGAGGTGTACATTGGCCTCCGCATGTGGACATCCATCCGTGCAATCAGTGAACGCATTCTTCTGCATTGTGCGTTGACCTCCGAACCGGGCCATCATGCCTCTCGGCGATGGATAGTTGAGAAGGCCATGGTCGCAATGCATGGCGCCATGCAAGATGGTGTGTCAGAGACCTTGCAAAGGGCATTGTTCATTGCCTTGTTGTTGGATGGATCTGACCGGCAACGGCATCGCATCAATGAGTATGCCATCGTGCTCCTCTTTCCAGGCACTGGGCCGGGGGGAATGTGTGAGGTGTTCCTTGGTGTGGTGGATGTGGCTTCAGGGGAGGCACAAGAGGTGACGGCACAGGTGGAGGCAGTGCTGCTGTCCTGGATGCTTGACCGTGCCTGGTGGGCTCAGAAGGTTGTGGCTTTTGGGGTGGATGGTGCCTCCAACCTTGGTGTGCGTGGTGCCACTGCAAGGCAAGCTGTTGATGTGTCGGCAATGGAGCACAATGTGTTTGCCATGCTTGTGAACTGGCTGTCCTTGCTAACCCCCTTGGGTGAGCCATGCCATGTGGTCCAGCGCAAGCTAGGCCTTGCCTTGGAGGCTGCCGGCCAAGTGCATGGTGACTACCTTGCAGCTGTGGGTCGCCATCGTGCATTGTACAACGGTGCACGCCAGTGGAAGGACCTCGAGAGGTGTGTCCAAGAGAACACCAGACCAGATACACGCAGTCGGTTGCGTTTGATCCCTGCCAGTCACCGTATCCGGTGGTCCGCGGCAAATGCCCGTCGCAACAAGGTGTTCTTGGCCAATGTGCCATGGGTGGCGAGGCATTTGGATTCCAAAACGCACCTCACCACCAAGGAGGAGGATGTGTGGGAGGATTGCCATGATGGAGGTTTGCTGTCATGGGCAGTGGTATATGGGGACATACTACACGGTACGCGCAGCTTCAACAACGTTGTACAGTTGCATGCACCAACAGGTGCCCACTTGACCAAGGCAACCGAAATGTTACAGGCACGGGTGGAAAAGGTGGCGAGGGAGGAGGGACCAGGGTGGACTCAATTCAAAGAGCAAACTGTGACAGGTGCATGGCATGGCGTTGAATTGGTCCGGTTTGATACCGATGGCCAGAGGTGCACAACCAGCCCCCCTTTTCCAGCCACAGAGGCACGGGCAGTCACAGACACACTGCTTGCTGGCATCAGGGAGGGACAGGGGACCATTGACCCCCGGGGTGTTCTTGAGTGTGCTGTGTTGCTTGACCACGGCCGTTGGCTCGCTCTACCAGCGGCTGATCGAGCCACATTTGGAGTGGATCTGCTGAAGCAGTTCATGGGCACACACCATGCTGAACTGGCAGCTGCGCATGTTAATGCTGCTCGTGCATTGGAAGAGTGGGAATCCTTCAAGGAGCATGTCGTTCGGACCTTCGCCAAGACCCCCATGTCCCGGATGTGGGAGGCCTTGACGCCGGAGCGGGAGCATGTCCAATGGGTGAATGTTTGGCGTGTTTTGGCATTGCTGCGCACATATTGCCCTGCTGAGGCTGCTGTTGAGCGTGCCATTTCGTTGCGTGGGAGGTTCACCAACAGTATGCATGATATGGAGGACACACCTGTCCTTAGCATGTGCATGGCTTTGCATTGTAATCTGCCACCTTTGCGGCAGTTGGTGAAGGGGCAGGGTGTCGAGGTAGCCAGCAAGCTGGCAGCCAATGCACGCTTCGATGTGCGTCCCCGGCATAGGGTTTCGCATCGCATTGATCCACGTACATCAATGGAAGCGGCCATGTTGCAGTGCCTGGAAGGGGAGGCTGCAGTGGCAGATGATGGTGACATTTTGCCATCTTTTGGGGGGTCGGAAGTGCCACTGGCTTGTCAAGGCGCAACACGTAGACGCGCTGACCGACAAGCCCCGTCTGAGCACACTGAGGGCACTTTGGTCGAACCAGATGGTAGTCCTGCTCAGCATGGTGGCAACCATGACTTCTTCACTTTCCGAAGGGGCATGGACTGTGCAGTGTGCAGGCAGTCTGTGCGCATCTGGTGCAACACATGTCTGGTTTGCCACACGTGCTTTGTCAAGGATCCAAGACCGTGTGGTGAGGCAGTGGTGCAGGTTGTGGATGATGCAGCTGAGGCTGCTGAAAATAACAGTGAAGAGGAGGCAGTGGCACCACGGAAGTCCGACCCAAAGCGTGCCTTGGCCCGTGCACAGGCCAAGTGGGTATGTGCTGCAAAGTCAGGCACATTGCGTGACTGGACACGCGCTCGCATCTGTGATTGCTTGGCAAGCATGGGTGTGAAGGTGCCAAATAGCAAGACCCGGGGAGAAGCCCGAGAACTTGCTATGCAACAGGTGTTGCCTTTGCTAGGCCAGATGGACTCTGATTGGGTCCCCCCAACGGATCGTGTTACCCGTTCTGCTGCACCTCCCAGCAGCTCACAACCATGTTCCCAAGTGCCGGTGGATGACATGGACGGACTCATTGATGAATGACAGTGTTGGGGTTGCAGTGGTATTGTGCTTTTGCATGCTTGCTGTGCTAATCCCCATGTTCTCCTTCTGTGCAGGTCCATTCATACATTAGCAACCATCAGTACGGTTTTCCCATTTCCCTTGGTTTTCCCTTTTCCCACATTTTCCCCAACGCCCCATTACTCAAGAGGTATGTGTTTTTTTTTGGGCGGGGGGGGCGGGGGGTACTTGTTGCACATTGTTCCCAGAATTGCCTTTTCCGCATTTTCAAACCCCCTTTTTTCCCCAACCCAACCCATCATTTCCTTGAACTGTCTGGTTGTGTGTTTTTTTGGGGGGGGCTTGTATCAGACTTTTCCTAGTGTTCCCTTGTCCACATTTTCCATTCCAACCTATTTTCCCTAACGCACCATTTTCCCGAGGTGAAGTGCCTGTGTGTCTGTGGGGGGTGGGGTATTGCACTTTTATCCCCATTTTCCTCTGAAGTTGCTATGTGTCTTGGGGGGGGGTCTGCACTGCTGTAACCATTTTCTTGAACTCAAGTTCCTGTGTGTGGGGGGGGGGGGCGCACTTGTATCAGACTTTTACTTGGATGTGCTCTAATGGTGGGTCCGCAACACGACATGCCAAATCAAACTTCAGACTTTAGACTTTATACCCATAGCTGTAACACTGTAGGTCAGCCACACTCCTAAAGATACTAAAAACAATTGTGTACACCTTAACATTCTTCCCCTCCACAGTGCGGTTAGGGTAGAACTCCTTCAATAACTCCACCACACGCTTCTGATACTCCGGCTTTTCCAAAAGTATTCTCGCCGACGTAAGGTCAAACGTATCCTTTTTTTGAGGCCGGAGGGCGACATGGTCGGCCAAGGGTACATTTGCAGCTTCTTGCATAATGTCCGACCACACTTCTTGCATGCGACCTATGACCCCCTGTCCATCCCCACTTGCTACCCACGCTCACAAGTCACTCGCTAGTTGCTTGGCAATTGCATTGCAAAGCCGTGCCGCACAATGTGCATAGCCCCGCACCCTTTTAGTTCGCCGCACTGCTCTTGCGAATACATCCCAACGGGCCATCGGGGTTATGTTGTCATGCAGTTCTAAGCTATCCCCGTCCTCACAGGTCCAACACTTGGTCATGGGGCTGCAGTTGCTGACTTGCATCCCCTTTCCATCCCCGGTTAGAAAGCATTCAATCCGTATTGTTTGTCCGTTTTCAAGCACTACGTTGCTGTTTAGCTCTAAGTACTCCTCTTGCCTATTCAATCCGGCTGCCTCATCCATCCCGCACAACCATCCGCGATCATCGGCGCATGCCATCACCCACCATGTGGCCCAATTTGCCGGCACGCCTGCAGCACGGGGCCCACCAGGCCATACCCCAACGAATACGTCCGCCCGAGTGGCAAACATTCGCCACAACAGCCATGCATCCACAGAGATGATGACGGGGATCCGACGCCATCCGGGTGGGACCGTGAGCACGCCCGCTTGTTGTGCCAACGCCACTTGATGTTCCACAAGCTCCGTCACAAACACGAAGGCGCCCGACTGCCGCTTGGTCCGGGGACCAATCACAACCACGGGGGTGGCCGCATACGGTGTAAGTGCTCGCCGCGTTTGCAACAATTTCTCGCGGGTGCAGCGGCGGCTCACCTTGAGCATCAAGCGCAGAGAGAGCATCATGCACCGTGGTGTGCACAGGGGTGGGGCAACCATCCCTTGCCTTGTGCTGGTGTGCACAGTGATGGGGAATTCGACCCTCCGCACTAGGCTAGTGCGCATAGGGATGGGGAAGCTCTCCCTCCGCCCTGTGGTGGTGCGCATTGGGGTGGCAAATCCACCCCCATCCCCCCCACCCTGTGCTTGTGTGCACAAGGGTGAGGATGCAGTATCTCCGCCGTGTGTTGTGCTCGCAAGGGAACCCATCCCTGTGCCCTGTGCTTGTGCGCACCGGGATGGGGAAACCATCTCTCCGCCCTATGCTGGTGCGCATAGGAGGGAGGGGGCCATCCCTCCGTCTTAATGTCCCTCTGCCCTATGCGGGTGTGCAGAGGTGTGGGGAAACCCTCCCTACCCCCTGTGCTGGTGTGCTTGGGGGTGGGGTAGATGTCTTTCCGCTCTGTGTGCACGGGAGTGGGGGAGCTGTTTTTGTCCCCTAAGTTGGTGTGCACAAGGGTGGGGAAGCAGTCCCTCCACCCTATGTTGGTGCGCATAGGAGGGGGCAGGTTGTCTCTCTCCCCTGTGTCGGTGTACACAAGGGTAGGGTATCTGTCCTTGTGCCCTACGCAAGTGTGCACGATGTACAATGTACAGGGGTGGGGTGTACATCCCTATTCCCTGTACTGGTGTGCATCCCTTGGGACGCGTTAGAGGATAAAGGTTGTTCTAACGGTGAGAGCGGGCACGCTTAGCAATTTGGTTGGAGCAAAAAATTATTGGAACAAGATTACCGCACTTGTAAAAGACACCTGACCCTCCGATGACCAAAGTCTCCCCGGGTGTTGTAAGTTGTAGGTGGCCTATTGTGTTGCTTTGTGTCCCATGTGTTGTGTTACACACTGCTATGTTGCTCACCCACACTCACACACACAACACCCCTTTGGTTTCAATTTCTTGTAGCCTCAAAGTGTATCCCAAATCTAGTGAGGAACAGCTTTCCGCTGTTACATGGGCTATTTGTCAAGTTGCCAAGGTGCGCAACTTGTACGATGGCGACTTGGTTGGCCATCTGCTTGACCACCGGCTAACCATGCATGGGTTGGGATGGGTATTTGGGCCCG
Organism: Eutreptiella sp. 'Long Island Sound 2002'; assembly: GCA_964036045.1. Taxonomy (NCBI): domain Eukaryota; phylum Euglenozoa; class Euglenophyceae; order Eutreptiales; family Eutreptiaceae; genus Eutreptiella; species Eutreptiella sp. 'Long Island Sound 2002'. The sequence goes on from OZ038384.1 coordinate 44,289,269, forward strand.
GACTTTGAACACAAGTTTTTGCTCTAGCAATGCTCTAAGCGTGCTGCTCTAACATCGCCCTAACACTGCCCGTTTCATGCATTTTTCTTGCCTTTGCAGTTCCAAGGTGTGGAAGGTTACGCCAACCCCCCACCCCCCCTCTTTTCAACGAGCCAACTCCCCATACCAATGTTAAGATGCTGCAGGTCCCCCCACCCCCAAGGTGACAATACCATAAAGAATGGCATGGGGAACTTGTGGGTCGTTTTTTTGCTCTAACAAAAAATTAGAATGTTTATGTTGGAACAACCCTTATCCTGCGTCAAATTGTAAATGCTGAATCTTCACATTTCTAAATTTTTGCAGGCCAGTGATTCGTGTGTTTCTTGTACCTCTTCCTTTGACCGTGCAATGCGGGAATGTTCTGTCTACATCCACTGATGTATAAAACTCAGTGATCCAGAGACCCCTGGCGCCGTGTTATAATTCCCACATCAGATGTGGTGTGGAGCACCCTCCAATTTTCACAGTCTGGGATTGACTGGATGTGTAGCCTGTCAGCGCTGGCAGGAGTCACAGGGGCAGTAGCTGCAATTGTGAGCAGTGGGACAGACATCCCCCCGTGGAGAACAGACCTCCACCAACAAAAGCAGGTCATACAAAAGACATGGCACCTGGCACCTGTTGTATTACGTATTACGGGGGGGGGGGGGGTGATTTAGAAAGGGACAAATTTGATGTGGACAAATTTGGAAGCCCTACCTCGTACCAAATATTTCCTTCAATTTTAAGGATGCGATGTGTCAAAATGTCTGCACCAGGCATGTACTGCAGGAGGGGTGGGTTTTCTGCGCGCTGCATGCAGTGTGAATGTGCAACATAGATGAGACGTGGTGTCAACTGACACTGCGTTCTCCGTAGGTCCTCAAGACCGCCAATGTTCACCGCAGAAGGAGAGTCGTGGGCAGAGGGACAGTGGTCCAGCGGGGGCTGTGCGCAGTCTTCACACCACTGTCATTTTCAGCCCACAGTCATGGCTGTTGCATACTGCGAAGCCTACGGGCGTGGCAATCTCCCACTGCACAACCCAGTTTCAGGCTCAACTAATCCTGACTAGTGTCTGATCTGCACTAGACAGCTCTGAACCTTGATTCCGCGACCTCGAGTAGTCCTGCAACTGCCCCCCCCCCCCCCCTTTCCCCGGTCCCAGACCGGTCGGCCAACAATGAAAAAGGCACCCGTTTTTCGTCTCCCCACACAGACATGGATGGTTTTGTCGTGCCCAAGGCCGTTGTTGAGGCCTCAGATCTGCAACGGACATTTGCAACAAGCAGCGCAACAGTACCATGCATCAACGCACAAGGGGAAGACCAGAGGTTCACACAAGAACAAACCATGGGCTGCCTGGTCTGCTGAAAAGCGTGCTGGATGCGCACAAGAATATGCCGGTAATGGAATTTCTGGTGTTAGATTGCGGTACGGTAAAACACATCCACCAGCAAACACAATAACAGCAGCCATCCAGAGGCCATCAGTAAAGAACAGCAACCATCCAGAGCCCACCAGGAAATATCAGCAACCATCCAGAGTCCATCAAGAAATATCAGCAACCATCCAGAGGCCATCAGGAAATATCAGCAACCATCCAGAGGCCACAAGGAAATAACAGCAGCCATCCACTAGGAAGCAACAGCAAGGGACCTTATACCAAATTTTTCCTTCATTTCTAAGGCTCCGTTCCAAATATACCACCCCCCCAATTTTAGCCCTCCCAAAAAAAAATCCTCAAATTATTCCCCCCCGGTACATGGAACCATACCAGCTTTCATAGATGCACCCACCTCCTGGGTGGCTGACCAATGGTCGCACCTTTCTGGCCACGTGGCGCCCGGTCCCCTACCAGCAGTAACAGCCCCCAGTGTGGTAGGAGCTATTTTTTTCAAGACCCCGGCTGACACGGGTTGACCCACCCATCCACTCAGTCCCCCGCATTAGAAAACGTTCCCTAAAGGGAGAGATGACACTTACTACAGGAGTCAAGCTCCACAAGCTCCAGTAATTTGTGGCAGCTCACCAGCCTTCATGGGACACCTCCTCCCTCCCAAATGGTTCTCAGTCATTGCCTGGGATTTCACAGATACTGTGTCTTGCTGTTGACATTCATCGCCATCAACTGCATTGGCCTCGAGAGCGGTCTGGCTGTGGGTGTTGTCATCGCAGCCATTTTCTTTGTGTATCACTACTCGCGAAGTAAAGGGGCCGTCATGAGGCTGCAAAAGAAGAGCCCTGTGTTCCGCACCTTCGACCAGCGCAGGTCCGCCCCCCTGCACTGCGCCTGGAAGGGGGCTGGCAGCCTTGGGTCTGGCCTGGGAGGTGCAGGTGTTCAGGTCAAGAGCAAAGCCCGCGTCCCCACCCACAACCCGAAGCGGAACGGCAGCCGAAGGCCCATGGGCGGCAGACAGCCCCGCAGGAGGACTGGACGCCGTGAACCAGGCAATAAAGCAGAGGAAAGCAAGAGCGGCGCAAGCGATCGGCGTGAGCCATCATATTGATCATTGCCGACTGTTCTATACCACTGATGTAACGGGCTTTCAGGGCCCCATAAATCAATTATCAAAGGATCCGAGGATGTTCAGGTTGGTGTGGTGTGGTGTGGTTTTGTGTGGTGTGGTGTGGGGTGGTGTGGGGTGGTGTGGTGTGGTGTGGTCCAGAACAACACCAAAAGTGACGAACAAGATTGCAAGGAACAAGAAAACAGGTGACCATCTGGGCCCCTGATCTACCCTGAGTGGTTGGTGGTTGAGTGACGGTGGGTGGCAGTCAATTCGGGCCCAGAGCAGCTTCTCACACACTGAAAGGTTGACTTGTGCACAGGGCCCCAATCCCTCCTGCCAGTTTGATTGTGTGCTGCGGGTGTCTGAAGCGACATTGCACACCGTATTCACGCGCCCCGTGCTTTGTCCGTCAGCTAAAACCCGTAAATTGGCTGTTGTTTGGGCACTGTTCCTGGCCCCGGCAAATCAGGCGCCCTGTGCAGAGCCACCGCATTGTGCCTGGCTTCTGCACAGATATCTGCGGACCCATCGACAACAAATCGTGACCCTGCAGCTTCGGGGGTACCTGTTTTTCGGTACATCCGTCGACATTCTGGAGGCTATCCATGCACACGTCAAAGTGCCCAATAAAGAACAGGCGCTAACCGAAGCAGACCCACTTTTAGGCCACCCACACCGAAGCACAGGTATATCATCTCTTTCTGCATTCCCGGACGACAAGTGCGTACGAGCCCTGCCTTTGGGTATTCCCATTGCCAATGCCCTGCGTGGTAGATACCCCGTAATGCGGTATGCCTACGAGAAGGTCCACTGGATGTACGTCGATGGCATGGGGATTGTGTCACTGGACCCCCCGTGTCCCAGAAAGGCATGCTATGGTGAATCTAGTGAAAAATTGCCTTGCACTCCATGCCATGAGGTGCCGCGCAACCCAACAATGTGCAAATGGATGCACAAGGAACGCAATGCCAATTCCGGCACACCACATTTCAAGCTTGGATTCGTGAAATTGGCAAAGCGCGCATGTGCACATTGTTGCTAATGGATAAGTCTCTCGGAAGGTGCGTGCACCAGTGGTTGCTTTGAGCCCTTATGATGGTTTGGAGTCCTTTCCGGTAATGCCAACTTTGAAGCTCGGGGACCATCGGTGCCAATATTGCCAAATGCACGTCATTGGGAAGGATTTGATGCTGCACATGGCATTCCACATTGGCCGAGGTGAGGCAATTGGAGTTTGTCCCCCTTGATGCCACATGCCGCCTCCAAATGAGCAAGGTGCGGTGCCGTGATGCAATGGCAAATGCCCCCCACCTTATGTGCCCATCATTGCTCCTGCGAGGTGAACATGGCATCCTTTCAAAAACAATTTCTTCATAATGAGCCCCTCCTGTTCCTTGTGCTTGGATGCGGACGTTGTGAGTCCAAGTACAATATGCTAGCCCACTTGCAAGTGGATGACACCCACAAGGAATTTCGTTTAACGCCAGACCAAAAGGCAAAACGGGAGATTTTGGAGGAAGAGAAGGCTATCGTCCAAATGGGGTTGACCGCCTGGCAAAAGCGATTGGCAATCCAAAGGAGCGCGAAAGAGAAAAAGCGCGTGCAGGAGAAGTGCCATAACTTGAACTGTAAGGTTGCACTGCAACGTGATATCCTTGCAAAGGCGGAGAAGAAAGTAGCACGGCGGGCAGCGGAAAAAGCAGCGGAAAAAGCAGCGGTGGGCAGGGAACGCTCGAGACCGAGAGGTAGAAGTAGTTATGGGGGCAAAGGACAAGCAAGGCAAAGACTACTAGCCACGCAGCAGGTCCGAGGGTTGCGACATCGACAACGAGAGTGGCGGCAGCGGCAGTGGTAAAGGCGGCATTACAAGTCGTAGGGGTAGTAGCAGCAACGGCAACAATAGTAGTAGCAGCATCAACAACAGCGGCAGCAAGAAACCAGCCAAAAGGAAGGCCGCAACCAAGAAGGGCAGAAGCGAGCGGCACCTTCGTAGACCAGTGCTAGCAACAGCAGCAGCAACAGCAGCAACAATAGCATGAAGCCACCCAAAAAGACACCAAGTGCCAGCAAGGGCAAGAAGCTAGCCGTGGCTTCCCAAGGTGGGAGGGCCAAGAAGCAGCAGGTAGCAGCCTAACAACATGCGCTGCGACGTGAAACGCGAAACAACTGGAACGGAGAAACGCTTTGAAACGCGAAACGTAGCAAAATGCGAAGCAAAACAACTACATCACAGAATTGTCCCCCTTGTGACGTAGTGGGTCTGGCAACACGCACAGTGCCGGGTCACAAGGTTATGGTGGGGGGGGTGGACAAACGATGTGCGACGTGGTGCTTTGGATGTGGGTGTTGCACTTTTTTTGTGTTTTTGCAATATGTGGTGTTATGTATGTGGTGTCTTGGGTAGGGCGGTAGAGCGTTGTGGCCGACCCATGCCGGCCGAGCGCTAGGAAATCCTCCAGCTCTAGCCACGTCGCCCAGTCCGTGAGCGGGCCGCCACCGCCGGCCCCTCAGAGCCCCATCGCGCCGCGTTGCTGATGAGGACGTTGGCCACCCGGTCCCCCAATTGGGCGGCTCTGAGGGCCGCCAGCATGCTTGGTGGCGAGGGAGAGGCCGCAGGGTGCAGGAATAGGTCGTCCCGTGCCGCATTGAGCTTGGCCAGGGGCACCACACACGCGGCCCTTGCCGCGCACTGGGTGTTCTAGTGGATCACCGCGTCCCCCTCATACGGCGAGCGAACCTGCGGGGCGCACCGGGGAGAGGGTGGGGGGTGTACAACAGCTATGCCGCAGGGAGGGAGTGCTGCGGCAGGGGGTAGCTTGCTTGGGCCTGGGGGGTAGTTGGCCGGGGTCTGGGGGTAGTGTATGGGCTGCGGGTAGTGCGTTGGGAGCTGGGGGTAGTGGGCCACGGGCTGCGGGTGAGGCCGTGGCATGGTGCGGCTGCCATTGGCCCACCGGCTGTGGTGCCCTCACCGCAGCCCTGAGGCTAGGTACCCGCCCGCTGCCACGGCCCCCAGTGCTGGGCCAGCTGCCACCAGCTGCGGCACGGCGGCGCGCAGCTCCACTACCATGTCCGACGGGCGAACAGCGGGCCTCCAAGCCGGGGGGTGGCGGGGGACGGCTGCACCTGGTCCAGCGGGGCTGCGGGTGCCGCCCTTGCGCCGTGCGCCGGGGACTGCGGGGCTTGGGGCTGTGGTGGTTGATCCGGCACCGCCCCGTGAGGCGCGCACAGGCCGGGTGCCTGGGGCGCTGTCTGGTGCTGCCCATCCGCCTGCCCCCCCCCCCCCCCGGTGCGGGAGCTTGCGCTGTGAGTTCAACCGCAGGTACTTTTGGGGCCGGGGGCTCAGGGGCGGGGGAGTTAGGGGGGAGCGACTTCTTGCATGCTATCAGAGGGTGGGTCTGGGCTGTGAAGCGATGGTGAGGCCTGTGGAGGGAGGGTGACCCCACAGGCCCTTGACCTTCCACACACACCACTCCATCATTTTGCAGTGTTTTGATGCAGTGCTGAAGGTCTTTGTCTTGGAGTGCCACTGGATGCTTGCTGGGGACCCAGTGCTATGTATGCACGGTGTTGTCAGGGAAGAAGTGCTTGGATTGGGGATCACAAACGAAGCCAAAAGTCTCCCTTGGGTGAGTACATTGGGTGGGGAGGACATTCAAAGCTGCCCCAGGGATTTTGGTTGATTTGGTCTCTGCACACCTGCCAGCCTGATTCCCCCAAACGCTGTGATGCATGACTGCTATATGCACGGTTTCAGTCGACTTTTGTGGTCTTTGCCGAACAGGTTCGTTGGTGCGGCTGTCCTCTCTGAATTCGCCGCTAAGGCTGAGCATCAGTTCTGTCTCTGAATTGGAGGCGTTGGTGGTATGCGTGCTTCCGTCGTGCAGTGTGCTGCTTGTTGCTCATTGCTTGCCGCTACAACTCATCTGCACACACTCAAATCCACACCCACAGCCAACAGCTACATCTGCAGCAACACCCACACCTACACCCACACCCACACCTACACCCACACGCACACCCACACCCACACCCACACCCACACCCACACCCACACCCACACCCACACCCACAGCTGCAGCCAGGACAAGTTTTTCGTTGCTGTGTTGTGTTTCTGTGATTCCTGAGCGTCAGCCACCTGTCAACCAGCGTTAACCACCTGTCAACCAGTGTCAAGCACCTGCCAACCAGTGTCTACCACCTGTCAACCTCCTGTCACCCAGCGTCAACCATCTGTCAACCAGCGTCAACCACCTGTCAACCACCTGTCAGCTAGTGTCAACCACCCACCTGTCAACCAGTATCAACGACCTGTCAACCAGTGTCAACCACCTGTCAACCACCCCTGTCAACCGGCGCCAACCACCTGTCTTCAGAGCGTGCACTGGCCCATCTCTTCTGCCGTGTTCTGAAGGTTCCCGACATGGACCCGCTCATGCGCACCAGATTTGTTGTGTTCGATTTTACGCATGTGGACGGAGTTGACGCAACGGCGGTGCAGTCTTGCTTCCTGCGCCTCAAGTGTGTATTGCCAGAACCCTGTGCAATAATCTGCATTGCCCCCTGGACCATGGAGGGTGTGGAGTGGTGCAGAGGGGTCCAGATATAGAGGCCTGTAAATGGTCGACACTGGACATAGAGGGCTGTAATGGGTTGCACAGGGTTGTAGGGTTGCGGAGGGTTGTAAAAAAAAGGGCGTTCTTGACTGCCGAAGGAGGTTGGGAAGGGATATTGGATTTGAAGGGTTATCGACATTAGTAGAGTGCAACAAAGAGACGTTGAGGGTCGGAGAGGGTTGGAGAGGGTTGCACAGGTCATGAAGGGTGTGCAGGGGGTGAAACCTAGACAATTGTAGAGCATTGTGAAGGGGTGTAGGGGTGTTTCACCGTTGCGTGTAAGGGTTGCATGAGCCTGCAGGTGGTTGTGAGTCTAAAGGGGTGCAGAGGGCTGTAGAAACTTCATTGGCCACTCAATGCTCAAATGTATATGGGTGTACACAACAATCGTGAAGTCTTGTGCATTGGTGCACAAAATTTTGTGGAGCCTGCCCATGGGGGCAACCTTCTACAACCCACTAAAAATCTCTTTAATCTTGTGCATTTTTCTGCAACCATCTATCACCCTCTACAATCTCAAAAATTCCCACTGTATGATCTTCTGCACCTCGTTACATTCTTTTGCAACCTGTGACAACCGTGCACAACGCTGTACAATGTTCTGAAAACCTGTGCAGGTTTCTACAATCCTCCGCGGTCCGCTTTGCAGCCTTCTACAATCCCACAACTCTTTACATCTCTTTCCTTGCCTCCCTTGGTAATCTCTCTACAACCTTCACCATTCCTCCATGCTTCTGTACAACTTGAAAAGATGCCACAACCCTGTACAACCATGCACAGCTCCTCTTAACCCCCGACAGTCCTTGATTACGCCCTCTCCGACCCCTGCAACACTCTCAAGTTCCACATCTTTTCCCACTTTCCAACTCTCGACACTTCTCGGCAACTCTCTACATCTTTCAACAACCCTTTATAACCCTTCAGAATCAGGATGAAAAGCCTCTCCACCTATCTACAGCCCTTCAGTACTCTACCTTTCTCACCACCTACGCTTCTGTACCCCACAACCTTTAGAAACCATCTACAAACCTCTTTGGCACAACAAATGTACTATGCATCCACACTAACTGCACGAGAAAGATACTGGAACTCTCCAGGAGCAGAGCGGGTGGCTGTACAGCGTCTGTATGTCACTCAGTGGATACGGGGGTTTACGTGGCCGCATTTGGGATGGGGCAGCTCCAACTTGATTAGTGTGTTAGTGGGGGTCCCATCCCGAATCACTCATAGTAAAGGGGAGGGTGGGGTGAGACAGGGGTCAAATGCAGTGAGACGGGATGCTGGGACAAAAAGGTGCTCCCGCCTTTTGGTTGCTGGTGTGACATTGCACGTGTTGCGAAATGCGTTTAGGTTCAGCTCTTGCAACGGCACCCTAGGGAGAGAATGAGAGAATGAGAGGAATGAGAGAAGAACCAGTACACTATATCCAACAGACTTCCAAATCCCCAACGCCCTGCCCGGGTTGATGCAGGCTTCAGCTTGGTTTGAATTGCAGCTCCTGGGCCTGCCAAAATTGGGGGCCTGAAAAGTTTGATTCCCGGGGGGGCATCATCTCAGATCTTTATGGGGCGACAGGTACCCTCTTACAGGGGAAGGGGGGGGGGAATCCCCCCCCACCCTCATATTCTAATTGGAGCTGGCCATGATGGGGAGGGATTGTGCTTGCGGGCTGTTTTGGACAGATGACGGCGAGTGGATGTGAAAAACAACCTCCTGATATTCTTGGCAGGCAAAACCTTCAGAAGCATCAAGTCACTTGCATCTTTGCTTGTGTACCTCCGGCAGTGGCCGCGCAGTTTAAGTCTCTGGGGCTGGACTATGGTGATGATAGTGATGAGTTTATTGAAACTTCAAGTGTGTCATGGGCAGTGGTTGCGGGAGTGGACTGCCGATGTGGTTACATGTTGCTGGCATTGCATTCCTTCATGGGGGAGCCGACTCCGCGGGTCCTAGGACACCAACTAGCCCCCCCCCCAGGGGGCCTCCGGCCAACAGTTAGTTGCCAATGGTCCCACCCTCAGGAGTCAATGAGCGCCAAAGGCGCCTGGTGCTCCATGGGCACCAAAGGCGCTCAAAGGAAAATTTTGGGCATTTTGCACATTAATCTCCAACCCAACCTTGACCCTAGGGGAATGCCGTGCACGCAATGCAAACTTTTGTATGTCGGCAACTATTTGAACCCTAGTTTTGACCTTTTTTCTCTAGTTGGTTGTTCCATAACAGAATCTTTTACGCTTCTTGTGCAATGATGATGTGGCACATTTGAATTGCCTCCCATGTTCACCCATTTTCAGCCTTTTTATCCCATTTTTACCTGGTTTTGTTGCAGGTTCTTTGTCATAGGTGGATGCTGGATTATGATGATGGGGAATCACCGGATGTCTTGTACATTCACAATGCAACAAATTGGTAGAGCGGTTGTTACCCACTCCAAAGCGGATTCCAACCTTCATGGTCATTGCCTTGCTGGCTCTAGGATTCTCTTTATGAGCAAGCCCTTGAACCCTCCATCCGCACTCTCGGATCACTGCGAATCAGTAGCATGGTTTATCAATAACCGCCCACATAGTGCTGCATATTGCTGCAAGTTGGGCCCCAATGGGGTCAAGGCAAAATGCCTATGTCCCTAGGAGGCTGCAGCCATCTTCCAACACACTCACGCAACAGCAGATTGCGCTTGGCCACGGCCACCAATCACCAAGGGTATGAAGACCCTTGTGATGCCTACATAAATGCAAGGGGGTTTCCTCCCTTCATCCCCGGCTATGTTTCATTGTGTCGGCACCGCGCGCAATGCGCCCGCAGTGCCCACGTAGTGCGCTCGCTGTGTGCACGTAGTGCACCAACTTGGCCTAATGCCCACCCAGACAGTCAATCCTACACCTAACCCTACCCATAGCCCTAACCCTAACCCGGATTGAATACTGGCACCGAGTTGGTGGGGGAAGGAACATCGTCCAGGAGACTTCAACGACAAATGAGATGCGCACTGGAAAGTGGATGAGAGCGGCTCAAAAGGGGCTCAAAATGAGTTGTGTTCATCCGTTTGGGCACCACAACTAGACTGGGATCGTTTTTTTCCAAAACCATGGTTTTGACCTGTTTTTCAGCCATTGGTGGTCCCAAAGTGGCCCAGTTTCAAGGCCCTTTCAGCATTGAGAGGGGCCAAAATTGCTCAACATGGGCTCAAAATCGGCTCATTCTACTTGTTTGTGCACCCCAAATAGTCCAAAAGTATCTTTGGAAAAACACATTTTTGATCCATTTTTGATTGATCTTTGGTCCCAAAGCAGCCCATTTTCAAGGCATTTTGTGACTCTGAAGTGGGCTCAAAAAGGGCCCATTTCACTTGTTTAGGCACCCCAAATGGTGTAGGATCATTTTTGGAAGAACACCTTTTTGAATCATTTTTGACCCATTTTTCGTGTCCCAAAACACCCCATTTTCAAGGCATTTTGGGATTTTAGGAGGGCTAGAACGGGCCACCACAAGCTCAAAACACATCAAAAACACTTGTTTTGGCATGCCATGTGGTCCGGGATCATTTTTGAAATCATTTTTTTTTCTACTCGGTGGACCTTATTGACCCAATTTGGCACCCACCTCTGTGGGCTACCTTCTGCACCTTGGCGTAGCCCACTGGGCCTAGGTACGGGCGTCTAGGTGTCGGTTAGGGCAATTTTGAGGAGTGGAAACCACCAAAAGTGGGCTGTTGCGGGTGGATGAGGTGCGCTCGAAATCGCGTTTGGAGCCACATAGCCCAAGATATGGTTTGTTTTTGGTTTGGGGGTGTTGGCGGCCAATGTGCACAAATTCTGGGGCTTTTGGGGGCCTTTTGGGGGTAGTTTGCAGACATATTGTGGAGTTAGAGGGCCCTAGAGGGCCCTTCGGCACAAGGAAGTCTAGCTGCATGTGTAGAGTAGCCACTATTTCCCTTCATTTGGCCGTTTTCAGCAGGTTCTAGCGCGTTTGTGGGCAAAAAAAGGCTGATTTTAGACTCAAGTTGCAGATTTTGAATTGGAGGTCCGGCACTTGCATGCGACACGCTTTGCTGGCTGCCACCATTGAGTTTTTGGCTCATACTTTGTGTGGTTGCTCCATAGGTAGCATCCACCAAAATTGTGGTTGATTGCGAAGCACCACAATGGAGCTATGATTTTTGCCCATTTCTCGCCTGCTTGCTGCTTGCTGTTTGCTTGCTGCTTGCTTGCCAAACCTATAAGCATCCTAGACACTAACGAGGGTTATGAAGCCAAGATTGGTTCCACTAGCTCGGTGACCCTAAGTCTAACCCTAGCCTCAACCTTGATCCTAACCAGGATAGAATATTGGAACCGAGCTGGTGGGGGAAGGAACATTGTCTAGGAGAGTTTGAGGACAAATGAGGTACGCACTGGAAAGTGGACGAGAGGGGCTCAAATGGGGCTCAAAATGAGCTGCATTCATCCGTTTGGGCACCACAACCGGACTAGGATCATTTGTGGAAAACCATGGTTTTGACCCGTTTTTCAGCCATTTGTGGTCCGAAAGTGGCCCATTTTCAAGGCCCTTTCAGCCTTAAGAGGGGCCAAAATTGCTCAATATTGGCTCAAAATGGCCCCAAATAGTCCAAAGGTATCCTTGGAAAAACACATTTTGATCCATTTTTGACAGATTTTTCGCCCCAAAAACAGCCCCTTTTTCAAGGCATTTTGTGACTGTGGCATGGCCAAAATGGCTTGCAATGGGCTCAAAAAGGGCTCATTTCACTTGTTTAGGCACCCCAAATGGTGTAGGATCATTCTTGGAAAAACACACCGTTGACCCATTTTTGAGCCATTTTTGATTGATCTTTGGTCCCAAAACAGCCCATTTTCAAGGCATTTTGGGATTTTAGGAGGGCCACAACCGGCCACAACGAGCTCAAAACACACCAAAAACACTTGTTTTGGCATGCCTTGTGGTCCGGGATCATTTTTGAAAAGAGTCTTTTTTTTTTTTGCACCTTGTGGACGTTGTTGACCCATTTTGGCACCCACCTCTTTGGTGTACCTCCTGCAGCTTGGCGCAACCCACTGGGCCTAGGTACGGGCGTCTAGGTGTCGGGTAGGGCAATTTTGAGGGGTGGAAACCACCAAAAGTGGGTGGTTGCGGGAGGATTAGGTGCGCTCGAAATCGCGTTTTGAGCAACGTAGCCCAACATATGGCCTGTGTTTGGTTTGGGGCTGTTGGCGGCCAATGTGCACAAATTCTGGGGCTTTTGGGGGCCTTTTGGGGGTAGTTTGCGGACATATTGTGGAGTTAGAGGGCCCTAGAGGGCCCTTCGGCACAAGGAAGTTCAGCTGCATGTGTAAAGTAGCTACTATTTCCCTTCATTTGGCCGTTTTCAGCAGGTTCTAGAGCGTTTGTGGGCAAAAAAAGGCTCATTTTAGCCTGAAGTTGCAGATTTTGAATTGGAGGTGCGGAATTTGCGACACGCTTTGCTGGCTGCCACCATTGAGTTTTTGGCTCATACTTTGTGTGGTTGCTCCATAGGTAGCATCCACCAAAATTGTGGTTGATTGCGAAGCACCACAATGGAGCTATGATTTTTGCCCATTTCCCGCCTGCTTGCTGCTTGCTGTTTGCTTGCTGCTTGCTGTTTGCTTGCTGCTTGCTTGCCAAACCTATAAGCATCCTAGACACTAACGAGGGTTATGAAGCCAAGATTGGTTCCACTAGCTCGGTGACCCTAAGTCTAACCCTAGCCTCAACCTTGATCCTAACCAGGATAGAATATTGGAACCGAGCTGGTGGGGGAAGGAACATTGTCTAGGAGAGTTTGAGGACAAATGAGGTACGCACTGGAAAGTGGACGAGAGGGGCTCAAATGGGGCTCAAAATGAGCTGCATTCATCCGTTTGGGCACCACAACCGGACTAGGATCATTTGTGGAAAACCATGGTTTTGACCCGTTTTTCAGCCATTTGTGGTCCGAAAGTGGCCCATTTTCAAGGCCCTTTCAGCCTTAAGAGGGGCCAAAATTGCTCAATATTGGCTCAAAATGGCCCCAAATAGTCCAAAGGTATCCTTGGAAAAACACATTTTGATCCATTTTTGACAGATTTTTTCGCCCCAAAAACAGCCCCTTTTCAAGGCATTTTGCGACTGTGGCATGGCCAAAATGGCTTGCAATGGGCTCAAAAAGGGCTCATTTCACTTGTTTAGGCACCCCAAATGGTGTAGGATCATTCTTGGAAAAACACACCGTTGACCCATGTTTGAGCCATTTTTGATTGATCTTTGGTCCCAAAACAGCCCATTTTCAAGGCATTTTGGGATTTTAGGAGGGCCACAACCGGCCACAACGAGCTCAAAACACACCAAAAACACTTGTTTTGGCATGCCTTGTGGTCCGGGATCATTTTTGAAAAGAGTCTTTTTTTTTTTGCACCTGGTGGACCTTGTTGACCCATTTTGGCACCCACCTCTTTGGTTTACCTCCTGCAGCTTGGCGCAACCCACTGGGCCTAGGTACGGGCGTCTAGGTGTCGGGTAGGGCAATTTTGAGGGGTGGAAACCACCAAAAGTGGGTGGTTCCGGGTGGATTAGGTGCGCTCAAAATCGCGTTTTGAGCAACGTAGCCCAACATATGGCCTGTGTTTGGTTTGGGGCTGTTGGCGGCCAATGTGCACAAATTCTGGGGCTTTTGGGGGCCTTTTGGGGGTAGTTTGCGGACATATTGTGGAGTTAGAGGGCCCTAGAGGGCCCTTCGGCACAAGGAAGTCTAGCTGCATGTGTAGAGTAGCCACTATTTCCCTTCATTTGGCCGTTTTCAGCAGGTTCTAGAGCGTTTGTGGGCAAAAAAAGGCTCATTTTAGCCTGAAGTTGCAGATTTTGAATTGGAGGTGCGGAATTTGCGACACGCTTTGCTGGCTGCCACCATTGAGTTTTTGGCTCATACTTTGTGTGGTTGCTCCATAGGTAGCATCCACCAAAATTGTGGTTGATTGCGAAGCACCACAATGGAGCTATGATTTTTGCCCATTTCCCGCCTGCTTGCTGCTTGCTGTTTGCTTGCTGCTTGCTTGCCAAACCTATAAGCATCCTAGACACTAACGAGGGTTATGGAGCCAAGATTGGTTCCACTAGCTCGGTGACCCTAAGTCTAACCCTAGCCTCAACCTTGATCCTAACCAGGATAGAATATTGGAACCGAGCTTGTGGGGGAAGGAACATTGTCTAGGAGAGTTTGAGGACAAATGAGGTACGCACTGGAAAGTGGACGAGAGGGGCTCAAATGGGGCTCAAAATGAGCTGCATTCATCCGTTTGGGCACCACAACCGGACTAGGATCATTTGTGGAAAACCATGGTTTTGACCCGTTTTTCAGCCATTTGTGGTCCGAAAGTGGCCCATTTTCAAGGCCCTTTCAGCCTTAAGAGGGGCCAAAATTGCTCAATATTGGCTCAAAATGGCCCCAAATAGTCCAAAGGTATCCTTGGAAAAACACATTTTGATCCATTTTTGACAGATTTTTCGCCCCAAAAACAGCCCCTTTTTCAAGGCATTTTGTGACTGTGGCATGGCCAAAATGGCTTGCAATGGGCTCAAAAAGGGCTCATTTCACTTGTTTAGGCACCCCAAATGGTGTAGGATCATTCTTGGAAAAACACACCGTTGACCCATTTTTGAGCCATTTTTGATTGATCTTTGGTCCCAAAACAGCCCATTTTCAAGGCATTTTGGGATTTTAGGAGGGCCACAACCGGCCACAACGAGCTCAAAACACACCAAAAACACTTGTTTTGGCATGCCTTGTGGTCCGGGATCATTTTTGAAAAGAGTCTTTTTTTTTTTGCACCTTGTGGACGTTGTTGACCCATTTTGGCACCCACCTCTTTGGTTTACCTCCTGCAGCTTGGCGCAACCCACTGGGCCTAGGTACGGGCGTCTAGGTGTCGGGTAGGGCAATTTTGAGGGGTGGAAACCACCAAAAGTGGGTGGTTGCGGGAGGATTAGGTGCGCTCGAAATCGCGTTTTGAGCAACGTAGCCCAACATATGGCCTGTGTTTGGTTTGGGGCTGTTGGCGGCCAATGTGCACAAATTCTGGGGCTTTTGGGGGCCTTTTGGGGGTAGTTTGCGGACATATTGTGGAGTTAGAGGGCCCTAGAGGGCCCTTCGGCACAAGGAAGTTCAGCTGCATGTGTAAAGTAGCTACTATTTCCCTTCATTTGGCCGTTTTCAGCAGGTTCTAGAGCGTTTGTGGGCAAAAAAAGGCTCATTTTAGCCTGAAGTTGCAGATTTTGAATTGGAGGTGCGGAATTTGCGACACGCTTTGCTGGCTGCCACCATTGAGTTTTTGGCTCATACTTTGTGTGGTTGCTCCATAGGTAGCATCCACCAAAATTGTGGTTGATTGCGAAGCACCACAATGGAGCTATGATTTTTGCCCATTTCCCGCCTGCTTGCTGCTTGCTGTTTGCTTGCTGCTTGCTTGCCAAACCTATAAGCATCCTAGACACTAACGAGGGTTATGGAGCCAAGATTGGTTCCACTAGCTCGGTGACCCTAAGTCTAACCCTAGCCTCAACCTTGATCCTAACCAGGATAGAATATTGGAACCGAGCTTGTGGGGGAAGGAACATTGTCTAGGAGAGTTTGAGGACAAATGAGGTACGCACTGGAAAGTGGACGAGAGGGGCTCAAATGGGGCTCAAAATGAGCTGCATTCATCCGTTTGGGCACCACAACCGGACTAGGATCATTTGTGGAAAACCATGGTTTTGACCCGTTTTTCAGCCATTTGTGGTCCGAAAGTGGCCCATTTTCAAGGCCCTTTCAGCCTTAAGAGGGGCCAAAATTGCTCAATATTGGCTCAAAATGGCCCCAAATAGTCCAAAGGTATCCTTGGAAAAACACATTTTGATCCATTTTTGACAGATTTTTCGCCCCAAAAACAGCCCCTTTTTCAAGGCATTTTGTGACTGTGGCATGGCCAAAATGGCTTGCAATGGGCTCAAAAAGGGCTCATTTCACTTGTTTAGGCACCCCAAATGGTGTAGGATCATTCTTGGAAAAACACACCGTTGACCCATTTTTGAGCCATTTTTGATTGATCTTTGGTCCCAAAACAGCCCATTTTCAAGGCATTTTGGGATTTTAGGAGGGCCACAACCGGCCACAACGAGCTCAAAACACACCAAAAACACTTGTTTTGGCATGCCTTGTGGTCCGGGATCATTTTTGAAAAGAGTCTTTTTTTTTTTGCACCTTGTGGACGTTGTTGACCCATTTTGGCACCCACCTCTTTGGTTTACGTCCTGCAGCTTGGCGCAACCCACTGGGCCTAGGTACGGGCGTCTAGGTGTCGGGTAGGGCAATTTTGAGGGGTGGAAACCACCAAAAGTGGGTGGTTGCGGGAGGATTAGGTGCGCTCGAAATCGCGTTTTGAGCAACGTAGCCCAACATATGGCCTGTGTTTGGTTTGGGGCTGTTGGCGGCCAATGTGCACAAATTCTGGGGCTTTTGGGGGCCTTTTGGGGGTAGTTTGCGGACATATTGTGGAGTTAGAGGGCCCTAGAGGGCCCTTCGGCACAAGGAAGTTCAGCTGCATGTGTAAAGTAGCTACTATTTCCCTTCATTTGGCCGTTTTCAGCAGGTTCTAGAGCGTTTGTGGGCAAAAAAAGGCTCATTTTAGCCTGAAGTTGCAGATTTTGAATTGGAGGTGCGGAATTTGCGACACGCTTTGCTGGCTGCCACCATTGAGTTTTTGGCTCATACTTTGTGTGGTTGCTCCATAGGTAGCATCCACCAAAATTGTGGTTGATTGCGAAGCACCACAATGGAGCTATGATTTTTGCCCATTTCCCGCCTGCTTGCTGCTTGCTGTTTGCTTGCTGCTTGCTTGCCAAACCTATAAGCATCCTAGACACTAACGAGGGTTATGGAGCCAAGATTGGTTCCACTAGCTCGGTGACCCTAAGTCTAACCCTAGCCTCAACCTTGATCCTAACCAGGATAGAATATTGGAACCGAGCTTGTGGGGGAAGGAACATTGTCTAGGAGAGTTTGAGGACAAATGAGGTACGCACTGGAAAGTGGACGAGAGGGGCTCAAATGGGGCTCAAAATGAGCTGCATTCATCCGTTTGGGCACCACAACCGGACTAGGATCATTTGTGGAAAACCATGGTTTTGACCCGTTTTTCAGCCATTTGTGGTCCGAAAGTGGCCCATTTTCAAGGCCCTTTCAGCCTTAAGAGGGGCCAAAATTGCTCAATATTGGCTCAAAATGGCCCCAAATAGTCCAAAGGTATCCTTGGAAAAACACATTTTGATCCATTTTTGACAGATTTTTCGCCCCAAAAACAGCCCCTTTTTCAAGGCATTTTGTGACTGTGGCATGGCCAAAATGGCTTGCAATGGGCTCAAAAAGGGCTCATTTCACTTGTTTAGGCACCCCAAATGGTGTAGGATCATTCTTGGAAAAACACACCGTTGACCCATTTTTGAGCCATTTTTGATTGATCTTTGGTCCCAAAACAGCCCATTTTCAAGGCATTTTGGGATTTTAGGAGGGCCACAACCGGCCACAACGAGCTCAAAACACACCAAAAACACTTGTTTTGGCATGCCTTGTGGTCCGGGATCATTTTTGAAAAGAGTCTTTTTTTTTTTGCACCCTGTGGACCTTGTTGACCCATTTTGGCACCCACCTCTTTGGTTTACCTCCTGCAGCTTGGCGCAACCCACTGGGCCTAGGTACGGGCGTCTAGGTGTCGGGTAGGGCAATTTTGAGGGGTGGAAACCACCAAAAGTGGGTGGTTGCGGGAGGATTAGGTGCGCTCGAAATCGCGTTTTGAGCAACGTAGCCCAACATATGGCCTGTGTTTGGTTTGGGGCTGTTGGCGGCCAATGTGCACAAATTCTGGGGCTTTTGGGGGCCTTTTGGGGGTAGTTTGCGGACATATTGTGGAGTTAGAGGGCCCTAGAGGGCCCTTCGGCACAAGGAAGTTCAGCTGCATGTGTAAAGTAGCTACTATTTCCCTTCATTTGGCCGTTTTCAGCAGGTTCTAGAGCGTTTGTGGGCAAAAAAAGGCTCATTTTAGCCTGAAGTTGCAGATTTTGAATTGGAGGTGCGGAATTTGCGACACGCTTTGCTGGCTGCCACCATTGAGTTTTTGGCTCATACTTTGTGTGGTTGCTCCATAGGTAGCATCCACCAAAATTGTGGTTGATTGCGAAGCACCACAATGGAGCTATGATTTTTGCCCATTTCCCGCCTGCTTGCTGCTTGCTGTTTGCTTGCTGCTTGCTGTTTGCTTGCTGCTTGCTTGCCAAACCTATAAGCATCCTAGACACTAACGAGGGTTATGAAGCCAAGATTGGTTCCACTAGCTCGGTGACCCTAAGTCTAACCCTAGCCTCAACCTTGATCCTAACCAGGATAGAATATTGGAACCGAGCTGGTGGGGGAAGGAACATTGTCTAGGAGAGTTTGAGGACAAATGAGGTACGCACTGGAAAGTGGACGAGAGGGGCTCAAATGGGGCTCAAAATGAGCTGCATTCATCCGTTTGGGCACCACAACCGGACTAGGATCATTTGTGGAAAACCATGGTTTTGACCCGTTTTTCAGCCATTTGTGGTCCGAAAGTGGCCCATTTTCAAGGCCCTTTCAGCCTTAAGAGGGGCCAAAATTGCTCAATATTGGCTCAAAATGGCCCCAAATAGTCCAAAGGTATCCTTGGAAAAACACATTTTGATCCATTTTTGACAGATTTTTTCGCCCCAAAAACAGCCCCTTTTCAAGGCATTTTGCGACTGTGGCATGGCCAAAATGGCTTGCAATGGGCTCAAAAAGGGCTCATTTCACTTGTTTAGGCACCCCAAATGGTGTAGGATCATTCTTGGAAAAACACACCGTTGACCCATGTTTGAGCCATTTTTGATTGATCTTTGGTCCAAAAACAGGCCATTTTCAAGGCATTTTGGGATTTTAGGAGGGCCACAACCGGCCACAACGAGCTCAAAACACACCAAAAACACTTGTTTTGGCATGCCTTGTGGTCCGGGATCATTTTTGAAAAGAGTCTTTTTTTTTTTGCACCTGGTGGACCTTGTTGACCCATTTTGGCACCCACCTCTTTGGGTTACCTCCTTTAGCTTGGCGCAACCCACTGGGCCTAGGTACGGGCGTCTAGGTGTCGGGTAGGGCAATTTTGAGGGGTGGAAACCACCAAAAGTGGGTGGTTCCGGGTGGATTAGGTGCGCTCAAAATCGCGTTTTGAGCCACGTAGCCCAACATATGGCCTGTGTTTGGTTTGGGGCTGTTGGCGGCCAATGTGCACAAATTCTGGGGATTTTGGGGGCCTTTTGGGGGTAGTTTGCGGACATATTGTGGAGTTAGAGGGCCCTAGAGGGCCCTTCGGCACAAGGAAGTCTAGCTGCATGTGTAGAGTAGCCACTATTTCCCTTCATTTGGCCGTTTTCAGCAGGTTCTAGAGCGTTTGTGGGCAAAAAAAGGCTCATTTTAGCCTGAAGTTGCAGATTTTGAATTGGAGGTCCGGCATTTGCGACACGCTTTGCTGGCTGCCACCATTGAGTTTTTGGCTCATACTTTGTGTGGTTGCTCCATAGGTAGCATCCACCAAAATTGTGGTTGATTGCGAAGCACCACAATGGAGCTATGATTTTTGCCCATTTCCCGCCTGCTTGCTGCTTGCTGTTTGCTTGCTGCTTGCTTGCCAAACCTATAAGCATCCTAGACACTAACGAGGGTTATGGAGCCAAGATTGGTTCCACTAGCTCGGTGACCCTAAGTCTAACCCTAGCCTCAACCTTGATCCTAACCAGGATAGAATATTGGAACCGAGCTTGTGGGGGAAGGAACATTGTCTAGGAGAGTTTGAGGACAAATGAGGTACGCACTGGAAAGTGGACGAGAGGGGCTCAAATGGGGCTCAAAATGAGCTGCATTCATCCGTTTGGGCACCACAACCGGACTAGGATCATTTGTGGAAAACCATGGTTTTGACCCGTTTTTCAGCCATTTGTGGTCCGAAAGTGGCCCATTTTCAAGGCCCTTTCAGCCTTAAGAGGGGCCAAAATTGCTCAATATTGGCTCAAAATGGCCCCAACTAGTCCAAAGGTATCCTTGGAAAAACACATTTTGATCCATTTTTGACAGATTTTTCGCCCCAAAAACAGCCCCTTTTCAAGGCATTTTGTGACTGTGGCATGGCCAAAATGGCTTGCAATGGGCTCAAAAAGGGCTCATTTCACTTGTTTAGGCACCCCAAATGGTGTAGGATCATTCTTGGAAAAACACACCGTTGACCCATTTTTGAGCCATTTTTGATTGATCTTTGGTCCCAAAACAGCCCATTTTCAAGGCATTTTGGGATTTTAGGAGGGCCACAACCGGCCACAACGAGCTCAAAACACACCAAAAACACTTGTTTTGGCATGCCTTGTGGTCCGGGATCATTTTTGAAAAGAGTCTTTTTTTTTTTTGCACCTTGTGGACCTTGTTGACCCATTTTGGCACCCACCTCTTTGGTTTACCTCCTGCAGCTTGGCGCAGCCCACTGGGCCTAGGTACGGGCGTCTAGGTGTCGGGTAGGGCAATTTTGAGGGGTGGAAACCACCAAAAGTGGGTGGTTGCGGGAGGATTAGGTGCGCTCGAAATCGCGTTTTGAGCCACGTAGCCCAACATATGGTCTGTGTTTGGTTTGGGGCTGTTGGCGGCCAATGTGCACAAATTCTGGGGCTTTTGGGGGCCTTTTGGGGGTAGTTTGCGGACATATTGTGGAGTTAGAGGGCCC
This sequence comes from Eutreptiella sp. 'Long Island Sound 2002', assembly GCA_964036045.1. Classification (NCBI taxonomy): domain Eukaryota; phylum Euglenozoa; class Euglenophyceae; order Eutreptiales; family Eutreptiaceae; genus Eutreptiella; species Eutreptiella sp. 'Long Island Sound 2002'. The sequence goes on from OZ038384.1 coordinate 44,310,203, forward strand.
TAGGGGGCCCTTGGGCACAAGGAAGTCTAGCTGCATGTGTAGAGTAGCCACTATTTCCCTTCATTTGGCCGTTTTCAGCAAGTTCTAGGGTGGTTTTGGGCACAAAAAAAGGCTCATTTTGGCCCCAAATTGCAGATTTTGAATCGGAGGTCTGGCATTTGCGACACCTGTTCCCGGCTGCCACTGTTGATTTTTTGGCTCATACTTTGTGTGGTTGTCCCTCACACCCATAGGTAGCATCCACCAAAATTTTGGCCAAATCCCAAGCACCACGACGGAGCTATGATTTTGGCGCATTTCGCGTGTGCTTGCTGCTTGCTTGTTGCTTGCAGCTTGCTGCTTGCTTGCTAAACCTAGTGGGTCCACCTTGGACACTAAAGAGGGTTATAAAACCAAGACTGGTTCCACCAGCTTGGTGACGCCAACCAGGATTGAATATTAGGACCGAGTTGGTGGGGGAAGGAACATTGTCTAGGAGACTTTAAGGACAAATGAGGTACACACTGGAAGGTGGAGGAGAGCGGCTCAAAAGGGCCTCAAAATGAGTTGTGTTCCTCCGTTTGGGCTCCATAACTGGACTAGGATCATTTGTGGAAAACCATGGTTTTGACCCGTTTTTCAGCCATTTGTGGTCCGAAAGTGGCCCATTTTCAAGGCCCTTTCAGCCTTAAGAGGGGCCAAAATTGCTCAATATTGGCTCAAAATGGCCCCAAATAGTCCAAAGGTATCCTTGGAAAAACACATTTCGATCCATTTTTGACAGATTTTTCGCCCCAAAAACAGCCCCTTTTTCAAGGCATTTTGCGACCGTGGCATGGCCAAAATGGCTTGCAATGGGCTCAAAAAGGGCTCATTTCACTTGTTTAGGCACCCCAAATGGTGTAGGATCATTCTTGGAAAAACACACCGTTGACCCATTTTTGAGCCATTTTTGATTGATCTTTGGTCCCAAAACAGCCCATTTTCAAGGCATTTTGGGATTTTAGGAGGGCCACAACCGGCCACAACGAGCTCAAAACACACCAAAAACACTTGTTTTGGCATGCCTTGTGGTCCGGGATCATTTTTGAAAAGAGTCTTTTTTTTTTTGCACCTGGTGGACCTTGTTGACCCATTTTGGCACCCACCTCTTTGGTTTACCTCCTGCAGCTTGGCGCAACCCACTGGGCCTAGGTACGGGCGTCTAGGTGTCGGGTAGGGCAATTTTGAGGGGTGGAAACCACCAAAAGTGGGTGGTTGCGGGAGGATTAGGTGCGCTCGAAATCGCGTTTTGAGCAACGTAGCCCAACATATGGCCTGTGTTTGGTTTGGGGCTGTTGGCGGCCAATGTGCACAAATTCTGGGGATTTTGGGGGCCTTTTGGGGGTAGTTTGCGGACATATTGTGGAGTTAGAGGGCCCTAGAGGGCCCTTCGGCACAAGGAAGTTCAGCTGCATGTGTAGAGTAGCCACTATTTCCCTTCATTTGGCCGTTTTCAGCAGGTTCTAGAGCGTTTGTGGGCAAAAAAAGGCTCATTTTAGCCTGAAGTTGCAGATTTTGAATTGGAGGTCCGGCATTTGCGACACGCTTTGCTGGCTGCCACCATTGAGTTTTTGGCTCATACTTTGTGTGGTTGCTCCATAGGTAGCATCCACCAAAATTGTGGTTGATTGCGAAGCACCACAATGGAGCTATGATTTTTGCCCATTTCCCGCCTGCTTGCTGCTTGCTGTTTGCTTGCTGCTTGCTTGCCAAACCTATAAGCATCCTAGACACTAACGAGGGTTATGAAGCCAAGATTGGTTCCACTAGCTCGGTGACCCTAAGTCTAACCCTAGCCTCAACCTTGATCCTAACCACGATAGAATATTGGAACCGAGCTGGTGCGGGAAGGAACATTGTCTAGGAGAGTTTGAGGACAAATGAGGTACGCACTTGAAAGTGGACGAGAGGGGCTCAAATGGGGCTCAAAATGAGCTGCATTCATCCGTTTGGGCACCACAACCGGACTAGGATCATTTGTGGAAAACCATGGTTTTGACCCGTTTTTCAGCCATTTGTGGTCCGAAAGTGGCCCATTTTCAAGGCCCTTTCAGCCTTAAGAGGGGCCAAAATTGCTCAATATTGGCTCAAAATGGCCCCAAATAGTCCAAAGGTATCCTTGGAAAAACACATTTCGATCCATTTTTGACAGATTTTTCGCCCCAAAAACAGCCCCTTTTTCAAGGCATTTTGCGACCGTGGCATGGCCAAAATGGCTTGCAATGGGCTCAAAAAGGGCTCATTTCACTTGTTTAGGCACCCCAAATGGTGTAGGATCATTCTTGGAAAAACACACCGTTGACCCATTTTTGAGCCATTTTTGATTGATCTTTGGTCCCAAAACAGCCCATTTTCAAGGCATTTTGGGATTTTAGGAGGGCCACAACCGGCCACAACGAGCTCAAAACACACCAAAAACACTTGTTTTGGCATGCCTTGTGGTCCGGGATCATTTTTGAAAAGAGTCTTTTTTTTTTTTGCACCTGGTGGACCTTGTTGACCCATTTTGGCACCCACCTCTTTGGTTTACCTCCTGCAGCTTGGCGCAACCCACTGGGCCTAGGTACGGGCGTCTAGGTGTCGGGTAGGGCAATTTTGAGGGGTGGAAACCACCAAAAGTGGGTGGTTGCGGGAGGATTAGGTGCGCTCGAAATCGCGTTTTGAGCAACGTAGCCCAACATATGGCCTGTGTTTGGTTTGGGGCTGTTGGCGGCCAATGTGCACAAATTCTGGGGATTTTGGGGGCCTTTTGGGGGTAGTTTGCGGACATATTGTGGAGTTAGAGGGCCCTAGAGGGCCCTTCGGCACAAGGAAGTTCAGCTGCATGTGTAGAGTAGCCACTATTTCCCTTCATTTGGCCGTTTTCAGCAGGTTCTAGAGCGTTTGTGGGCAAAAAAAGGCGCATTTTAGCCTGAAGTTGCAGATTTTGAATTGGAGGTCCGGCATTTGCGACACGCTTTGCTGGCTGCCACCATTGAGTTTTTGGCTCATACTTTGTGTGGTTGCTCCATAGGTAGCATCCACCAAAATTGTGGTTGATTGCGAAGCACCACAATGGAGCTATGATTTTTGCCCATTTCCCGCCTGCTTGCTGCTTGCTGTTTGCTTGCTGCTTGCTTGCCAAACCTATAAGCATCCTAGACACTAACGAGGGTTATGAAGCCAAGATTGGTTCCACTAGCTCGGTGACCCTAAGTCTAACCCTAGCCTCAACCTTGATCCTAACCACGATAGAATATTGGAACCGAGCTGGTGCGGGAAGGAACATTGTCTAGGAGAGTTTGAGGACAAATGAGGTACGCACTTGAAAGTGGACGAGAGGGGCTCAAATGGGGCTCAAAATGAGCTGCATTCATCCGTTTGGGCACCACAACCGGACTAGGATCATTTGTGGAAAACCATGGTTTTGACCCGTTTTTCAGCCATTTGTGGTCCGAAAGTGGCCCATTTTCAAGGCCCTTTCAGCCTTAAGAGGGGCCAAAATTGCTCAATATTGGCTCAAAATGGCCCCAAATAGTCCAAAGGTATCCTTGGAAAAACACATTTTGATCCATTTTTGACAAATTTTTCGCCCCAAAAACAGCCCCTTTTCAAGGCATTTTGTGACTGTGGCATGGCCAAAATGGCTTGCAATGGGCTCAAAAAGGGCTCATTTCACTTGTTTAGGCACCCCAAATGGTGTAGGATCATTCTTGGAAAAACACACCGTTGACCCATTTTTGAGCCATTTTTGATTGATCTTTGGTCCCAAAACAGCCCATTTTCAAGGCATTTTGGGAATTTAGGAGGGCCACAACCGGCCACAACGAGCTCAAAACACACCAAAAACACTTGTTTTGGCATGCCTTGTGGTCCGGGATCATTTTTGAAAAGAGTCTTTTTTTTTTTTGCACCTGGTGGGCCTTGTGGACCCATTTTGGCACCCACCTCTTTGGTTTACCTCCTGCAGCTTGGCGCAGCCCACTGGGCCTAGGTACGGGCGTCTAGGTGTCGGGTAGGGCAATTTTGAGGGGTGGAAACCACCAAAAGTGGGTGGTTGCGGGAGGATTAGGTGCGCTCGAAATCGCGTTTTGAGCCACGTAGCCCAACATATGGTCTCTGTTTGGTTTGGGGCTGTTGGCGGCCAATGTGCACAAATTCTGGGGCTTTTGGGGGCCTTTTGGGGGTAGTTTGCGGACATATTGTGGAGTTAGAGGGCCCTAGAGGGCCCTTGGGCACAAGGAAGTTTAGCTGCATGTGTAGAGTAGCCACTATTTCCCTTCATTTGGCCGTTTTCAGCAAGTTCTAGGGTGGTTTTGGGCACAAAAAAAGGCTCATTTTGGCCCCAAATTGCAGATTTTGAATCGGAGGTCTGGCATTTGCGACACCCGTTCCCGGCTGCCACTGTTGATTTTTTGGCTCATACTTTGTGTGGTTGTCCCTCACACCCATAGGTAGCATCCACCAAAATTTTGGCCAAATCCCAAGCACCACGACGGAGCTATGATTTTGGCGCATTTCGCGCGTGCTTGCTGCTTGCTTGCTAAACCTAGTGGGTCCACCTTGGACACTAAAGAGGGTTATAAAACCAAGACTGGTTCCACCAGCTTGGTGACGCCAACCAGGATTGAATATTAGGACCGAGCTGGTGGGGGAAGGAACATTGTCTAGGAGACTTTAAGGACAAATGAGGTACACACTGGAAGGTGGAGGAGAGCGGCGCAAAAGGGCCTCAAAATGAGTTGTGTTCCTCCGTTTGGGCTCCATAACTGGACTAGGATCATTTGTGGAAAACCGTGGTTTTGACCCGTTTTTCAGCCATTTGTGGTCCCAAAGTGGCCCATTTTCAAGGCCCTTTCAGCCTTGACGGGGGCCAAAATTGCTCAACATGGGGTCAAATTGAGCTCGTTCCACTTGTTTGCGCACCCCAAATAGTGGTCCCAAAACAGCCCATTTTCAAGGCATTTTGGGATTTTAGGAGGGCTAGAACGGGCCACCACAAGCTCAAAACGCACCAAAAACACTTGTTTTGGCATGCCATCCGGTCTAGACCATTTTTGAAAAACGTAATCCTTTTTTTTGTGGCAACTTGTGGACCTTGTTGACCCATTTTGGCACCCACCTCTTTGGGCTACCTCGTGCAGCTTGGCGCAGCCCACTGGGCCTAGGTACGGGCGTCTAGGTGTCGGGTAGGGCAATTTTGAGGGGTGGAAACCACCAAAAGTGGGTGGTTGCGGGAGGATTAGGTGCGCTCAAAATCGCATTTGGAGCCACGTAGCCCAACATATGGCCTGTGTTTGGTTTGGGGCTGTTGGCGGCCAATGTGCACAAATTCTGGGGCTTTTGGGGGCCTTTTGGGGGTAGTTTGCGGACATATTGTGGAGTTAGAGGGCCGTAGAGGGCCCTTGGGCACAAGGAAGTCTAGCTGCATGTGTAGAGTAGCCACTATTTCCCTTCATTTGGCCGTTTTCAGCAGGTTCTAGAGCGTTTGTGGGCAAAAAAAGGCTCATTTTAGCCTGAAGTTGCAGATTTTGAATTGGAGGTCCGGCATTTGCGACACGCTTTGCTGGCTGCCACCATTGAGTTTTTGGTTCATACTTTGTGTGGTTGCTCCATAGGTAGCATCCACCAAAATTTTGGTTGATTGCGAAGCACCACAATGGAGCTATGATTTTTGCCCATTTCCCGCCTGCTTGCTGCTTGCTGTTTGCTTGCTGCTTGCTTGCCAAACCTATAAGCATCCTAGACACTAACGAGGGTTATGAAGCCAAGATTGGTTCCACTAGCTCGGTGACCCTAAGTCTAACCCTAGCCTCAACCTTGATCCTAACCACGATAGAATATTGGAACCGAGCTGGTGGGGGAAGGAACATTGTCTAGGAGAGTTTGAGGACAAATGAGGTACGCACTTGAAAGTGGACGAGAGGGGCTCAAATGGGGCTCAAAATGAGCTGCATTCATCCGTTTGGGCACCACAACCGGACTAGGATCATTTGTGGAAAACCATGGTTTTGACCCGTTTTTCAGCCATTTGTGGTCCGAAAGTGGCCCATTTTCAAAGCCCTTTCAGCCTTAAGAGGGGCCAAAATTGCTCAATATTGGCTCAAAATGGCCCCAAATAGTCCAAAGGTATCCTTGGAAAAACACATTTTGATCCATTTTTGACAGATTTTTCGCCCCAAAAACAGCCCCTTTTCAAGGCATTTTGTGACTGTGGCATGGCCAAAATGGCTTGCAATGGGCTCAAAAAGGGCTCATTTCACTTGTTTAGGCACCCCAAATGGTGTAGGATCATTCTTGGAAAAACACACTGTTGACCCATTTTTGAGCCATTTTTGATTGATCTTTGGTCCCAAAACAGCCCATTTTCAAGGCATTTTGGGATTTTAGGAGGGCCACAACCGGCCACAACGAGCTCAAAACACACCAAAAACACTTGTTTTGGCATGCCTTGTGGTCCGGGATCATTTTTGAAAAGAGTATTTTTTTTTTTTGCACCTGGTGGATCTTGTTGACCCATTTTGGCACCCACCTCTTTGGTTTACCTCCTGCAGCTTGGCGCAGCCCACTGGGCCTAGGTACGGGCGTCTAGGTGTCGGGTAGGGCAATTTTGAGGGGTGGAAACCACCAAAAGTGGGTGGTTGCGGGAGGATTAGGTGCGCTCGAAATCGCGTTTTGAGCCACGTAGCCCAACATATGGTCTGTGTTTGGTTTGGGGCTGTTGGCGGCCAATGTGCACAAATTCTGGGGCTTTTGGGGGCCTTTTGGGGGTGGTTTGCGGACATATTGTGGAGTTAGAGGGCCCTAGAGGGCCCTTCGGCACAAGGAAGTTTAGCTGCATGTGTAGAGTAGCCACTATTTCCCTTCATTTGGCCGTTTTCAGCAAGTTCTAGGGTGGTTTTGGGCACAAAAAAAGGCTCATTTTGGCCCCAAATTGCAGATTTTGAATCGGAGGTCCGGCATTTGCGACACCTGTTCCCGGCTGCCACTGTTGATTTTTTGGCTCATACTTTGTGTGGTTGTCCCTCACACCCATAGGTAGCATCCACCAAAATTTTGGCCAAATCCCAAGCACCACGACGGAGCTATGATTTTGGCGCATTTCGCGCGTGCTTGCTGCTTGCTTGCTAAACCTAGTGGGTCCACCTTGGACACTGAAGAGGGTTATAAAACCAAGACTGGTTCCACCAGCTTGGTGACGCCAACCAGGATTGAATATTAGGACCGAGCTGGTGGGGGAAGGAGCATTGTCTAGGAGACTTTAAGGACAAATGAGGTACACACTGGAAGGTGGAGGAGAGCGGCTCAAAAGGGCCTCAAAATGAGTTGTGTTCCTCCGTTTGGGCTCCATAACTGGACTAGGATCATTTGTGGAAAACCGTGGTTTTGACCCGTTTTTCGGCCATTTGTGGTCCCAAAGTGGCCCATTTTCAAGGCCCTTTGGGCCTTGACGGGGGCCAAAATTGCTCAACATGGGGTCAAATTGGGCTCATTCCACTTGTTTGCGCACCCCAAATAGTGGTCCCAAAACAGCCCATTTTCAAGGCATTTTGGGATTTTAGGAGGGCTAGAACGGGCCACCACAAGCTCAAAACACACCAAAAACACTTGTTTTGGCATGCCATCCGGTCTAGACCATTTTTGAAAAACGTAATCCTTTTTTTTGTGGCAACTTGTGGACCTTGTTGACCCATTTTGGCACCCACCTCTTTGGGCTACCTCGTGCAGCTTGGCGCAGCCCACTGGGCCTAGGTACGGGCGTCTAGGTGTCGGGTAGGGCAATTTTGAGGGGTGGAAACCACCAAAAGTGGGTGGTTGCGGGAGGATTAGGTGCGCTCAAAATCGCATTTGGAGCCACGTAGCCCAACATATGGCCTGTGTTTGGTTTGGGGCTGTTGGCGGCCAATGTGCACAAATTCTGGGGCTTTTGGGGGGCTTTTGGGGGTAGTTTGCGGACATATTGTGGAGTTAAAGGGCCCTAGAGGGCCCTTGGGCACAAGGAAGTCTAGCTGCATGTGTAGAGTAGCCACTATTTCCCTTCATTTGGCCGTTTTCAGCAGGTTCTAGAGCGTTTGTGGGCAAAAAAAGGCTCATTTTAGCCTGAAGTTGCAGATTTTGAATTGGAGGTCCGGCATTTGCGACACGCTTTGCTGGCTGCCACCATTGAGTTTTTGGTTCATACTTTGTGTGGTTGCTCCATAGGTAGCATCCACCAAAATTTTGGTTGATTGCGAAGCACCACAATGGAGCTATGATTTTTGCCCATTTCCCGCCTGCTTGCTGCTTGCTGTTTGCTTGCTGCTTGCTTGCCAAACCTATAAGCATCCTAGACACTAACGAGGGTTATGAAGCCAAGATTGGTTCCACTAGCTCGGTGACCCTAAGTCTAACCCTAGCCTCAACCTTGATCCTAACCACGATAGAATATTGGAACCGAGCTGGTGGGGGAAGGAACATTGTCTAGGAGAGTTTGAGGACAAATGAGGTACGCACTTGAAAGTGGACGAGAGGGGCTCAAATGGGGCTCAAAATGAGCTGCATTCATCCGTTTGGGCACCACAACCGGACTAGGATCATTTGTGGAAAACCATGGTTTTGACCCGTTTTTCAGCCATTTGTGGTCCGAAAGTGGCCCATTTTCAAAGCCCTTTCAGCCTTAAGAGGGGCCAAAATTGCTCAATATTGGCTCAAAATGGCCCCAAATAGTCCAAAGGTATCCTTGGAAAAACACATTTTGATCCATTTTTGACAGATTTTTCGCCCCAAAAACAGCCCCTTTTCAAGGCATTTTGTGACTGTGGCATGGCCAAAATGGCTTGCACTGGGCTCAAAAAGGGCTCATTTCACTTGTTTAGGCACCCCAAATGGTGTAGGATCATTCTTGGAAAAACACACCGTTGACCCATTTTTGAGCCATTTTTGATTGATCTTTGGTCCCAAAACAGCCCATTTTCAAGGCATTTTGGGATTTTAGGAGGGCCACAACCGGCCACAACGAGCTCAAAACACACCAAAAACACTTGTTTTGGCATGCCTTGTGGTCCGGGATCATTTTTGAAAAGAGTATTTTTTTTTTGCACCTTGTGGATCTTGTTGACCCATTTTGGCACCCACCTCTTTGGTTTACCTCCTGCAGCTTGGCGCAGCCCACTGGGCCTAGGTACGGGCGTCTAGGTGTCGGGTAGGGCAATTTTGAGGGGTGGAAACCACCAAAAGTGGGTGGTTGCGGGAGGATTAGGTGCGCTCGAAATCGCGTTTTGAGCCACGTAGCCCAACATATGGTCTGTGTTTGGTTTGGGGCTGTTGGCGGCCAATGTGCACAAATTCTGGGGCTTTTGGGGGCCTTTTGGGGGTGGTTTGCGGACATATTGTGGAGTTAGAGGGCCCTAGAGGGCCCTTCGGCACAAGGAAGTTTAGCTGCATGTGTAGAGTAGCCACTATTTCCCTTCATTTGGCCGTTTTCAGCAAGTTCTAGGGTGGTTTTGGGCACAAAAAAAGGCTCATTTTGGCCCCAAATTGCAGATTTTGAATCAGAGGTCCGGCATTTGCGACACCTGTTCCCGGCTGCCACTGTTGATTTTTTGGCTCATACTTTGTGTGGTTGTCCCTCACACCCATAGGTAGCATCCACCAAAATTTTGGCCAAATCCCAAGCACCACGACGGAGCTATGATTTTGGCGCATTTCGCGCGTGCTTGCTGCTTGCTTGCTAAACCTAGTGGGTCCACCTTGGACACTAAAGAGGGTTATAAAACCAAGACTGGTTCCACCAGCTTGGTGACGCCAACCAGGATTGAATATTAGGACCGAGCTGGTGGGGGAAGGAGCATTGTCTAGGAGACTTTAAGGACAAATGAGGTACACACTGGAAGGTGGAGGAGAGCGGCTCAAAAGGGCCTCAAAATGAGTTGTGTTCCTCCGTTTGGGCTCCATAACTGGACTAGGATCATTTGTGGAAAACCGTGGTTTTGACCCGTTTTTCAGCCATTTGTGGTCCCAAAGTGGCCCATTTTCAAGGCCCTTTCAGCCTTGACGGGGGCCAAAATTGCTCAACATGGGGTCAAATTGGGCTCATTCCACTTGTTTGCGCACCCCAAATAGTGGTCCCAAAACAGCCCATTTTCAAGGCATTTTGGGATTTTAGGAGGGCTAGAACGGGCCACCACAAGCTCAAAACGCACCAAAAACACTTGTTTTGGCATGCCATCCGGTCTAGACCATTTTTGAAAAACGTAATCTCTTTTTTTGTGGCAACCTGTGGACCTTGTTGACCCATTTTGGCACCCACCTCTTTGGGCTACCTCGTGCAGCTTGGCGCAGCCCACTGGGCCTAGGTACGGGCGTCTAGGTGTCGGGTAGGGCAATTTTGAGGGGTGGAAACCACCAAAAGTGGGTGGTTGCGGGAGGATTAGGTGCGCTCAAAATCGCATTTGGAGCCACGTAGCCCAACATATGGCCTGTGTTTGGTTTGGGGCTGTTGGCGGCCAATGTGCACAAATTCTGGGGCTTTTGGGGGCCTTTTGGGGGTAGTTTGCGGACATATTGTGGAGTTAGAGGGCCCTAGAGGGCCCTTGGGCACAAGGAAGTCTAGCTGCATGTGTAGAGTAGCCACTATTTCCCTTCATTTGGCCGTTTTCAGCAGGTTCTAGAGCGTTTGTGGGCAAAAAAAGGCTCATTTTAGCCTGAAGTTGCAGATTTTGAATTGGAGGTCCGGCATTTGCGACACGCTTTGCTGGCTGCCACCATTGAGTTTTTGGTTCATACTTTGTGTGGTTGCTCCATAGGTAGCATCCACCAAAATTTTGGTTGATTGCGAAGCACCACAATGGAGCTATGATTTTTGCCCATTTCCCGCCTGCTTGCTGCTTGCTGTTTGCTTGCTGCTTGCTTGCCAAACCTATAAGCATCCTAGACACTAACGAGGGTTATGAAGCCAAGATTGGTTCCACTAGCTCGGTGACCCTAAGTCTAACCCTAGCCTCAACCTTGATCCTAACCACGATAGAATATTGGAACCGAGCTGGTGGGGGAAGGAACATTGTCTAGGAGAGTTTGAGGACAAATGAGGTACGCACTTGAAAGTGGACGAGAGGGGCTCAAATGGGGCTCAAAATGAGCTGCATTCATCCGTTTGGGCACCACAACCGGACTAGGATCATTTGTGGAAAACCATGGTTTTGACCCGTTTTTCAGCCATTTGTGGTCCGAAAGTGGCCCATTTTCAAAGCCCTTTCAGCCTTAAGAGGGGCCAAAATGCTCAATATTGGCTCAAAATGGCCCCAAATAGTCCAAAGGTATCCTTGGGAAAACACATTTTGATCCATTTTTGACAGATTTTTCGCCCCAAAAACAGCCCCTTTTCAAGGCATTTTGTGACTGTGGCATGGCCAAAATGGCTTGCAATGGGCTCAAAAAGGGCTCATTTCACTTGTTTAGGCACCCCAAATGGTGTAGGATCATTCTTGGAAAAACACACCGTTGACCCATTTTTGAGCCATTTTTGATTGATCTTTGGTCCCAAAACAGCCCATTTTCAAGGCATTTTGGGAATTTAGGAGGGCCACAACCGGCCACAACGAGCTCAAAACACACCAAAAACACTTGTTTTGGCATGCCTTGTGGTCCGGGATCATTTTTGAAAAGAGTCTTTTTTTTTTTGCACCTTGTGGACCTTGTTGACCCATTTTGGCACCCACCTCTTTGGTTTACCTCCTGCAGCTTGGCGCAGCCCACTTGGCCCAGGTACGGGCGTCTAGGTGTCGGGTAGGGCAATTTTGAGGGGTGGAAACCACCAAAAGTGGGTGGTTGCGGGTGGATTAGGTGCGCTCGAAATCGCGTTTTGAGCCACGTAGCCCAACATATGGTCTGTGTTTGGTTTGGGGCTGTTGGCGGCCAATGTGCACAAATTCTGGGGCTTTTGGGGGCCTTTTGGGGGTAGTTTGCGGACATATTGTGGAGTTAGAGGGCCCTAGAGGGCCCTTGGGCACAAGGAAGTCTAGCTGCATGTGTAGAGTAGCCACTATTTCCCTTCATTTGGCCGTTTTCAGCAGGTTCTAGAGCGTTTGTGGGCAAAAAAAGGCTCATTTTAGCCTGAAGTTGCAGATTTTGAATTGGAGGTCCGGCATTTGCGACACGCTTTGCTGGCTGCCACCATTGAGTTTTTGGTTCATACTTTGTGTGGTTGCTCCATAGGTAGCATCCACCAAAATTTTGGTTGATTGCGAAGCACCACAATGGAGCTATGATTTTTGCCCATTTCCCGCCTGCTTGCTGCTTGCTGTTTGCTTGCTGCTTGCTTGCCAAACCTATAAGCATCCTAGACACTAACGAGGGTTATGAAGCCAAGATTGGTTCCACTAGCTCGGTGACCCTAAGTCTAACCCTAGCCTCAACCTTGATCCTAACCAGGATAGAATATTGGAACCGAGCTGGTGGGGGAAGGAACATTGTCTAGGAGAGTTTGAGGACAAATGAGGTACGCACTTGAAAGTGGACGAGAGGGGCTCAAATGGGGCTCAAAATGAGCTGCATTCATCCGTTTGGGCACCACAACCGGACTAGGATCATTTGTGGAAAACCATGGTTTTGACCCGTTTTTCAGCCATTTGTGGTCCGAAAGTGGCCCATTTTCAAAGCCCTTTCAGCCTTAAGAGGGGCCAAAATGCTCAATATTGGCTCAAAATGGCCCCAAATAGTCCAAAGGTATCCTTGGGAAAACACATTTTGATCCATTTTTGACAGATTTTTCGCCCCAAAAACAGCCCCTTTTCAAGGCATTTTGTGACTGTGGCATGGCCAAAATGGCTTGCAATGGGCTCAAAAAGGGCTCATTTCACTTGTTTAGGCACCCCAAATGGTGTAGGATCATTCTTGGAAAAACACACCGTTGACCCATTTTTGAGCCATTTTTGATTGATCTTTGGTCCCAAAACAGCCCATTTTCAAGGCATTTTGGGAATTTAGGAGGGCCACAACCGGCCACAACGAGCTCAAAACACACCAAAAACACTTGTTTTGGCATGCCTTGTGGTCCGGGATCATTTTTGAAAAGAGTCTTTTTTTTTTTGCACCTTGTGGACCTTGTTGACCCATTTTGGCACCCACCTCTTTGGTTTACCTCCTGCAGCTTGGCGCAGCCCACTTGGCCCAGGTACGGGCGTCTAGGTGTCGGGTAGGGCAATTTTGAGGGGTGGAGACCACCAAAAGTGGGTGGTTGCGGGTGGATTAGGTGCGCTCGAAATCGCGTTTTGAGCCACGTAGCCCAACATATGGTCTGTGTTTGGTTTGGGGCTGTTGGCGGCCAATGTGCACAAATTCTGGGGCTTTTGGGGGCCTTTTGGGGGTAGTTTGCGGACATATTGTGGAGTTAGAGGGCCCTAGAGGGCCCTTGGGCACAAGGAAGTCTAGCTGCATGTGTAGAGTAGCCACTATTTCCCTTCATTTGGCCGTTTTCAGCAAGTTCTAGGGTGGTTTTGGGCACAAAAAAAGGCTCATTTTGGCCCCAAATTGCAGATTTTGAATTGGAGGTCCGGCATTTGCGACATCTGTTCCCGGCTGCCACTGTTGATTTTTTGGCTCATACTTTGTGTGGTTGTCCCTCACACCCATAGGTAGCATCCACCAAAATTTTGGCCAAATCCCAAGCACCACGACGGAGCTATGATTTTGGCGCATTTCGCGCGTGCTTGCTGCTTGCTTGTTGCTTGCAGCTTGCTGCTTGCTTGCTAAACCTAGTGGGTCCACCTTGGACACTAAAGAGGGTTATAAAACCAAGACTGGTTCGACCAGCTTGGTGACGCCAACCAGGATTGAATATTAGGACCGAGCTGGTGGGGGAAGGAACATTGTCTAGGAGACTTTAAGGACAAATGAGGTACACACTGGAAGGTGGAGGAGAGCGGCTCAAAAGGGCCTCAAAATGAGTTGTGTTCCTCCGTTTGGGCTCCATAACTGGACTAGGATCATTTTTGGACAACCGTGGTTTTGACCCGTTTTTCAGCCATTTGTGGTCCCAGAGTGGCCCATTTTCAAGGTCCTTTCAGCCTTGACGGGGGCCAAAATTGCTCAACATGGGCTCAAATTGGGCTCATTCCACTTGTTTGCGCACCCCAAATAGTGGTCCCAAAACAGCCCATTTTCAAGGCATTTTGGGATTTTAGGAGGGCTAGAACGGGCCACAACGAGCTCAAAACGCCCCAAAAACACTTGTTTTGGCATGCCATCCGGTCTAGACCATTTTTGAAAAACGTAATCCTTTTTTTTTTTGGCAACTTGTGGACCTTGTTGACCCATTTTGGCACCCACCTCTTTGGGCTACCTCGTGCAGCTTGGCGCAGCCCACTGGGCCTAGGTACGGGCGTCTAGGTGTCGGGTAGGGCAATTTTGAGGGGTGGAAACCACCAAAAGTGGGTGGTTGCGGGTGGATTAGGTGCGCTGGAAATCGTGTTTGGAGCCACGTAGCCCAACATATGGTCTGTGTTTGGTTTGGGGCTGTTGGCGGCCAATGTGCACAAATTCTGGGGCTTTTGGGGGCTTTTTGGGGGTAGTTTGCAGACATATTGTGGAGTTAGAGGGCCCTAGAAGGCGCTTCGGCACAAGGAAGTTCAGCTGCATGTGTAGAGTAGCCACTATTTCCCTTCATTTGGCCGTTTTCAGCAGGTTCTAGAGCGTTTGTGGGCAAAAAAAGGCTCATTTTAGCCTGAAGTTGCAGATTTTGAATTGGAGGTGCGGCATTTGCGACACGCTTTGCTGGCTGCCACCATTGAGTTTTTGGCTCATACTTTGTGTGGTTGCTCCATAGGTAGCATCCACCAAAATTTTGGTTGATTGCGAAGCACCACAATGGAGCTATGATTTTTGCCCATTTCCCGCCTGCTTGCTGCTTGCTGTTTGCTTGCTGCTTGCTTGCCAAACCTATAAGCATCCTAGACACTAACGAGGGTTATGAAGCCAAGATTGGTTCCACTAGGTCGGTGACCCTAAGTCTAACCCTAGCCTCAACCTTGATCCTAACCACGATAGAATATTGGAACCGAGCTGGTGGGGGAAGGAACATTGTCTAGGAGAGTTTGAGGACAAATGAGGTACGCACTTGAAAGTGGACGAGAGGGGCTCAAATGGGGCTCAAAATGAGCTGCATTCATCCGTTTGGGCACCACAACCGGACTAGGATCATTTGTGGAAAACCATGGTTTTGACCTGTTTTTCAGCCATTTGTGGTCTGAAAGTGGCCCATTTTCAAGGCCCTTTCAACCTTAAGAGGGGCCAAAATGCTCAATATTGGCTCAAAATGGACTCCTTCCACTTGTTTGCGCACCCCAAATAGTCCAAAGGTATCTTTGGAAAAACACATTTTGCTTCATTTTTGACAGATTTTTCGCCCCAAAAACAGCCCTTTTTCAAGTCATTTTGTGACTGTGGCATGGCCAAAATGGCTTGCAATGGGCTCAAAAAGGGCTCATTTCACTTGTTTAGGCACCCCAAATGGTGTAGGATCATTCTTGGAAAAACACACCGTTGACCCATTTTTGGGCCATTTTTGATTGATCTTTGGTCCCAAAACAGCCCATTTTCAAGGCATTTTGGGATTTTAGGAGGGCCACAACCGGCCACAACGAGCTCAAAACACACCAAAAACACTTGTTTTGGCATGCCTTGTGGTCCGGGATCATTTTTGAAAAGAGTATTTTTTTTTTTGCACCTGGTAGACCTTGTTGACCCATTTTGGCACCCACCTCTTTGGTTTACCTCCTGCAGCTTGGCGCAGCCCACTGGGCCCAGGTACGGGCGTCTAGGTGTCGGGTAGGGCAATTTTGAGGGGTGGAAACCACCAAAAGTGGGTGGTTGCGGGTGGATTAGGTGCGCTCGAAATCGCGTTTGGAGCCACGTAGCCCAACATATGGTCTGTGTTTGGTTTGGGGCTGTTGGCGGCCAATGTGCACAAATTCTGGGGCTTTTGGGGGCCTTTTGGGGGTAGTTTGCGGACATATTGTGGAGTTAGAGGGCACTAGAGGGCCCTTGGGCACAAGGAAGTCTAGCTGCATGTGTAGAGTAGCCACTATTTCCCTTCATTTGGCCGTTTTCAGCAGGTTCTAGAGCGTTTGTGGGCAAAAAAAGGCTCATTTTAGCCTGAAGTTGCAGATTTTGAATTGGAGGTCCGGCATTTGCGACACGCTTTGCTGGCTGCCACCATTGAGTTTTTGGCTCAGACTTTGTGTGGTTGCTCCATAGGTAGCATCCACCAAAATTTTGGTTGATTGCGAAGCACCACAATGGAGCTATGATTTTTGCCCATTTCCCGCCTCCTTGCTGCTTGCTGTTTGCTTGCTGCTTGCTTGCCAAACCTATAAGCATCCTAGACACTAACGAGGGTTATGAAGCCAAGATTGGTTCCACTAGCTCGGTGACCCTAAGTCTAACCCTAACCTCAACCTTGATCCTAACCAGGATAGAATATTAGAACCGAGCTTGTGGGGGAAGGAACATTGTGTAGGAGAGTTTGAGGACAAATGAGGTACGCACTGGAAAGTGGACGAGAGGGGCTCAAATGGGGCTCAAAATGAGCTGCATTCATCCGTTTGGGCACCACAACCGGACTAGGATCATTTGTGGAAAACCATGGTTTTGACCCGTTTTTCAGCCATTTGTGGTCCGAAAGTGGCCCATTTTCAAGGCCCTTTCAGCCTTAAGAGGGGCCAAAATTGCTCGATATTGGCTCAAAATGGCCCCAAATAGTCCAAAGGTATCCTTGGAAAGACACATTTTGCTTCATTTTTGACAGATTTTTCGCCCCAAAAACAGCCCTTTTTCAAGGCATTTTGTGACTGTGGCATGGCCAAAATGGCTTGCAATGGGCTCAAAAAGGGCTCATTTCACTTGTTTAGGCACCCCAAATGGTGTAGGATCATTCTTGGAAAAACACACCGTTGACCCATTTTTGGGCCATTTTTGATTGATCTTTGGTCCCAAAACAGCCCATTTTCAAGGCATTTTGGGATTTTAGGAGGGCCACAACCGGCCACAACGAGCTCAAAACACACCAAAAACACTTGTTTTGGCATGCCTTGTGGTCCGGGATCATTTTTGAAAAGAGTCTTTTTTTTTTTGCACCTGGTAGACCTTGTTGACCCATTTTGGCACCCACCTCTTTGGTTTACCTCCTGCAGCTTGGCGCAGCCCACTGGGCCCAGGTACGGGCGTCTAGGTGTCGGGTAGGGCAATTTTGATCGGTGGAAACCACCAAAAGTGGGTGGTTGCGGGTGGATGAGGTGCGCTCGAAATCGCGTTTGGAGCCACATAGCCCAACATATGGTCTGTGTTTGGTTTGGGGCTGTTGGCGGCCAATGTGCACAAATTCTGGGGCTTTTGGGGGCCTTTTGGGGGTAGTTTGCGGACATATTGTGGAGTTAGAGGGCACTAGAGGGCCCTTGGGCACAAGGAAGTCTAGCTGCATGTGTAGAGTAGCCACTATTTCCCTTCATTTGGCCGTTTTCAGCAGGTTCTAGAGCGTTTGTGGGCAAAAAAAGGCTCATTTTAGCCTGAAGTTGCAGATTTTGAATTGGAGGTCCGGCATTTGCGACACGCTTTGCTGGCTGCCACCATTGAGTTTTTGGCTCAGACTTTGTGTGGTTGCTCCATAGGTAGCATCCACCAAAATTTTGGTTGATTGCGAAGCACCACAATGGAGCTATGATTTTTGCCCATTTCCCGCCTCCTTGCTGCTTGCTGTTTGCTTGCTGCTTGCTTGCCAAACCTATAAGCATCCTAGACACTAACGAGGGTTATGAAGCCGAGATTGGTTCCACTAGCTCGGTGACCCTAAGTCTAACCCTAGCCTCAACCTTGATCCTAACCAGGATAGAATATTGGAACCGAGCTGGTGGGGGAAGGAACATTGTCTAGGAGAGTTTGAGGACAAATGAGGTACGCACTGGAAAGTGGACGAGAGGGGCTCAAATGGGGCTCAAAATGAGCTGCATTCATCCGTTTGGGCACCACAACCGGACTAGGATCATTTGTGGAAAACCATGGTTTTGACCCGTTTTTCAGCCATTTGTGGTCCGAAAGTGGCCCATTTTCAAGGCCCTTTCAACCTTAAGAGGGGCCAAAATTGCTCAATATTGGCTCAAAATGGACTCCTTCCGCTTGTTTGCGCACCCCAAATAGTCCAAAGGTATCCTTGGAAAAACACATTTTGATCCATTTTTGACAGATTTTTCGCCCCAAAAACAGCCCCTTTTCAAGGCATTTTGCAACTGTGGCATGGCCAAAATGGCTTCCACTGGGCTCAAAAAGGGCTCATTTCACTTGTTTAGGCACCCCAAATGGTGTAGGATCATTCTTGGAAAAACACACCGTTGACCCATTTTTGAGCCATTTTTGATTGATCTTTGGTCCCAAAACAGCCCATTTTCAAGGCATTTTGGGATTTTAGGAGGGCCACAACCGGCCACAACGAGCTCAAAACACACCAAAAACACTTGTTTTGGCATGCCTTGTGGTCCGGGATCATTTTTGAAAAGAGTCTTTTTTTTTTTGCACCTTGTGGACCTTGTTGACCCATTTTGGCACCCACCTCTTTGGGTTACCTCCTTTAGCTTGCCGCACCCCACTGGGCCTAGGTACGGGCGTCTAGGTGTCGGGTAGGGCAATTTTGAGGGGTGGAAACCACCAAAAGTGGGTGGTTGCGGGAGGATTAGGTGCGCTCGAAATCGCGTTTGGAGCCACGTAGCCCAACATATGGTCTGTGTTTGGTGTGGGGTCTTGGCGGCCAATGTGCACAAATTTTGGGGCTTTTGGGGGCCTTTTGGGGGTAGTTTGCGGACATATTGTGGAGTTAGAGGGCCCTAGAGGGCCCTTCGGCACAAGGAAGTCTAGCTGCATGTGTAGAGTAGCCACTATTTCCCTTCATTTGGCCGTTTTCAGCAAGTTCTAGGGCGGTTTTTGGCAAAAAAAAGGCTCATTTTGGCCCCAAATTGCAGATTTTGAATTGGAGGTCCGGCATTTGCGACACCTGTTCCCGGCTGCCACTGTTGATTTTTTGGCTCATACTTTGTGTGCTCACACCCATAGGTAGCATCCACCAAAATTTTGGCCAAATGTGAAGCACCACGACGGAGCGGTGATTTTTCCCCATTTCGAGCTTGCTTGCTGCTTGCTTGCTTGCTTGCCGCTTGCTGCTTACCGCTTGCTTGCCAAACCTGTTTGCTCCACCCTAGACACTAAAGTGCGTTATAAAACCAAGAATGGTTCCACCAGCCCGGTGACACTGGCCCTAACCCTGAGCGGAGCCCTAACCAAGATTGAATATTGAGACTCAGCTGATGGGGGAAGGAACATCATCTATGAGAGTTCAACAAAAATGAGGTACGCACTAGGAAGTGGATGAGAGCGGCTCAAAAGGGGCTCAAAATGAGTTGTGTTCATCCGTTTGGGCACCACAACGGGACTCGGATCATTTTTTCCAAAACCATGGTTTTGACCCGTTTTTGAGCGATTGGTGGTCCCAAAGTGGCCCATTTTCAAGGCGCTTTCAGCCTTGAGAGGGGCCAAAATTGCTGAACATGGGCTCAAATTGGGCTCATTCCACTTGTTTGTGCACCCCAAATAGTCCAAAAGTATATTTTGAAAAATACATTTTTGATCCATTTTTGATTGATCTTTGGTCCCAAACCAGCCCATTTTCAAGGCATTTTGGGATTTTAGGAGGGCTAGAACGGGCCACCACAAGCTCAAAACACACCAAAAACACTTGTTTTGGCATGCCATGTGGTCTAGGATCATTTTTGAAAAAGTTGTTTTTTTTTCACACTGTGGACATTGTTGACCCATTTTGGCACCCACCTCTTTGGGTTACCTCCTGCAGCTTGGCGCAACCCACTGGGCCTAGGTACGGGCGTCTAGGTGTCGGGTAGGGCAATTTTGAGGGGTGGAAACCACCAAAAGTGGGTGGTTGCGGGTGGATTAGGTGCGCTCGAAATCGCGTTTGGAGCCACGTAGCCCAACATATGGTCTGTGTTTGGTGTGGGGTCTTGGCGGCCAATGTGCACACATTTTGGGGCTTTTGGGGGCCTTTTGGGGGTAGTTTGCGGACATATTGTGGAGTTAGAGGGCCCTAGAGGGCCCTTCGGCACAAGGAAGTCTAGCTGCATGTGTAGAGTAGCCACTATTTCCCTTCATTTGGCCGTTTTCAGCAAGTTCTAGGGTCGTTTTTGGCAAAAAAAGGCTCATTTTGGCCCCAAATTGCAGATTTTGAATTGGAGGTCCGGCATTTGCGACACCTGTTCCCGGCTGCCACTGTTGATTTTTTGGCTCATACTTTGTGTGCTCACACCCATAGGTAGCATCCACCAAAATTTTGGCCAAATGTGAAGCACCACGACGGAGCGGTGTTTTTTCCCCATTTCGAACGTGCTTGCTGCTTGCTTGCTTGCTTGCCGCTTGCTGCTTACCGCTTGCTTGCCACAATTGTTTGGTCCACCCTAGACACTAAAGTGCATTAGAAAACCAAGACTGGTTCCACCAGCCCGGTGACGCTGGCCCTAACCCTGAGCGGAGCCCTAACCAGGATTGAATATTGAGACCCAGCTGATGGGGGAAGGAACATCATCTATGAGAGTTCAACAAAGATGAGGTACGCACTAGGAAGTGGATGAGAGCGGCTCAAAAGGGGCTCAAAATGAGTTGTGTTCATCCGTTTGGGCACCACAACGGGACTCGGATCATTTTTTCCAAAACCATGGTTTTGACCCGTTTTTGAGCGATTGGTGGTCCCAAAGTGGCCCACTTTCAAGGCGCTTTCAGCCTTGAGAGGGGCCAAAATTGCTTAACATGGGCTCAAATTGGGCTCATTCCACTTGTTTGTGCACCCCAAATAGTCCAAAAGTATCTTTGGAAAAATACATTTTTGATCCATTTTTGATTGATCTTTGGTCCCAAACCAGCCCATTTTCAAGGCATTTTGGGATTTTAGGAGGGCCACAACCGGCCACCACAAGCTCAAAACACACCAAAAACACTTGTTTTGGCATGCCATGTGGTCTAGGATCATTTTTGAAAAAGTCGTTTTTTTTGCACCTTGTGGACCTTGTTGACCCATTTTGGCACCCACCTCTTTGGGTTACCTCCTGCAGCTTGGCGCACCCCACTGGGCCTAGGTACGGGCGTCTAGGTGTCGGGTAGGGCAATTTTGAGGGGTGGAAACCACCAAAAGTGGGTGGTTGCGGGTGGATTAGGTGCGCTCGAAATCGCGTTTGGAGCCACGTAGCCCAACATATGGTCTGTGTTTGGTGTGGGGTCTTGGCGGCCAATGTGCACAAATTCTGGGGGTTTTGGGGGCCTTTTGGGGGTAGTTTGCGGACATATTGTGGAGTTAGAGGGCCCTAGAGGGCCCTTCGGCACAAGGAAGTCTAGCTGCATGTGTAGAGTAGCCACTATTTCCCTTCATTTGGCCGTTTTCAGCAAGTTCTAGGGTCGTTTTTGGCAAAAAAAGGCTCATTTTGGCCCCAAATTGCAGATTTTGAATTGGAGGTCCGGCATTTGCGACACCTGTTCCCGGCTGCCGCTGTTGATTTTTTGGCTCATACTTTGTGTGCTCACACCCATAGGTAGCATCCACCAAAATTTTGGCCAAATGTGAAGCACCACGACGGAGCGGTGTTTTTTCCCCATTTCGAACGTGCTTGCTGCTTGCTTGCTTGCTTGCCGCTTGCTGCTTACCGCTTGCTTGCCACAATTGTTTGGTCCACCCTAGACACTAAAGTGCATTATAAAACCAAGACTGGTTCCACCAGCCCGGTGACGCTGGCCCTAACCCTGAGCGGAGCCCTAACCAAGATTGAATATTGAGACTCAGCTGATGGGGGAAGGAACATCATCTATGAGAGTTCAACAAAAATGAGGTACGCACTAGGAAGTGGATGAGAGCGGCTCAAAAGGGGCTCAAAATGAGTTGTGTTCATCCGTTTGGGCACCACAACGGGACTCGGATAATTTTTTCCAAAACCATGGTTTTGACCCGTTTTTGAGCGATTGGTGGTCCCAAAGTGGCCCACTTTCAAGGCGCTTTCAGCCTTGAGAGGGGCCAAAATTGCTTAACATGGGCTCAAATTGGGCTCATTCCACTTGTTTGTGCACCCCAAATAGTCCAAAAGTATCTTTGGAAAAATACATTTTTGATCCATTTTTGATTGATCTTTGGTCCCAAACCAGCCCATTTTCAAGGCATTTTGGGATTTTAGGAGGGCCACAACCGGCCACCACAAGCTCAAAACACACCAAAAACACTTGTTTTGGCATGCCATGTGGTCTAGGATCATTTTTGAAAAAGTCGTTTATTTTGCACCTTGTGGACCTTGTTGACCCATTTTGGCACCCACCTCTTTGGGTTACCTCCTGCAGCTTGGCGCAGCCCACTGGGCCTAGGTACGGGCGTCTAGGTGTCGGGTAGGGCAATTTTGAGGGGTGGAAACCACCAAAAGTGGGTGGTTGCGGGTGGATTAGGTGCGCTCGAAATCGCGTTTTGAGCCACGTAGCCCAACATATGGTCTGTGTTTGGTGTGGGGTCTTGGCGGCCAATGTGCACAAATTCTGGGGGTTTTGGGGGCCTTTTGGGGGTAGTTTGCGGACATATTGTGGAGTTAGAGGGCCCTAGAGGGCCCTTCGGCACAAGGAAGTCTAGCTGCATGTGTAGAGTAGCCACTATTTCCCTTCATTTGGCCGTTTTCAACAAGTTCCAGGGTGGTTTTTGGCAAAAAAAGGCTCATTTTGGCCCCAAATTGCAGATTTTGAATTGGAGGTCCGGCATTTGCGACACGTGTTCCCGGCTGCCACCGTTGATTTTTTGGCTCATACTTTGTGTGCTCACACCCATAGGTAGCATCCACCAAAATTTTGGCCAAATGTGAAGCACCACCACGGAGCGGTGATTTTTCCCCATTTCGAACGTGCTTGCTGCTTGCTTGCCGCTTGCTGCTTACCGCTTGCTTGCCAAACCTGTTTGGTCCACCCTAGACACTAAAGTGCGTTATAAAACCAAGACTGGTTCCACCAGCTTGGTGACCCTAGCGCTAGCCCTACCGCTACCCTAGGCTAGGGTCAGAGTTATTGTTTTGGTTTGGTGTTCTGACAGCAATGATGTGACAAAAGCAGCCATGAACGAAATTTGGGGGATTTTGTTCAGCCTAATGAACATGGTAGTATGCTTTGAGGGAGGGCAAGGGGAGGTAAAGGGAGCCTGCAATGGAGGAACGCTTGGCCTTGGGGTTATGTACCCCCCAATTCGCGCCACCCCGACCCCCCCCCCCCCCCCGCCCCTCCCAGAACAACCCCTCCCCCCCCCTCCGGCCAACCGTTAGTTGGGGGGGGGGGGGTAGTTGGCGTTCAGAACCGAGGAGTTGGCTCCCGTGTGCATTGCATCCGGTGCATTGTCAACACATGCATCATGTCTGCAGTGCATTGTCAATGTGTCTGCATGCTGCCTGCCACAGGCTGTGCTGATCAGGCTTTCTTGCTGCAGTGGGCAGAAAACAAATAAGACAATGCAAGGCAAGACACACCAACACACACAGCGGGACACACAAGACAAGACACGACACAACAAGGCAAGGCAAGGCAAGACAGGTGCAACCCATGACCAAGATGGAACCGACACTGAGGTTTGGATTGAAATGAACACAAGGCCGGGATTGAGATTGATAATGGTCGCAAGAGCAGCGATAGCTGAAACGAGATTGATAACGGGAGCACTAGTGAGAGCAAAACCAATGGCCAATATTAAATCCAGAACCAAACCCACAGACTAAGACACCAACGAAAACAAACACACCCGCGAACAAAACAGCAAAAATGAAAGCGAAAGCAAAACACAGAAGTCCGCTGGCCACCCATGTTGTAGCAGACCGGTATCATAATTGGAATCGTCATGGGCGGGGAAGTGGGGGAGCCCACCCACCCACCAAAGGTTCCACCTACACCTTCATTTAGCTCATCTGAATATGGTTTTACCCCCAGCCCTCTTGTGTCACTAATACTATGGGTACAATGGCTGGAACAGCACCCCCCCCCCCACCCCCTCCCTTTCTTTCATGGCAAAGGTAGGTGCTAGGGGAAAAAATGTTACCAATCCTTCCATCAGCCACATTGTCATTATCATGGGATCTTGGGAGCACAGGTGGAGGCAAATTCTAGGCTCGAAAGATTAAGCAACCCATCATGTGAGGTTGCTCGCCGCAGCAAGCCATCGTGGCTAGCTGGCTCTGTGGCTGGCCGGCTGGGCTGCATCCCCCCCTCCCCCCCCCTGCCCTAGCTTGCGCAACTCCCAAGTTGGAGGTTGTACATGTGGTTGGCAACTAGGTGCTGGCAAATTTTTCCTACCAAGCGGGTGGTTTGTTGGCACACACATTGCTTTGTCGGCAAATAGGCTAGAGCCATCTTGCAACTTGGCACACCGGTCCCCACCATTTAAAGCGTTCATGCGTGAGGTGCATAGTGCATACCTCTAGTCCTAAGGTGTCTTAAGGTGGGCAGGGTGTATTTCACGCATCCCAAACATCAGCAAGCACTCAATAGTGGTAGAGACAAACCACATAAGGGAAGGTAGGTTGCTTGGTGACTGGCCGTGAGAGTTGGGGAGTTTGCCCATGAAGTCAGTGTGACAAAGCCCCAACCCCTAACGTCATAATTTTAGGGGTTGCATGCAAGGCCAATTTACCTTACCATTGGCAAGTATTTTGACTCTGTAGTTGGCCCTCCCAAGGTGACCAAGTGCAAAAGAAGCCAAGCTAAGCTTGTATGCGTGCACGCATATGTAACAACGAAACAATCTCCTACGTGCCACACTAGTTTGGAGCCATTTGGTTGGTGTGACCCAACAACCACCAAGGTGGCATGGCGTCTTCAATGAGTCGAACACGCAGGTCCCTAAATTAGGCATTGCCATGGCACAAGCATGGTGAATATGTTGTGCACACCCTTTGTTCAAGGGGTCACATGTGTGACTTTGTGCATTTCAACATACATCATTAGAAGGCGGCCGGATTCCTTGAACCAAGACAGACACCTGATATGTCCCCAATCATCTTTGGAGCACATATGGAACACTTGCTTGTTATTCACCCCCTCATGCAACTTGGGGTTCCAATCATTGGAGGGTTACTCATTCCAACAATGAAGGCAGCATTTGGGTTGGCCTTCCGTGTGCCATAAAAACACACCAGCAATACGCATTGGTTGTACTAGTGAGATTGGATGAGAAGTATTTGTGTGTGAACACTTGGAGGCATTCACGGTAATAGTGCCCATGTGACTTCATGAACATGCTCCTCAACTCTCACAGCCGGTCGCATAGCAACCTACCTTCCCCTATGTGGTTTGTCTCTACCAGTGTTGAGTGTCTGCCGAGGTTTAGAATTTGTCAAAAAAGTACATCTTTGCCAACCTGCTTGCACTACAAACCGCGGCATGGTGTTTGGAAACATCCATTTGCAACAATACCATAGCCTCATTACAGACAATGATTCTTTTCTGACTTCTCACGGTGACAAGGCCCCAACCGGTACGTTCATAAATTGAGGGATTGCATGCCAAGGCGAATTTGCCTTACCCCACAAGCACAATTCGCCCCTGGCCAACACTCGAAGGACCCACTAACTTTGTTCAAATTTGTACGATGGTCCTTGGAAACATCAGCTTCGCAAAGTGATGGAGAAATGGTGCGAATTTTGTTGATATGGACACAGGCAAATGGAGCGCTCATCCTGAGGTTGATCTTCCCTAGTTAAACAATTGAGCATTGCCCTCCCACTCAAAATGGCCTCATTAGCACATTGCAAAACGGCCGTAACTACAAGTCAAGGATAGTTATAAGTTCAGCTAGTTCAAAAATACAGTAGCAGAAGGGCAAAACAACAAAGAAAACAAGGCAAACAACACAATTGTCACACAAATGTAATGAATAGTTGCCATGTGCAAATCGGAGCGCAAAGCAGTGGTACACAGACGACGGGCTATTGTGCAGATATTTTGGAGATGAGCCCACGCGGCACCTGCTTCTAATGGGACCTCCAAAGATTCATTGGCTGTGCTAGCGGGAATTTTATTAGAAGCCACAAAAACATAATCCGAGATTATGGATGTATACAGTTTTGAAAGTTGTACAATGCTACAAGGTGGTTTTTGGCACAGCTTCACGTATCTAAAGTCTGCAACACGGATTTGCCATTTCAAGTTTTGCATAGCTGGTAGTCAGTCTAGGGACTCAAGGAGTGATAAAGAACTTGGATAGCTTCTTTTGTGGTGTAAAGTCCTTGTGTCATGTAGTTGGACCACCTGAGTGGGCATCTTCTCTGGCGAGTAGCAAGTGTCTGGGACCATGTTGTAGATGTAGCCTAAATCTGCAATTAGCTACGTTCACCGTGGGCACTATGTCTAGGGAAAGTGGCTGAAGTTGATGTTGCTGTGTTATCAACACAATGGTAAATGAACACATGCTGTGTTTTCCTTGGATTGCTGGCCCAAAGGGCCAACAAGGTGAAACCCCCAAAAAATTCATAATTTTGGACTCTGCTGAAATTTGACAGTTCAAAGGCCAAGAAGGGTGTAAGTTTTTGACGCCGAGTCCAAATTTGAGGTCAAAACACAGGTGTTGCACAACCCAATGTGGACTGCTTGCTTGTTCAAGGCCCTCCCATAGGGGATGGTGGCCCAGCGGCTGGTGTAGGGCCCCCGGCGGCTCAAACGCGGCAGCAGACCTCCACCCCACCCAAGTGACACCCGCAACCGTGGAAGAAAACGATCGATTTTTTTTGTGCATTGATCTGACAATGGCAGACTCAATTTGAAGGATTTCGCCTTGGGGTGCACAACGCAGTGTTGGATTTTCCCAGCCGATGCAAAATGCATGATTTTTGGTCGCAAATTTTGTGGGGTCTAGGAAATTGCTTTTCACATCGCAACCCGCGACCCCCAGTGAGTGCAATGGAGCCTGAATTGTGAGGGCAGCAACCGAAAAGCTTTTGGATGCAGTACTAGTCGGGTGCCTTCAAGCACATTCTGTTCAGCTCTCAAGCACGTTTAATAGCAATGGGGAACATTAAAAAAAGTCAAAATTTTTTCGAACATCACATGGTTAGGGGGATCTCATGCGCGAAAGCCACTTTGGAATGACTAGTGGCGAGTTCATGTGGCATGTTTCTAGGATGTTCCACCCACACACAGCCCACACAAGGTATGCGGGGGAATCGGAATGCTGAAGAAGATGTGAAGGACAAGCCAAACACTTCATTTCCAGATGACTCAACAAGTCAAAATCAGCAATCATGTTCCTCAAGGATGAGAAGTCATTTTCGAGTCATTTTCTGAAGCAAGAGAAATGGGGAGGATAATTCAAAAAGACATGTTCAAGAGGTAAGGATTTTTGCATGCGAGCCACACCACTATCTAGATTTGGTCGGACTGCGATGCGTGCTTATATGTCGGCAGCTTTTTCTGATGGCCGGCAGTGTTTTTCGCCGTGTTTACTGTACTTTACGTGCACAAATTTCAAACGCAAAAAGATAAAGAAAGCAACGGCCACTCAAAACGAGGGTTTCATGGATGAATGTCTCACCAATTGACGTCATATAGTGCAAAGTATTGTGTAGCAAACCAAGGTGGTCAACATCCAAATGAAACATCAAACAAGAAAATCAGGAAATAGGAGAAATAGATGAAAAAACAGAGCGAACATGCTTTTGAGGTGATAGAGTGTGCATGGATTAAATAAACAGATGAGTATCATTTTGATTGATAGATTTTGCACGGCAAAGGAGGGGGAATGGATGAAACAACATATGAATATGGTTTGGTGTAGTTTGAGCTCCCAAAGCATGGCAGCATGGTTTTGATGGATGGATTGTGCATGCCAAAGAGGGGAAAATGTATGGAAAAAACAGAACGAACATGCTTTTTGAGGTGATAGAATGTGCATGGAGTAAATAACCACATGAACATCATTTTGATCGATAGATTTTGCATGGCAAAGGAGCAGAAATGGATGAAAAATGGATGAAGATGGTTTGATGTAGTTTGAGTGCCCAAAGCATGGCGATGGATGGATTGTGCCCGCCAAAGGAGGGGAAAATGGATGAAGAAACAGAAAGAACACGGTTATGATGCGATAGGTTGTGCATGGAGGAAATAAACATGGGCATAATTTTGATGGATACATTGTGCATGGCAAAGGAGGGAAAATGGATACACAAACACATGAATATGATGTGGATGGATGGATTGTGCATTCCACAGGAGGGGGAAACGGATAAAAAAAATCGACGAAAACACAGAACGAACGTGGTTTTGATAGATTGTGCATGGATGAAATAAACACGAACATGATTTTGATGGATAGATTATGCATGGGAAAGGAGAGGATGGATGAAAAAACATATGAACATGGTGTTGGTGCATGGTGTTGATGCATTAGAACGGCTTACAACCATAGGTGGAGCCTCCCCCTCCCCCTCCTCTTCTTCTAATGTTGTGACAATCGGTGCCGGGCAAAATGAACAAAAAAAATTTTTCTCTTGCGCCTTCAACGCAAATCTGTGGTGGTAATATCCATTATCTCATGGGTCATCTGTGTGGGTCTCATCCTGGGTCAAATGCTTGCTTAAGGTGGATCCAGCTGGACGGTGGGAGGGGGGCGGGGGGTTGCTGCCTGTCAGCCCCAGACACAGTCCTTGTGTTCAAGACCTGAGGGGTTAGGAATGAACAGCAACCGTCCCGAAGCCTTCAAGAATGGACAGCACGGGGGGGACGTCTCCTCGCTTCTGTACGCGACTCCCCCCCCAGTAGAAGTGGGCCGAAGGCCACGGGGGGGGGGGGGGGGGGCTTCTTGGGGGGGGGGGGCTAGCCGCCGAGGAGGGCCTCCCTAGGGGACTAGCTAGTCGCTGCTAGTTGCTAGGGGGGGGGGGGGCTAGGGGAGAGGGTTTAGCAGAGGTCTAGTCCAATCTGGCAGAGACGCGGTGGCCTAAGGGGTTACTCTACAACAACGGAGGCCTCCACTCTACCTCCTCACCATTGCAATGGTGGTTGTAGGCGCCCACACCCCCTGCCTGCGGAGGGCCATATATATATGCTCGTCTCTCCGACACGGCCCATCACACCGGAGAGCAGCTGGGTGCCTTGCAGGTTGCCCAAGCCTACGAGGCACCCGATTGGTTTTTTTTTTCCTTTGCCGTACACACAAGTACCGCTCTATATGAATAGTTTTTTTTTTCCTTCGCCGCATACACAAATGCAGCTCTGTGGGAGTAGGTTTTTTTTTCCTTCGCCGTACACACAAGTACCGCTCTATAGTAATGGTTTTTTTTTCCTTCGCCGTATACACAAATACAGCTCGTTCCGTCCCTTTTTTTCACTTAAAAAGTTCTCCCTCCGACGACGAGTCGGAATCAGAGACATTTGTATTCCAGCTATGTGTATAGCGACCTAGTCGGCTATCAGACATCAGACATCAGACTTTTATGGACCATCATTACCAGACCATGAACCCCCCTCCCCCAGCCCCTTGATTATGCACTACATCAACCCCCCCCCCCCCCCGCCCTTGTCCACACCAAACTCTTCACAGGAAACCCCCCCCCCCGTGACCCCCCCACCCCCCCCCCCACTATCGGGTGCTTTCAACCCCCCCCCCCCCAAGGAAAAAAGGTGCCACGGAAAAAACAAACCCCCCCGTTTGGAAACCAATTGCACACCTGTTGTTGACAATGTATGTGACAACTTCACTTTGATTCTGATTTTGGTTGTTTGAGCAGACAATTTGTTTGTGTACAACGCCCTTGAGGTGTTTTTGATTGTTTGTGGTCTAGGCCTTTGCGCCTTGGACCAGAGACTCCTTCAATGATGAACGCGTTGATCACAACTGAGAAGGGGTTCTGGCACGTTTGCTCCTGCAACCAATTACAATTTGCTGACTGTGAGCCCCTTCAATGACGATGCATGACAATTTACATGTGCTGCTCCGTCACGCGTGGGTCTTCAGTGTCGACCCCCGCAGGGACCTGTTTCTTAGGACCTGTTTTGTGCGGACGGAGCTTTGCGGATTTGCGGCCGAGGAATGGGACTGCCCCCAGCAGTCAGTGTACCATGTCCACCAGAATGTGCACCATGTCCTCCAATGGCCAGCAACCATTTTGAAAACCAAGCAACATACATCTGAGAAGGGGCTCTGCAGCGATTTCGAATTTGACTTCCTTGTTTTAAACCGCCCCTCTGTCCCAGCCCCGAAGGCTCATTGCAATGTGCTGCACTATGCCCTGCTCACGCTTTGTTGTTCATTGCAGGATCTGGTGACGACCATTAAAACCCCTGTGCTCTGTCTTGTCGTCCTCCGTCTTGCCGTGGTGTTTCTTGAGGAAGTTTGGAAAACCATGCAGAGAAATCCATAGTGTAGGGAAAACACCCCCCACGCAACCCCATGCGCAATGTGTGGAAAAGCCTGCCTTGCCTCTTTCAGTGTCAGCATCACATGGTGTGTGTCTGTGATGTTCGATGTTCTGTTGGTTCTGCGTGTAGTGGAAAAACATGGAAAAAATCACAGACTACAGATTACCCACAGACTACAATTCTCAGAGGTGTGTTATGGTGTAAGTCGTGAACATTTGCAACTTTGGTGCCACGTGTCGCATTGCATTTCTTTTGAAGGTGTATTTGAACGTGTGCTGTTTGTTCCTGAAAAACACCCATCGAGGTGTTTGGTATGTCCATGGTCTAGGCCCCGGCGTCTACGACCACAGACCCCTTCGATGAGGAATGTGCTGACGACAACTGAGAAGGGGTTCTGATTTCCTGGTATTTGCTTCCATGTTTGCTATTTGACAAACGAGGTTACGCATCCCCTTCGATGATTTTCTAAGGGCGCAAACGCAGGGGGATGCTTTGCCGACATCGGGTCTGTGCTTCCCCCACAGCAGAGGCACAGACCCCCGCAGGGACCTTTTTTCTTAGGCCCTGTTTTGGTCGGCAGAGCTGTTGAGAAAGTGGGGCATGAAACAGCATTTGCCTAAGCATGGGAAAATCAGTACCATCCAACTCCACATCCGGGGGGGAAGGGATTCGGCTTCGCAGCAGCAGCATCCCTAAAGAGCCCTCGAGGCGCAGCCCCTGTCGCGGCCAAGACCCCAAGACATTTTTCAAACATCCCCATAGTCGTATGGCGCCCGGAGGCTGACGCTTCCACCAAAAACAATGTTATGAGAAGGGGCTCTGCTTTGGCTGTTCTGGTTACCATTCACAGAGGTGTGCGTTGCTAATACTTTTGTGTCTTGGTTCTGTTTGGTTTGACGGATTTGATGGATTTTATTTTATTAGATGGAGCATGCATTGTGCCATGTACGTATGCACTGTCAGTCAAAAAAAAAAACTGAGAAGGGGCGCTGCTATGTGGGTACTGGTGGTCCATTGATTTAATGTGGTTGTGATTTCATGGTATGTTTTGGTTTTATCGCACTTGATTTTACATTATTTGCTGGATCATGCACAACACCCTTGAGGTGTTTGGTACGTCCGTGGTCTAGGCCATGGCGCCTATGACCATAGACCCCTTCAATGATGAACATGCTGCCCGCTACTGAGAAGGGGTCCCATGTCACATGCTCCTGGTACCTATGTCCCTTCAACGCTTATCTGTTCCTTGTTGTGCATGTCTCTCTCGACACAAAGGGAAATGCGTGTATTGCCTAGGAGACAAGTGTGCGCTGAGCCTCTTCTACACATAGGGCACTCTTTTGTTATCGACCCTTGACCCTTGAGGCGAGGAAGCGCGTCTAGGGTCTAGACCGTTGCGTCTCTGACCCAGACACTGTGGGCTGCACTTTGCCATGTCGTTTAGCCCCCTTAGTGTGGCCTCTTCCGCCCCCTCCAGCCCTTCGTTCCCGGAATGCGGTTGGGGGGATCTGCCGGAGCTCTTGCGGTTTGGAGACCAACCCCCATCACCACCGTGGGACTCTGATGCTGAGAAGTGTCTCGGCGAACTGGCCTCCCCCCAGCCTCCATTGCCAACACCGCCTCCCTCTCCCCCTTCACCCTGCCGTGCACCAACAACCTCTCCAATGCCCGTAAGTCCTCCACGCAGACCCCACATTAACCCAACCCCAACCACATTAACTCAACCGGGCGCCCCAGAGGCGCCACAGTCTGCCCCTGTCCCGGCCCTGGCGCCGGCTGACAGGGGCGCGCCGCACTCTGCCCCCCCAACCCCATACCTGGTAGCCCTGGAAGCCGTGGAGGAGGCCCTGATGTGCACTGCCGTGCCACCGCCATCCCCCCCGCAACCCCCCAAGTATGTACCCAAGGACCCGCCCACCCCCCCAAAGCCCACTGTACACGGGCCCTACAGTGCCAAAACACTGCAGCTCATCCGGGAGAATCACGGGGGTGGGGTCCAGTACTTTGTAGACAGCGTGCTGAACCGCCGAGCGATGTACCGGTTTGCTGTGCAGCAGCCCAAGAAAAACCCCCTGCGGGTGTGGCAGGAGGGCATGCGAATTAGTCGTTCGCATTTCCTCAGCAGGGACGAGGAGCATGCAGCAGTGGTACTTGAAATCCTGTGTGCCACCCCAAAACCCCCCCGTATCCCCAAGCCAGCCCCGCCACCTGTGCCGCGTCGGCCGCTGCCCCCTCCACCAAGTGATCAGGTGACGCTGACCCAATATAGCAGGCACCGCCGTACCTCCCTCCTCCCACTGGCTCCCGCCCCAAAGCGGCCATGCCCCACCCCGCAGTACGGTTCATTGCTCCAGCGGCGTGCGTCTCAGTCCGCCCCCCCGCAATTTGGGTCATTGCTCCCTGCGCAAGCCCCCCTGCAGCGACCCCAGATTTCGGCGAGACGTTCGAATTTCCAGCTCTTCGGGCAGTGTGCGCCGAGCGTCTCTTACTCGTAGGGCACTCTTCCAAATGGCTCCAAAATGGCTCGCCAAGACCAAGTATGGTGCAAAGCCGAAGCCGAAGGCAACGGCACCACCACCATCACCATCACCATCACCATCGCACGCCCCAGAGGCGCGCGCCTCCGCCCCTGTCCCGGCCCGCGCGCCGGCTGACACGGGCGCGCCGCACTGTGCCCCCCAAAAGGCACCGGCAACTCAACCGGGCGCCCCAGAGGCGCCACAGTCTGCCCCTGTCCCGGCCCTGGCGCCGGCTGACAAGGGCGCGCCGCATTTTCCCCCCCCAAAGGCAATGGCACCTCAACCGCGCGCCCCAGAGGTGCTGCACTCCGCCCCTGTCCCGGTCCTGGCGCCGGCTGACAGGGGCGCGCGACCCTCTGCCCCCCCACAGGCACCGCCCCAGCCGCCACCCGGGGGTGTGGATTTCGTCATGATCCCACCGCAACCCTCGGCACAACCACCATCATTGCGCGCCCCTGAGCCGCAGCAATCCGCCCCTGTCCCGGCCATGGCGCCGGTGGACTCGGGCGCGCCACAGGGTGCCCAACCCTCTGCACCATCATTGCGCGCCCCTGAGCCGCAGCAATCCGCCCCTGTCCCGGCCATGGCGCCGGTGGACTCGGGCACGCCACAGGGTGCCCAACCCTCTGCACCAGCAATGCGTGCCCCCGAGCCGCAGCAATCCGCCCCTGTCCCGGCCATGGCGCCGGTCGACTCGGGTGCGCCACAAGGAGCTCAATCCTCTTCACAACCACCATGCGCTGCTCAGCCACAGCAGCCAACACTGTTGCCCACTACGGCCACGTTGAACAACATGGACTACGGGCCCGATGACAACCTTGTCGAAGGGTTTACGCAACGGTGGCTTGACCGCGACAAGTTCGTGACCAAAGCATCAGAGGTGTACACCGTCCATGAGATGGCGGCCGCTGAGGTGTGGGCACACAAGAACGGCACCAAGCGGCGCCTGGCCTTTGAGGAATGGAGGCCCCACGGTGATGGCGATGGGGATGGGAATGCTCCCCCACCGCCACAATGGGCCTCCCAAATGGAGGTCTGGGGCAACTATGAGCTGTCCGATGGTGACATGGTGCGTGGCTGGATCTGCAGCAACCATCACTGGGACAAAAACAAGCCGGACTTCGAGGCGAGGGTGCATGGAGATGGCATCTCAGGACAGCGTGTTTGGATCAGCTGTGCCAATAAGCCACGCACCAATCTCGCTGACACCTATTGGTGTAAGATTGTCCCCGACACAGGTGCCTTTCAGACCTTGCGTAGGGAGATCCACGACGGAGAAGCGTGGCCCCAACTGCTGGCAAACATGCGGGCCGAACCGAGGGACACGCCTCCCCTGTCGACCGAGGACCAGGACATCCTGAAACACCTTGTCAAACAGCACGGGCTGAATCCCTCACAGGCGTTGGCTGTGCGGCAGGTGTTGGATGAGTCATGCATCACGGCATTGACTGGTGGTGCTGGCACAGGGAAGTCGGAGACTTTGGTGGCATGCATCAAGGCCGTGCTATGGCAGCAAGGCCTCCTGGTTGCCCAGAACCCTGAACCTGCTGACCGGAGTACGTGGAACATGGGCAGGAAGGTGGGGGGACCTGAGTCACATACCCAACCCCGCGCATGCGTGTTGGTGACTGCACCCACGAACGCACAAGTCAACATGTTGTTGGCACGCGTTCACGAGGAGTGTTACAAGGACACTGTGTTTCGTGAGAAGGTGCTTGGCGAGCACCCAGCCCCCTGGTTGCGCCTCCGAGCCCAACGGGCTACTGCCCCAACAGGCCTGGCACCCTTCGACCAGGAGGAGGTGCAGAAGACCTTGGGCAAGACCCCAGGTTGCAAGCCTACCCTCAAATGTGCCCTCAACTCCTGCCGTGTTCTGTTTGCCACGGCTGGGATGGTTGCTAACCGGCACAAGATGCTGCTTGGGAAAGGGCAGGAAAAAACCAGGTTCGCGTTCAGCTTCGTGGATGAGGCGTCGAGGCACAGCATCCCTGTAGGCCTGGACTTGGCCGCCATGGGCAGCCAATGTTTGCTGTTTGGTGACCCAGGGCAGTTGCGGCCCTACAGCCACGTCCAGCTTTTGGCAAGTTGGTGTGAGGCTGAGGGGCTTGACGTAGTCCCCCAGAGAGTGGCATGGCCACGGACGGACACCTTCAAGTTCAACGGGGTTGTAATGGACGGTCCTGGCCCGGAAGTGCATTGGCATGATTCACATCGGTTTTGCACCACCAGCACACTTGCAATTCTTTTTGTACCGCACGCGCTGCCGGGCCAGTATCCTGGTACAACAGTACCGGATGACCCAGCCGCTGGCCATGGTCATCCGTGCCTTGTTTACGGGGGGGGCAGTTGGCCACTACCACTCATCTGAGCACCCCCTCCCCGACCCCATCCTGAACAACCCCATCCGCATTGTGGACCTCGCTAGGTCCACTTGGTGGGGGGAGTTGGAGCAGAGTTTGGGGGCACAGGACCTAGGTAGAATGTGGCACGACGTACAGGAAGCATGGGCCACCCTGCGAATGGATCCGGTGTTGCTGAACCAGGGGGGCCTGAGCATGGAGGAGGGTCTGCTGGTGTGCCATTTTTTGGAGTATGCTGCCAGGAAAGGGACCTACCCAGCACAGTCGGTAGCGGTAGTGACGACTCACTACGCACAGATGGTGTGGCTGAAACACTGCGTGGCGTCTGTTGGCCGCAAGTGGCAGACCCATCATGTAAACCTCCTCAGCACGGTTGCGACCCTCGATAGGTTCCAGGGGCTGCAAGCCCCGATGATCCTGGCCTCCCTGGTGTCCAAGACACCAGGGATCATGCACGACATCTGGCGGTCAAACACCCTGACCAGCAGGGCGCAGTCGGAGCTGCACCTCTTCGGGCACTTTGCACGGTGGACCACCCACCCCACCCCTGGTGTATGGCTCGAGGCACTGCACGCGATGCAGTGGGAAGCAGCCTCTGGGACTGTGAGCGACACTCTTGAGCTGGCAGGGGTTCTGAGGGAGGCCGCAACTGTGGAGAAGATTGTGCATGGCACAATCTACCGGTTGGCTGGGGGGGTGGTGGGGCACTGGCTGTGGAAGCCATGGAGGAGGCACAAGAGGGCACGGGACCCATGGGGGTATCAACCAGGCAGTGCGGATCAGTTGCTGGACTTTGAGCGCATCATGGCCAACAATCGGAAGGATGAGGTGTCTCTTTCTTTGAGGGATGCACAGGGGAACATTGTGCAACCCCGCCTTTTGGGGGTCATCCTGCCTGACTTCACCGAATGGGCGCTCCCGTACGTCTTGGTTGAGGACGATGGACAAGGGGACAGGGGAGAGGGGGACTGGGGGGGGCTGGTGAGGGTAACCCACACATCCAAGCTTGACGTGTGGGGGCAGCGACTCGTGCAGCACCTGGTGGGAAGGCCCCTCTTCTGGAAGCAAAAGTACAGCAACAAGGAGACAGTAGGGGCGTACCGCACGATCCACCTGCCCTTGTGGCAGGACGCGTACGCGTGCCTGGATTCCGTGCCGTTCTTGCGTGCGGAATTCCGCACCCCTATTGGTGTGTACGTGGCGTCCCTGCTCCATGGTGTGCACCCCTGCCCTGGGACCCTTGGGGTGTGTGCACCGATTCCGGTGCACGAGGAGGAAGCCCCCCAATGTGGGTGGCGCAAGCTGCCCCACGGGGTGAAAGATTACATTCTGGGGCGCCACTAACCCTTTATGTAGAAGAACATGCATTGACCCATGGCCTCTGACCATCCCTGGCACATCACAACAGTACCGGCCACAGCACCAGCGGGAAAGAGTACACACATGTGATCACCACCAGGTTTGCTGCACTGTGCGTTCATTATGTTTGTCCGCTGCGGTACGAATGTGCCCATGCTTGACTGTCCAAGATTGAAGGAGGTCTCCAAGGTCTTCAGGGTGGGGATGCCCAAAAAGGAGGTTGAAGACACGCCAACGATAATTGCCGTTCAACAATGATACAGGACAATACATCAGGAACAGGCCTATGCATGCCCAGAGCGTGCCTATGGACGCCTCTGTGCCAGCCATGGCGCTGGCACAAGGCGCACCCCCCCCTTCCCCAACTGCAACACAGAGTGCTTCAAGGGTAGGGGACATGAGTACGCATGCCCAGAGCATGCCTAATGAGATGTGGGAAAGAGTACACACATGTGATCACCACTAGGTTTGCTGCACTGTGCGTTCACTATGTTTGTCCGCGATGGTACGAATGTGCCCATGCCTGACTGCCCAAGATTGAAGGCGGTCTCCAAGGTCTTCAGGGTGGGGATGCCCAAAAAGGAGGTTGAAGACACGCCAACGATAATTGCCGTTCAACAACGATACGGTACAGGGGTTCCGTCAAATATTTGGTGGGTGTACACCCCCCAAATATTTGACGAAACCCCTTCCGTCAAATATTTGGAGGGTCTACACCCCCCAAATATTTGACGGAAGGGGTTCCGTCAAATATTTGGAGGGTCTACAGCCCCCAAATATTTGAAGGAACCCCTTCCGTCAAATATTTGGTGGGTCTACACCCCCCAAATATTTGACGGAACCCCTTCCGTCAAATAGTTGGAGGGTCTACACCCCCCAAATATTTGCCGGAAGGGGTTCCGTCAAATATTTGGAGGGTCTACAGCCCCCAAATATTTGACGGAAGGGGTTCCGTCAAATATTTGGTGGGTCTGAAGCCCCCAAATATTTGACGGAAGGGGTTCCGTCAAATATTTGGTGGGTGTACACCCCACAAATATTTGACGGAACCCCTTCCGTCAAATATTTGGTGGGTCTACAGCCCCCAAATATTTGACGGAAGGGGTTCCGTCAAATATTTGGTGGGTCTACAGCCCCCAAATATTTGACGGAAGGGGTTCCGTCAAATATTTGGTGGGTCTACAGCCCCCAAATATTTGACGGAACCCCTTCCGTCAAATATTTGGAGGGTCTACACCCCCCAAATATTTCACGGAAGGGGTTCCGTCAAATATTTGGAGGGTCTACACCCCCCAAATATTTGACGGAAGGGGTTCCGTCAAATATTTGGAGGGTCTACAGCCCCCAAATATTTGACGGAACCCCTTCCGTCAAATATTTGGTGGGTCTACACCCCCCAAATATTTGACGGAAGGGGTTCCGTCAAATATTTGGAGGGTCTACAGCCCCCAAATATTTGATGGAAGGGGTTCCGTCAAATATTTGGTGGGTGTACACCCCACAAATATTTGACGGAACCCCTTCCGTCAAATATTTGGTGGGTCTACACCCCCCAAATATTTGACGGAAGGGGTTCCGTCAAATATTTGGAGGGTCTACAGCCCCCAAATATTTGACGGAAGGGGTTCCGTCAAATATTTGGTGGGTCTACAGCCCCCAAATATTTGACGGAAGGGGTTCCGTCAAATATTTGTGGGGTGTACACCCACCAAATATTTGACGGAACCCCTTCCGTCAAATATTTGGGGGCTGTAGACCCACCAAATATTTGACGGACTCCCTTCCGTCAAATATTTGGTGGGTCTACACCCCCCAAATATTTGACGGAAGGGGTTCCGTCAAATATTTGGAGGGTCTACACCCCCCAAATATTTGACGGAAGGGGTTCCGTCAAATATTTGGAGGGTCTACAGCCCCCAAATATTTGACGGAACCCCTTCCGTCAAATATTTGGTGGGTCTACACCCCCCAAATATTTGACGGAAGGGGTTCCATCAAATATTTGGAGGGTCTACAGCCCCCAAATATTTGACCGAAGGGGTTCCGTCAAATATTTGGTGGGTCTACAGCCCCCAAATATTTGACGGAAGGGGTTCCGTCAAATAATTGGTGGGTGTACACCCCACAAATATTTGACGGAACCCCTTCCGTCAAATATTTGGTGGGTCTACAGCCCCCAAATATTTGACGGAAGGGGTTCCGTCAAATATTTGGTGGGTCTACAGCCCCCAAATATTTGACGGAAGGGGTTCCGTCAAATATTTGGTGGGTCTACAGCCCCCAAATATTTGACGGAAGGGGTTCCGTCAAATATTTCGTGGGTGTACACCCCACAAATATTTGACGGAACCCCTTCCGTCAAATATTTGGTGGGTCTCCACCCCCCAAATATTTGACGGAAGGGGTTCCGTCAAATATTTGGAGGGTCTACAGCCCCCAAATATTTGACGGAAGGGGTTCCGTCAAATACTTGGTGGGTCTACACCCCCCAAATATTTGATGGAACCCCTTCCGTCAAATATTTGGAGGGTCTACAACCCCCAAATATTTGACGGAAGGGGTTCCGTCAAATATTTGGAGGGTCTACAGCCCCCAAATATTTGACGGAACCCCTTCCGTCAAATATTTGGTGGGTCTACACCCCCCAAATATTTGACGGAAGGGGTTCCATCAAATATTTGGAGGGTCTACAGCCCCCAAATATTTGACGGAAGGGGTTCCGTCAAATATTTGGTGGGTCTACAGCCCCCATATATTTGACGGAAGGGGTTCCGTCAAATATTTGGTGGGTGTACACCCCACAAATATTTGACGGAACCCCTTCCGTCAAATATTTGGTGGGTCTACAGCCCCCAAATATTTGACGGAAGGGGTTCCGTCAAATAATTGGTGGGTGTACACCCCACAAATATTTGACGGAACCCCTTCCGTCAAATATTTGGTGGGTCTACAGCCCCCAAATATTTGACGGAAGGGGTTCCGTCAAATATTTGGTGGGTCTACAGCCCCCAAATATTTGACGGAAGGGGTTCCGTCAAATATTTGGTGGGTCTACAGCCCCCAAATATTTGACGGAAGGGGTTCCGTCAAATATTTGGTGGGTGTACACCCCACAAATATTTGACGGAACCCCTTCCGTCAAATATTTGGTGGGTCTCCACCCCCCAAATATTTGACGGAAGGGGTTCCGTCAAATATTTGGAGGGTCTACAGCCCCCAAATATTTGACGGAAGGGGTTCCGTCAAATACTTGGTGGGTCTACACCCCCCAAATATTTGATGGAACCCCTTCCG
The DNA here is from genome assembly GCA_964036045.1 of Eutreptiella sp. 'Long Island Sound 2002'. Classification (NCBI taxonomy): domain Eukaryota; phylum Euglenozoa; class Euglenophyceae; order Eutreptiales; family Eutreptiaceae; genus Eutreptiella; species Eutreptiella sp. 'Long Island Sound 2002'. The sequence goes on from OZ038384.1 coordinate 44,350,161, forward strand.
TCAAATATTTGGAGGGTCTACAACCCCCAAATATTTGACGGAAGGGGTTCCGTCAAATATTTGGAGGGTCTACAGCCCCCAAATATTTGACGGAACCCCTTCCGTCAAATATTTGGTGGGTCTACACCCCCCAAATATTTGACGGAAGGGGTTCCATCAAATATTTGGAGGGTCTACAGCCCCCAAATATTTGACGGAAGGGGTTCCGTCAAATATTTGGTGGGTCTACAGCCCCCATATATTTGACGGAAGGGGTTCCGTCAAATATTTGGTGGGTGTACACCCCACAAATATTTGACGGAACCCCTTCCGTCAAATATTTGGTGGGTCTACAGCCCCCAAATATTTGACGGAAGGGGTTCCGTCAAATATTTGGTGGGTCTACACCCCACAAATATTTGACGGAACCCCTTCCGTCAAATATTTGGTGGGTCTACACCCCCCAAATATTTGACGGAAGGGGTTCCGTCAAATATTTGGAGGGTCTACAGCCCCCAAATATTTGACGGAAGGGGTTCCGTCAAATATTTGGTGGGTCTACACCCCCCAAATATTTGACGGAAGGGGTTCCGTCAAATATTTGGGGGCTGTAGACCCCACAAATATTTGACGGAACCCCTTCCGTCAAATATTTGGAGGGTCTACACCCCCCAAATATTTGACGGAAGGGGTTCCGTCAAATATTTGGTGGGTGTACACCCCACAAATATTTGACGGAACCCCTTCCGTCAAATATTTGGTGGGTCTACAGCCCCCAAATATTTGACGGAAGGGGTTCCGTCAAATATTTGGTGGGTCTACAGCCCCCAAATATTTGACGGAAGGGGTTCCGTCAAATATTTGGTGGGTCTACACCCCACAAATATTTGACTGAACCCCTTCCGTCAAATATTTGGTGGGTCTACAGCCCCCAAATATTTGACGGAACCCCTTCCGTCAAATATTTGGAGGGTCCACACCCCTCAAATATTTGACGGAACCCCTTCCGTCAAATATTTGGTGGGTCTACAGCCCCCAAATATTTGACGGAACCCCTTCCGTCAAATATTTGGAGGGTCTACACCCCCCAAATATTTGACGGAAGGGGTTCCGTCAAATATTTGGAGGGTCTACAGCCCCCAAATATTTGACGGAAGGGGTTCCGTCAAATATTTGGAGGGTCTACAGCCCCCAAATATTTGACGGAACCCCTTCCGTCAAATATTTGGTGGGTCTACACCCCCCAAATATTTGACGGAAGGGGTTCCGTCAAATATTTGGAGGGTCTACAGCCCCCAAATATTTGACGGAGGGGGTTCCGTCAAATATTTGGTGGGTCTACAGCCCCCAAATATTTGACGGAAGGGGTTCCGTCAAATATTTGGTGGGTGTACACCCCACAAATATTTGACGGAACCCCTTCCGTCAAATATTTGGTGGGTCTACACCCCCCAAATATTTGACGGAAGGGGTTCCGTCAAATATTTGGAGGGTCTACAGCCCCCAAATATTTGACCGAAGGGGTTCCGTCAAATATTTGGTGGGTGTACACCCCACAAATATTTGACGGAACCCCTTCCGTCAAATATTTGGTGGGTCTACACCCCGCAAATATTTGACGGAAGGGGTTCCGTCAAATATTTGGAGGGTCTACAGCCCCCAAATATTTGACGGAACCCCTTCCGTCAAATATTTGGTGGGTCTACACCCCCCAAATATTTGACGGAAGGGGTTCCATCAAATATTTGGAGGGTCTACAGCCCCCAAATATTTGACGGAAGGGGTTCCGTCAAATATTTGGTGGGTCTACAGCCCCCATATATTTGACGGAAGGGGTTCCGTCAAATATTTGGTGGGTGTACACCCCACAAATATTTGACGGAACCCCTTCCGTCAAATATTTGCCGGGTCTACAGCCCCCAAATATTTGACGGAAGGGGTTCCGTCAAATATTTGGTGGGTCTACAGCCCCCAAATATTTGACGGAAGGGGTTCCGTCAAATATTTGGTGGGTCTACACCCCACAAATATTTGACGGAACCCCTTCCGTCAAATATTTGGTGGGTCTACACCCCCCAAATATTTGACGGAAGGGGTTCCGTCAAATATTTGGAGGGTCTACAGCCCCCAAATATTTGACGGAAGGGGTTCCGTCAAATATTTGGTGGGTCTACACCCCCCAAATATTTGACGGAAGGGGTTCCGTCAAATATTTGGTGGGTGTACACCCCACAAATATTTGACGGAACCCCTTCCGTCAAATATTTGGAGGGTCTACAGCCCCCAAATATTTGACGGAAGGGGTTCCGTCAAATATTTGGAGGGTCTACACCCCCCAAATATTTGACGGAAGGGGTTCCGTCAAATATTTGGTGGGTGTACACCCCACAAATATTTGACGGAACCCCTTCCGTCAAATATTTGGTGGGTCTACAGCCCCCAAATATTTGACGGAAGGGGTTCCGTCAAATATTTGGTGGGTCTACAGCCCCCAAATATTTGACGGAAGGGGTTCCGTCAAATATTTGGTGGGTCTACACCCCACAAATATTTGACTGAACCCCTTCCGTCAAATATTTGGTGGGTCTACAGCCCCCAAATATTTGACGGAACCCCTTCCGTCAAATATTTGGAGGGTCTACACCCCTCAAATATTTGACGGAACCCCTTCCGTCAAATATTTGGTGGGTCTACAGCCCCCAAATATTTGACGGAACCCCTTCCGTCAAATATTTGGAGGGTCTACACCCCCCAAATATTTGACGGAAGGGGTTCCGTCAAATATTTGGAGGGTCTACAGCCCCCAAATATTTGACGGAAGGGGTTCCGTCAAATATTTGGAGGGTCTACAGCCCCCAAATATTTGACGGAACCCCTTCCGTCAAATATTTGGTGGGTCTACACCCCCCAAATATTTGACGGAAGGGGTTCCGTCAAATATTTGGAGGGTCTACAGCCCCCAAATATTTGACGGAGGGGGTTCCGTCAAATATTTGGTGGGTCTACAGCCCCCAAATATTTGACGGAAGGGGTTCCGTCAAATATTTGGTGGGTGTACACCCCACAAATATTTGACGGAACCCCTTCCGTCAAATATTTGGTGGGTCTACACCCCCCAAATATTTGACGGAAGGGGTTCCGTCAAATATTTGGAGGGTCTACAGCCCCCAAATATTTGACGGAAGGGGTTCCGTCAAATATTTGGTGGGTCTACACCCCCCAAATATTTGACGGAAGGGGTTCCGTCAAATATTTGGGGGGTCTACACCCCCCAAATATTTGACGGAAGGGGTTCCGTCAAATATTTGGAGGGTCTACAGCCCCCAAATATTTGACGGAAGGGGTTCCGTCAAATATTTGGTGGGTGTACACCCCACAAATATTTGACGGAACCCCTTCCGTCAAATATTTGGTGGGTCTACACCCCCCAAATATTTGACGGAAGGGGTTCCGTCAAATATTTGGAGGGTCTACAGCCCCCAAATATTTGACGGAAGGGGTCCAATATCTCACCTCCAAAACATTTTGGGGGTACGCCGCGTCCAGGTTCTGTGGTCCGATCTGTACTTTTTCTCCTTGTAGTTTGTTTTTGCCTCATTACACCTTTCCCTGTGCGAGTTCGCGTTCTGCCAGTTCGCCTACTGTGCGCCTTTGAGCCACAGCTACCTGGCTCGGTCCGAGCCATTGCGCTTCGCGACTGAACTTTGATCGCCTACTGTGCGCCTTTGAGCCTCAGCTTTCGGTTTCAGTCCAAGCCATTGCGCTTCGCGACTAAGCCTGGACGTAGCCACTGCGTGCCTCTGAGCAGCAGCACTTCGTTTGTTGTCATAGCCCTAGCGCTCTCGACAACAAACCCACCAGCAACGGCGTCTCCTGGACCAGCCGGTGAGCCTCAGGACCAGCCCGGCTGGCACTTTGAGTACCAAGGACCTGCCCTTGATTGCCCCCCCGAGTTGTGGGAGCCCCATAGTGGTCACGGTTGTGGACCCTGCAAGCCTCGAAGGTCACCCAAACCACTAACAGTCGTGGTGCACGAGCCAAGCAATGGACCAGCCTGCTGAATGGCCACCGGAGCACTTGCTGGAGCCAGCAAGAATGAAGTATGGCCTAATGCTGGCCACAGGACAATTGGGGTGGGAGGCCACACCGGAGGTGGCCGGGCGCCTATGGCGACGGTTGAGGGACCGCATGGCCTCGTGTGACCTTGATGTGGTGAATCTGCATGGTTGCAGGGCATTGTGCGGGTTCATGTACACCGAGCATGGGTTTGCCAAGCCCACCATGCATGATGGGGGGAGCCTCGTGCACTACCGGGATGTTGCCACAGACCTGTGGGAACGACTTGCGAAACGGAACACTGGCCGGCCAGGCAGTCGTAAGGCCGCTGCTATTGCCGGGTGGCCGTCAAGTGTGAAGACAGCAGAGCAAAGGGACGTTTGGTGTGAACTGGTGCGTGCCCTACCTCTGGTCGACGAGTGGCCGTTCTGGACTGGGGACGTGGCGTATCCCACCCCTACCATGGGTTACTTCTATGACAAGGCTATTCGCCATGTGACGCCTGGCCCATATCTGTGGCCCCAAGCGACAAGTGGGCCCAAACCACTGGTGAGCGACCTGTTGCCAAGCCCCAAGGCGCGCGCTAGCGGTCGGCGCAACTCGTTGCTGCCTGAGGCTGCGGTCCCACGTGCGTGTGTCACTGTCACCCAGACACGGCAAGAGCGCTTTGACCAGGCGTTGCTGCAAGCCGCCCATGGGGCAGCCCGCTGCCTCACGATTGCATGCCAAGGGCTGCAAGAGCAGCGCCGAGAACCATTGACTGAGGACAGCCTGGTGGCAGCATACACGCTGGGCCGCCACTTCGCGAACAGCATGCGGGTGCCTATGCAAGACTGCAACGAGCTCTTGCTGCGTTGCAGCCCCTTTAGCCCAGAGGTGCCAGACAGTCATCCCGGTCGTCTGCATGCAGCCGTACGGGTTATGGACAACGCATGGAGGGATGATGCAGGGCTTGAGATGCTGCAGGTACTAGTGGAGGAGATGGAGGCGGCCGGTGTACAGCCAGCATACACCCAACGATTAAGTCCAGGAGGGCACCCCCGAGGTGACCCAAGTGACTCCACGTCCTCTGCCGTAGCGCAGGGGGTTGGAGCGGCGGTGCGCATGGAGGAGATGGAGGCGGCCGGTGTACAGCGACCATGCACCCAACCTTTAAGTCAAGAAGGGCACCCCCGAGGTGACCCAAGTGACTCCACGTCCTCTGCCGTAGCGCAGGAGGTTGGAGCGGCGGTGCGCATGGAGGAGATGGAGGCGGCCGGTGTACAGTGACCATGCACCCAACCTTTAAGTCAAGAAGGGCACCCCCGAGGTGACCCAAGTGACTCCACGTCCTCTGCCGTAGCGCAGGAGGGTGGAGCGGCGGTGCGCATGGCAAGAGACCCCTCAGGCGATGAGTCTGTGACTCCCACTTCGTCCTCCCTGGCACAAGGGCGTGGTCCCCCGGCAGGTGCACCTAGGGTGGAGACTGGTGAGGTGTTAAGTCCACCTGCTCCCCCCCCCAGGTGGTGCGAACGCGGCATGTGTTGAACGTGGAACACCGGACCCCTGGTCCCAGGTCTGCCCCGCCGGTGAGTCACACTCCCCGGCCCCCCACCCTGTGTGTCTGACACCGGCGGCTAGTGATGGAGGGGTGGCGAGTTCCTTGGAGGAGTCTCCTGTACCACTTGCACAGAAACCCAAGGAGCCAGCTGCTGTGGACTGCAGTCCTTCTAGCACAGGCACTGTGGCGACAGTGAAGGCCTGCAGTCAGTCTAGTGCGGATTCACCCCGGTTGAACACCCTAGTTCATTGGCGACAGTGAGGGCTTGCAGTCCGTCCAGTGCAGAGTCAGCGACCACCCCGGTTGCACACCCCAGTTCTATGGGACAGAGCCCACGGAGCAAGAAGCGCCCAGGGGTTCCCCCACCAAGTAATGGGGCTGCCGTGAAACGTGGCAAGAAAGAGCAAGGCACAAAGACAGCGCCGATAGATCCAGATGCTATGGCATTGGACCACGTGGACAAAAAGCCCAGCAAGGCCGAGGTTGGCAGAGTCCTACCAACGGCAAGGTCCTTGAAGCTTCGCATTCTTCCCGACCAATACGTTGCCGGGGCATGTTTCTACTATGCCGTGGCCCAAAGCCTGCATGCTATCACCAGCAACACCCCGTTGGACGGCGCATCGCTGCGGGCAAGGGCCATCGCCGTGTTTCGCGACATGTGTGGGCTTTCAATTCAAGAGTCTTCACTATCTGTGAACCGGGATCTTGAGAAGGACACATGGCGTGGCCGGCCCCAAGGGGGAACGGCTGACCACTTTGCTGCCTTGGCGAAGCACGTGGACGGTAGTGTGGTGTTGCTGCGATCAGACAGGTACAACATTGTGACGTCAGGGTTTGGGATTGACAGCGCGTTGACATCCGCTACTGTTTGGGTGCCTGGACGGGAGCATCCGCTGCACTACCATGACTGTGGGGATATGGAGGAGCAGTGCCACCGGGCGACGGTGGTGGTTATTGCCGAGGCGGAACGAGATGGTGTCAAAGGAGGTGGTCATTTCCGGGGTGCAGTCTTTGACCATTCGCTGCAGGTAGCCCCCTTTTGCATGTTGCACGGGATGATGGGCATCTTGGCATACAAGCGTGGGCCGGTTGGGGGGGTTAGAGCGTGGCATTTGCAACTAGGCGTTGGTGGTATGAAGGGCCACACCAATGCAACAGACTGCCGCCGCACTCGTCTAGTGCAACAGACACGCAACTACAAGCCACTAGTGACCCTGGTGAACAAGATGGCAAGGCAGATGTTGCCTGATTGGTTCACATGGACCACCATGCAATTGTCTTGCAATGTGCTCACAAAACCGCATCAGCATGTGCATGACGCGTCCCCTTGGTCGGCAGTGTTTTCCACCGGCCAGCACACACGGGGACACATATGGGTGCAGGTAGGTGGTGTATGTAATGGTCGGGGTGGACGGAGATGTAGTATGGAATGCTTGGATGGTGTTACACGGGTTGGCGCCACGTACGATGTATGCCAGCAACCGGTTCTCGTGCGTACGGGTGCATGGCATGGCACTTGTTCTTGGCACGGGGAGAGGAGGTTGGTGGTGTTGTATTCCCGTGGTGACTGGTGGACACTCCCGCCGCGGGACCGTGCATTCCTCGATGAGACCGCTTTCCGCTTACATGCAGGTGCATAGTGGGCCACTTGGTGGAGCACCGCGGCGACCATGGGGAATGGAGAATCCACATGGGTACAACTGGTGTTGGTTGGGTACCACGCTGCAGTGTCTGTTGGTGGCGTCGGGTGGACATGCAGGACACGCAGGACACGCAGGATGCCTGGACGAGGAGGGTGTCTGGGGACCATTGTGGCAGGGTGTTGTGGCACATGGAGGAGGTGGTGCATACAATCCACAGGACATGGCTGAGAGGCTGGCAATGGAGGATGCCATGTGTGAGACGGTGTGCCGATGCAGCGGGCGATGCAAGTGCAAAGCCCCTGCACCAAAATTCCAATGGATGCGGCAGGCGGAGATGCCCGAGTGTTGGAAGTACATGGTGCCCAAGCTCACGGCCGCTGGGGTGGTTGCTCTGTCATGTTGTTTGTCGTACGAGCAGTTCTGGCAATACTGTGGTGCCTGTGGGGTGAAGGTTCTGCGGGAGGGGGGGGAGACAGCCATGCCAGCGCAGATATTGCATGTGACGAACCAGGGACAGAGTGTGCGCCAGCGTGTGAAGGAGGGAATGAAGGGGAGACCGGTTGGGTTACCTGACAACCCCCCCCCCCCGGTGTCCGTGTGGGGGTGACCTGAGGGAGGCACCAATGTATACATCGGTGGTATACAACGAGGTCGTGGGGTTACATGTCCACAACCAGCAGGAGTACAAGTTGGTTGTGGACCATGAGTTTCTCGATTGCCTGGGGTGGCAATGGTCCTTGCATGCCATGGTGTTGCACATTGGAGCGACGAGGGAGGAGGGTCACTTTGTGGTGCATGTCGTTTTCAACGACAGGTGGTGGTTGTGTAACGACACCACGGTGAAGGCCATGAATCCCCCCCCCGACCCGCGAAAGGCGACGTTTCTGCTATACAAGCGGAAACAGACAGATTTGGTTGTACCAGACATGTCGCAGCGTGCCTCCCAACGGACAGGACCGCCGGCCCCTGGTCAGACACGGGATGCCCGGAGCGTACCTACTGACACCTCGGTGCCAGCCATGGCGCTGGCACCAGGTGCGTCCCCCCCCACCCCTCCTTCAACACAGGGTGCATCAAGGGTGGGGTACATCAGGAACTGGCCTATGCATGCCCAGAGCGTGCCTATGGACGCCTCTGTGCCAGCCATGGCGCTGGCACAAGGCGCACCCCCCCCTTCCCCAACTGCTTCAAGGGTAGGGGACATGAGTACGCATGCCCAGAGCATGCCTAATGAGATGTGTGTGGCTGCCTCGGCGCCGCTACAGACGTCCTCAGAATTTGTTGAGGCAGTGGCACAGTTGCTGCAGAAGCGCAAGGTGCGAGTGGCAAGGCATCTGAGAGTGCGTGTTGAAGCACACCAGATGCAACTGAGAGCACGGCATGCAAAAGAGTGGGATGCGCGGCATGCAGAGCATGGCATGTCACAATCCTCCGTGGCACAATCAGTCGAGCAAGACAGGTTGAGGTCTGTTGCATTGGCCGCATCGGGGAAGGACGCATTGTGCGTGTTGATGCAGGCCACTCCCATGCAACTGGACAGTGGTCCAAAGACACTACAAATGTTTGTAGCCGCCCATTGGCAGTATCAGTTCACGACAAGTGGGGGTGTTGAGTGTGTGTGTTGTGCGTGGGCAAATGTGTGTGGCATTCCTGGGGTGGCGCGTCCCCCTAAGAAAAGTGAAGCCCTGGTATTGGGAACATATGCTGTAGGGATGCGCATGAAGACCTCCGGCCCAAAAACGTGGCGGAAGGAGGTGTTGGAAAGCCACTTGGGGTTATCACGTGGCACAACATCAAACCGAAAGAATCTGCATAGGCCAGGGCACCACCACCGATTGGCTGAGGACAGTTTCAAGCTGCATTGTGCAGAGCGGTATCGCGCATTGTGCCCCACTGCTGCTGCCACAGCTGTGGTGGTGGGAGCGACCGTTGTGTTCGTCAGGGGGGAAGCCATGGACATTGGTGTGGCAGTGTCGGATGCTGAGGCAGCCATTCTGTCACGGTTGGTTGAGGTGTATATAGGGTTACGCATGTGCACTTCCATCCGTGCTATAAGTGAGCGCATCCTTCTGCACTGTTCTCTGACATCCGCCCCTGGGCACCATGCATCACGGCGGTGGATAGTTGAGAAGGCTATTGCCGCAATGCATGATGCCATGCAGGATGAGGTAACGCATGCCCTATTCCTGGCAACGTTCATTGCAGTGTTGCTTGACGGCTCGGATAGGCAGAGGCATCGCATCAATGAGTATGCCATTCTGCTCATTTTCCCGGGGACTGGCCCTGGGGGCATGTGTGAGGTGTTCCTTGGTGTGGTGGATGTGGCCTGTGGTGATGCGCATGAGGTTGCAACGCAGCTAGAATGCGTCCTGATGTCCTGGATTCCTGACCGTGATTGGTGGGCAAAGAGGGTAGTGACCTTTGCAGTGGACGGGGCTTCTAACCTTGGTGTGCGGGGTGCCAGTGCGCGGCAGGTTGTTGATGTCTCACACATTGAGAGCAATGTGTTCGCCTTGATTGGGAAGTGGTTAGTGTTGATGACACCCTTGGGTGAGCCGTGCCATGTGTTGCAGCGCAAGTTGGGTCTTGCATTGGAGGCTGCTTGCCCAACCCATGTTGATTACTTGGCGGCCGTCAATCGGCAACGAGGCTTGTACAATGGGGCACGGCAGTGGAAGGAGTTGCAAAAGTGTGTGCAAAGGCATGTGCAGGATAAACGTAGTGGCTTGCAGCTCATCCCCACAAGTCATCGCATCAGGTGGTCACAGGCGCATGCACGGCGCAACACTGCTTTTTTGGCCAATGTCCCTTGGGTGGCACGACACTTGGATTCCAAGGTGCAGCATTCTACCAAGGAGGAGGATGTGTGGGAGGACTGCCATGATGCCAGTTTGCTTGCATGGGGGGTGGTCTACGGGGACATCCTGCATGGCATGCGGTGTTTTAACAGTGTGGCACAACTACGTGCGCCCACTGGTGCACACTTAGCCACTGCAACGGGTATGCTAGAAGCCCGGTTGCAGAGGGTGGCTCGCGAGGAGGGTCCAGGGTGGTTGCAATTCAAGGAGCCGACTGTAACTGGTGCGTGGCGTGGTGTGCAGTTGGTCCAGTTTGATTCAGGTGGGCAGAAGTGTGCAACAACCCCTCCTTTTCCAGGCGTTCAGGCGCGTGCAGTGACCGATGTGTTGCTTGCAGGCATCAAGGAGGGGCAGGCAACCATTGACCCCAGGGGGGTGTTGGAGTGCGCAGTCTTGTTGGACCATGGCCGTTTCGTTGCCCTCCCGGTCAATGAGCGTGCTGCATATGGGGTGGAGCAGTTGTGTCAGTTCATGACTTCACACCAAGAAGAGTTGGGTGCAGCCAATGTGAACTGTGACCGTGCCTTGGTAGAGTGGGAAGGCCTTAAGGAGCACATGGTGCAGCACTTTGCAACTGTGCAAATGTCCAAGATGTGGGAGGCACTGGCACCTGAAAGGGCACATGCGCAGTGGGGGAATGTGTGGCGCGTTCTCGCATTATTGCGAACATATTGCCCCGCTGAAGCTGCAGTAGAGCGTGCCATCTCTTTGCGTGGGAGGTTCTGCAGTAGTATGCATGACACTGTGCAGACACATGTCCTGAGCATGTGCATGGCATTGCATTCCAACTTGCCCCCTTTACAGCAATGGGCAAAGGGACAAGGCGTTGCAGTGGCACGCCACCTGGCTGCCCATGCACGCTTCGATCTGCGCCCAAGACAAAGGGTTTCAAAGAAGGTAGGGGACAGAGAATCTGTGGAGGCTGCAATGCTTCAATGTCTGCAAGGTAATGAAGCAGTGGCTGATGATGGTGACAGCCTGCCCTTCTTTGGAGGGCCGGGTACACCACTGAGCTCAACGGCACCCTCAGGAAAGGGTACAGAACGGCACCAGGCAGATGTGGTCAGCATTGTTGCACCTGATGGGACCCCTGACTCGCATGCTGGCAACCATGACTTCATCACTTTTCGCAGAGGTATGGAGTGTGCCACATGCAAGAAGGAGGTTCGCATCTGGTGCAATACATGTCTGGTGTGCCATGCATGCTTTTGCGCAAGTCCACGTCCTTGTGGGAACGTGGTGGTGAATGTTGTAGATGATGTCTGTGATGAGGGGGAGAACAATAGTGCAGACGAATTGGCCACACCACGGAAGCCAAATAAGAGGCGTGGTGTGGCCAGGATGCAGGCGAAATTGGTGATGGCCACGCAGAATGGCAGGCTGCGTGATTGGTCAAAGGGGGCGCTGTTGAACTGTCTGGATGTGCTTGGTGTGAAGGTGGCAGGTAACAGCGATCGGCAGGAACTGCGGGGCCTTGCTACGCAGCATGCGTTGCCATTATTGGAAGAATGGGATGCCTTTGTGCCGGACACGGACCGTGTCACCCGTTCTGCGGCACCACCAAGCAGCTCCCAGCCCAGTTGCTCGCAGCCAGTGGATGACATGGATGGACTCATCGATGAATGAGAGGATGCCCACGTATTTGCATGTGCCCTTTTGTTGTTGTGTGCTGTCTTCGAAGATTTTTCCCATTTTCCCTGTTTGCACATTTGATTTGATGTTCTGTGGCATTACCACGACCATTTTATTTGTGGATCTGAATTTAACTGATGCTGGTTGCAATGGTCATGATGCAATCCCTTGAGATGTTTCCCATTTGGCTTTTTTGTGTGGTGGTTGTTCAATTTTCCCACTTTTCCTGGTCCCACATTTTCCCCTTTCCCCTTTCCCCTTTCCCCTTTCCCCTTTCCCCTTTCCCCTTTCCCCTTTCCCCTTTCCCCTTTCCCCTTTCCCCTTTCCCAAAGTACACAAACAAATTGTCTGCTCAAACAACCAAAATCAGAATCAAATTGAAGTTGTCACATACACTACTGTCAACAACAGGTGTGCAATTGCTTTCCAAACAGGGGGGTCTGTGTTTTCTGTGGCGCCTTTTCTCCTTGGGGGGGGGGGAGGGAGGCTGGAAAGCAACCGATAGTGGGGGGGGGGGGATGGGTGGGGGGGGGTTTCCTGTGAAGAATTTGGTGTGGACAATGGCCGGGGGGGGGGGGGGGGCATTGGACCCCTAGACCCACCTCCAGTACATAAGAATATCAGACATCTTCGTTGACAGACCGCACACACAACATCCCTTATCAGACATCAGACATCAGACATCAGACCTTATACACATAGCTGTTGTATTCCGCCGCTTTCGGGGCCTTGTCCATGACAAGTCCATCACCCCTGCATTCTCGGGGGTCCCCAACAAAGGGAACAAAATCGGAAGTCAAAACCTATGCCGGGGGTCACCATGATGCACCACGCAACGAAGCGTGCGTTCAAAGATTGTCCTAAGTGCGCCCCCTTAGCGCACCCCCTGCATTCTCGGGGGTCCCCAAAATTTGCGGGCGCCTTCGGCGCCACCCTATGTATGGCTAGTAGCCATTGACCCTTGGTAACTAAGTGGGCCCGGAGGGCCCGGAGGGGGGGGGGGGTCGCGTACCGGGACCGAGGAGACGTCCCCCCCGTGATGGACAGCAATCTTTCAGAACCCTCCAATAAAAAAACAATAAGCACAAAAAAATTGCCCTGCCGTCTTCAGTGCCAATGAGGAGCCATCTACCATCCACAACTATAGGACAAGGGGGGGTTTGCCCCCCGCCCCCCGGCCCTGGACCCCCTCCCCTTCATTACATTCCTGGCCCAGCCTCCACGCAAAATGGAGGGTTTTCCGAGGCAGCTGTACACAAACGCGGTTGAACCTTCCTGCCACACCCCGCATACTCCCCCAAAACGGACCTCAATCAACAAATGCAGGTCATCCAAAAGCCATGGCACTGGTCACCGCTGTACTACACAGTAACCAACCAGCCTTCATGCAACATGCCCCGTGCCACGTGCATCCCTCGCACCTTGTCTATGTACTTGCATGTCTTGGCCCTTCCTTCTGCAATACAATGCATCTACTTGTGCTTACTCTGCTTCTCCTGTTACTCTGGGCACGGCAGCCGTTCGATAGCATGCACCCTGACAATCCCCCTGATCTTGGCGCAGCAGCTGTGTGCACGTGCCTCCTGAGAGGTGTTCGCAAGGATCCATTGTTTTTCCACTGAAAGAAAGTCCGGGATCGTTGCTGGTGGTTTACCGCCAACTGCAACTGCTGGCGGCTAAGACCCAATCGCCGACACGTAGATGGTCAACCAACCAGTGGACAGTTGTTGGCAGTTGTCTCAAGGTATTCTATGATCAACTGGCAATTTTTTTTTGTACGTGTGCGGCTTTGCACTGTAATTTTTCTTTCGAACCTTTCGGGCCCACTAGAAGGGAGTGGTTCAAATGTTGGACTGCCAAATACTGGGACGGGATGTGTCTTTTTCTGTTTTGCATCAGGGAAAGTCCTGTGCCTCTCACATGACCCCTCCTCCACGTCCTTTAGCCCTGGACAGAGCTCTGGAATTCTGTGAAGACAAGCTGCTGGACAACAATGACTACATCCACTACAGCCAACAGGACCTGACTAACGACTCAGGCACACGGGAGCTGCTCGTGGAGATCTTTGAGGACTACTTGGCTAACAGCCGCCACCTTGAGGTCTGTCTTCTGAACACTTCGCCACAGCCGTCCCTGACAGCCCAGCTCACACCCAGGCTCTGCCAACCCAATGCCCCAACCCTCTTTGGGCCCTCCCGGCCCAATGGCGCTGAATGCACCAGAGGCGCTGGAAAAGCTTCTTGGACCAATTTGCATGATGAGCCACGTCGTTGTTAACCCTTGGGAGCATCTCCACCACAAGCTACGGGGGGCTTTAGGAGCCCTTTCCTTTCTTTTTCTTCTGAAGGGCCTTGAACACCCCCCCCTCCGGGCCTTCCTTTAATTTTCATTCTGGCAGGGGGGGGTTTCCTTGGACCCCCTCCCCCACTCTCCCCTCCGCTCTAAATCAGCTGAAAGCCTGTGTTTGTGGAATTTTTTTCAGTGACTGGCGAAAAATTTCTCTGCATCTTTGGCGCATATCAGAGTATTTATTTTAGTATTTATTTATTTTCTGTTCCATGTGTGCTCTATGTTTCAAAAGTCTTGGAGGTTACCGTGACCCAGCGCTTGTTGTGCACATATTTCCGTTCCCCGTTCCGACTGCTGCCGCATGAAACGCAAAGAAGTAATTGACACGCTACTTTACTTTGGGTAAAGATAGGCTCAGCGGACAGACTAGACAAGAAGCTTACAACGACACGCAGAAAGCATGTTCCACACTGTTTTTGAGCGTATTAATGGCCACACTGTGTGAGTTTGTCACTGTGGTGTGGGCAATGGCAGTGCAAGACCGCGAAGTGCGTTGTCTGCTGCATGAATTTCATGCAATGCAACTGTTTGCACGAACGACACAAAGAGCTAGCGATGGCTGGTAATGTGCACTGCCCCGCTTCCTTGTGTTTGTTGTGTGTTGGTTAGGTGAGGGAACCCTGAAATGGCCTACAATGATGTTTTCACTTTGTTTCCTGTCGACGACATGACACTTGCATGTACTGAGTGGTTCAGTGTCCAACGATTTTTCTATTTCGTGGATATTGGGTATGTTCCGGCAGGGGAGATGGTCCCCTCCCCCCTGACCCCCTCCCCCCCCTGGGGCAGATGAGCCAGTGTTCAGCAACACCCTGGTGGACGCACAGCGTACGAAGGTCGTGCGTTGCAGTCCCAGATGTTGCAGAATGGCAGTCCCACTGATAATCTTGCGGCTGTATGGGGTGTATGGGGTTCAGGAGATGGAGATGCGCGTCCATGTGCTGCAGCATGAGCGCCTGCCTAGGGACATGGACCCTTGATGGTGCAGCTGCTGGAGGAAGAACCTGGTGCTGCTGCACCTGGGCATGTGGCACCTGCATCTAACGACGTGCCCCAAATGTGAAAGTCACCACCCAGTTCCGATGCCCATGCTACCAACCTAGATGGCGACCGGCCCATCCGCGCATGTCCCACCCGTGGAGACTCCTAGATTCTTCGTACGAAGTGGTGTCCTGCACAGCACAACGTGTACAGCAACTGATGGAGAGGGCACACATGACAGGACGGTGGTGCCCATGCGGCACGTTTGATTGCAGCCGTCCATGGTTGGTGTAGAGGTTTGGCAGTGGGCTGAGACCATGTGGTACTGCAGGAGGGACGAATAAGACAGGTACGCGGCCATTGTGGCTCTTAAAAATGCGATGCCCATGGTCTGATCCCCTGTGCGCCACGTGAGGCGCAAGGGCCCTGGGCCCGGTGTCCCCCAGCACCACAACCAAAACAACTAGAATCCCCTCTTTTAGGGGGAGTGTTAGTGCTCCGGGCGCGCGTTGAACATCTTTTTGGGCCCATTCACCACTCATGACCATTTTCGACACCCTCCTGCTTTGCCTCATTTCATACCCACACCAAACAATCTGAGTGGCCCCTTGAGTTGGGGATATGGGCTCATCATGTGGCATGGCAGCCTTGCTGAGTTGCACGAGTCCGTGTGTGTTTTGTTGCATTTCACGTAAACCCCCCCCCCCACTCAATGTACTCGGGGGTATATTAAAGGCCCCCGGGTATATTAAATGCCCCGGGGTATATTAAATGAACCACCACCGAACAAGTGATGTTAGCCATGGGTTGAGGGGGAGGGGGTTACGTGTTTGTGAATTGCCGCATTTTTGTTGCACTCCAAAACTACCTTTGCTCACACTTTTTGAACATGAGTGACCATGATGAAGTTCCATTGACTTCATTGATGGCACTTGATGAAGGGGATGACAGTGGTGTTGACGTGTGGCGGCCGATGGAGAGGATGAAGCTTAACTTGATGACACACCTTGGGTATTTAGACCCAACCTTTGCTAAAATTAGGGGTTTCAAGTACAAGTTTGTTGAACCAAAGATACCAGCGACAAAACCTATGGAAAAGCCCAAGCCAACGTCCAAGAGCACCGGTCCTTTGCAACATAGCATTGCCTCATACCTTCAGCTTGCAGCCAGAAATGTTGCTCAATAGACGTCGAGAGCCATTGGCGTCCTGTGCTCCTTTTGTGTGACAGGACTGCTTTTTGCGAGGAGGGGGGGGGGTATATTGAATACCCCCTATATTGAAAAGGGGGGGGGGTTGAAGGGGGGGTTAGTTTTGCATTTGGAGGCGGGTCCGTCACCCTCCCAATGGACCATGGGACCATGTTCCACCTCATGTTTGTACTGACAGGAGCAACCGAGCTCCCATGCAAGACGAGGGAGAGGATGAGAGAGAGATGTGTGCTTTATGTTGTCAAAGGCGCTCCAACATGACCGTGTGTGGTAAGTGCAAGGAGCATGATTGTGCTTAATGTATGACGGCCACACTTCTTGGTATAATATTGTTTGTTGGGCACATGAGAAGTGACATGGATTCACATTGAATTCAGCTATGTTGCATTATGTAGCATGCTTTGCAAAGTCGCTTTGTAGTCCACTGTGGCCTACTTGGGGGCTTCTCTCCCCCTTACCCTAGCGCCAACGCCCCTGTTGGCTCCACACGGGGGCACCCCGCCCGGGGTACGGGCACGGCCCAAGAGGGATTAGGGTATTTGCAATGCATCATGCCCTCTACCAACCCAGCTCGCGTGTCCCAACCTCTACCTGCCCCACGCCCTCTACCCTCCGCCACCGCCTCGCCTGTAGACACTGAGCGAAGGGGCACCCTCCCCCAAAGATGGGGTATGATATTGACGATGCGGCGGCAGGGTGCGCAGCAGCCAACGTGGGCCCGTGGGGTGCGCAGCCCATGACCGAAGGGGTTCCCCCCCCCCCCCATTGTGTCTTGGGCAACACAAGCAAGGTCTGCGTGCATGATTGAAGGGGTAGCCCCCGACCCCACCCCAGTGTCACTAAGGTGGCACAGACCGAAGTCTGTGCAGGCGGTCCTCGAACGAAGGGCTACCCCCCCCCCCCTCCTCCCCAATGTGGCTGGGGCATCGCAGACATAGGTGTGCGCACACTACTTGTGAACGAAAGCCCCCCCCCCCCCACCCCCTCCAGTGTCACTTGGGCAACATAGAAGGAGGTCTACACACGCTGGCCGTGAACTAAGGGGTGCCCCCCTAGTGTGGCCGGGGCAACACAGACAGCGGTCTACGCGCGCTAACGGAGCCCCCCCACCCCACCCCCAAGTGTGGCTTGGGCATCACAAACACACGTCTACGCTCACTGCCCGTGAACGAAGGGGTGCCCCCCCCCCCCCCCCCAAGTGTGGTTGGGGAGTTGACACCCCGTTCACAACTAGCATGGCCGTGCACGTGCCACCCCTGCCCCATGTAATACTAACACAAAAATGCAAGCACGTATAAGGCCATTAACTCGGGCCATTACCCCTACGGTCCGCGCCATTACCCCTACGGTCCGCAACAGGGTGGGGCATCATGATAACAACCCCGGTCCCCCTTGTGGGAACACCTCCCCGTCCGGCCACCACGGACATGGCTCTTCCTGGGGTAACACCCGGCCAACCAACCACCACCCAACAATAATAATCTAATCTGTCCACCGCCTCTTCATTTTTCCCGTTAGCACATGCGACGTCAACACTTTGGACCTCGCCCTAAGAATCTTATTTTAACAGCTTTGGTAATGCCATGGCCCGGTTAGAGAGCTGCTCCGGCCTCGTGCCGGGCCCACTTCCCCAAGGTAATCCTGCTTGTGGTTCACCTCATCCTCACTAATTGGCCTTAACCACCCACCCTAGCCTAGGTTAGGCAGGGCTTGTAAACCCGAGGGGGACGACCACATGTAGCAGCAGCAGCAGGGAGCTAGTACGCTCGCTGGAGCCAAACACCCAGCCCCGAGCTCTACAAGTGTAGGTCCCCCTGGGAGGCAGAGATATAGGGGGTTGCCAAGGAAGTGCACGGGGTCCTGACCGCGGGCACACAATCGACAGCCTCCAAGCTCAGCACAGAGGGCGGGCAGCCGACCCCACAAGTGATGGTTCGCGGCGCGGGCGGCAGGGCAACTGAGACCCCCCCACCCAAGTGCCCCGCAACGGGAAGACTGGAGCTCCCTGCCCTCTAGGAAGGAGTCAAGGGCGCCAGCGCACTCCAAGGGATGGCAAGCGCGGTGTGGCGCAGCACACCGAACCTAAGCGCCCCCCCAACACGAGTGAGGGCCCGCTAAGGTTAGGGGGCAAAGCTACGATCATGTGGGCCAGCGGGGAAAAGCGTGCAGAGGGCACGTGGGAGTGGGGCGCACGGCACGCAGGAAGCAAGGAAAAGTGAATCCAGGATGCACGGGGTGAGAGGACAAGGACCTAGCAACCCCCCCAACCCCCACCCCGCAACCAGGGCACGGGGCAACTGCAGCTGAGGGAGGGGCTTCGGGGGCGGCACTAGGTTGCAGGCGCACGGAGAGGGGAAGGGCTGGCAAGCACGGAGAGGGGAAGGGGCTGGCAAAGTTGGGGTGGCACTAGGCGGTGTGGCGGAAGTGTGGCACCTGACCGCCGCGGAGGGGACGGCGGGGTTGGGACATGCGACACCAATCATGTGCTTGGGCCACCAAGACAAACCCCCGCTCACTTGAGCGCCGGTCATCGATCGCCTCAGCGAGCGGACGATGAAACCGGATTGACAAGCGGCCACATGGACGCGTATGGCGCTGCGCTTCCCGGTGGCGCGAAGGCAATTCTCCCCTCCCCCCATGGGCGTTGGTGCCCCCCTACCGGCTCCGGGAGGGTGCGCCCCACCAAGGACGCGGACGTGCTGTGTGAACGGCTGTGATAACCCAACCTGCTGCCCTCCCTCCCCCGGCCCCTCCGACGCGGCGTCCAGGGTGCCGGCAACCAAGGGAATGGTCGTGGGGCCGGCAACATCCTGGGTTTGCGGTGGTCTGGCATGTTGCGGGGCAGGGCTGCCCCCCCACGCCCCACAAGCAGAGGTGGCGCCGCTGCGGCATTGCCCAACGGTTGGGGGCCAGGGAGGGGCTAATAGTGGGGTGGCAGCAATGGGTCCTCATGCAGAGGTACTTCAATGAACCCATGGCAGCACCTCGAGGACACGTTGTGCGCCGCTTCGCCATCCTTAGGATGGCGTACACCACGGCGCCGGCGCCGTGGAGGCCGTGGCCCATGAAGGACCAGTGCTCAATGGGTGCCCTCCATTCCGCGGTCCCCACCTGTGTGACCGTGGCCGACTGCCTCTTGGGGTTTCTCCATGCCGGGGCGGGCGACCGCCCCACCCCAAAGCGCCGGGACCTCTGGTGGGCGCAGCACCGCATGGCTAACGGCGGGGGGCTTGCGCGGCCGGACGGAGCAAGCGGCCCTCCAACGACGGTTCCCGGCCGCTGGAGTGGTCGCTGGTCCGGGTGCCCGGCTTGGGCCGTGACCGCTAGCGGTGCAAGGTGACCTTGGTCCGCATGATCCGGATCC
The DNA here is from genome assembly GCA_964036045.1 of Eutreptiella sp. 'Long Island Sound 2002'. Taxonomy (NCBI): domain Eukaryota; phylum Euglenozoa; class Euglenophyceae; order Eutreptiales; family Eutreptiaceae; genus Eutreptiella; species Eutreptiella sp. 'Long Island Sound 2002'. Next base: position 44,369,772 of record OZ038384.1, read on the forward strand.
TCCACCACCACGGGTGTCGTGGGGTAGCAACACCGGCCCAGAGGGGGATGGTGCCGCGGGACATCTGGATCTCCATTTCACCCCATCCCCGGGTGTGAATATTCGCCTTGCTTTTTTCTTTGTCAGCCTCGGGGCCCCAGACATTGCAGAGATCGGGTGTCGTGGGGCGGGAGGTTTGGACTTGCGGAGGGTAGATTCCTGTGATTTGAGCCCTGAAGGCGGGCATTTTTATCCCTCTGCTCCCATTGCCCTGCCTCGCCGCCCCTTTTCTCCATAGGCTGATTGGGTTGGGGTTGGGTGCAGGCCTGGGCAATGTCCAGGATTCGGCACCGGGATGGTCATTGGGCAACAGGATAGATCCACTGATGCACCAACAGTCCCTACTCTGACGGGACGGTGATTGAGCAATAGGAAAGACCTGCTGATGCACCAGCAGTCCCAACACTGAAGGAACGTTGGAGGGGAGGCCGATTAACGCCTTTGGCGCTGGCAAGTGTGCACAACACGCGCACACTCGAGGCCGTTGGTACACCCCTTAGAAATGGTGATAAGTACCCAGGCCTGGTCACTTGGGGGCTTCGCACCTGGTCACCACGCTGCATCCCAACCCATCTTTGCCTTTCTGCCCGCAGTATGGCTAACTCGGGTTTTCCCTCCGCAGGACATCCGGGCTGTGCAGGCCCTGGTACAGCTCTTCGAGATCCAGGATTACTTCGCCGGGCAGACCCTGTACAACATCCAGGATGACGCCGACAGCATGTTCGTGCTGCTGGAAGGCCACGTCGAAGTGTACCTACCGGACCCCAGCGCCGTGGGCTGCCCGGCCCTGACCTCCGCCCTGGACCCTTGCAGAGAGCTGCAGCTGCTCGTGCAGTACCGCCCTGGCGCCATCTTCGGCGAGTGTGACTGGAGCCTGGGGCAGCCACGCACGTACATGGTGTGTGCCAGGTGGGCGCTTAAGGGTGGGGGGTTGGACGCACTCGCACCCAGAACTTCCAGGCGTTTGTTTTGGACTGGCCGTGGTACAGCCTGTGCTCCTCCCTTCGGAATCGAACCTGGCGTGCCCCTGGGGTTCCTGAACATTTGGCAAGCAGGCTGACGCACTGGGATCCTTTCTTCGGGGAAGGGGGGGGGGTGCGGGAGTGGGCTGTGCATTCCAATCATATGTGCCATGCACCTGGTATTCAAGGGGATTTCCCACAAATTTGGGGTTGGGGGCCGATGATGTACCCCCTTTGTGCAAACGCTGCTGACAGTTGCGGAACCGTGCGGTTGGGACGGACCAGAGTTTGTGGTGCTCTGTGATGGCCGCATCTGGGGATCACTTTTTGGGGCCAAGCCCTTCGCCCTTGGAGTCTATATAGTGGTGTTTGGGCTGCGGGCTGTGCTTCTCTTGTCCGAAAGGGGCCTTATGGGCCCACGGTTTACCTCGCTTTGGGTAAGTCAAGCGTCAGTGCACCCCCATTCCTCTCACCGGGGTGTCAAAGGGCGGTACACGCTGTCTAACCCCCCCCCGGTGCAACAGTTGGTGTTGTTTCCACAACTTTGCAACTGTGTCCTATTTTGCCCTGTACCTGCTGCACCCACACCTTGCAGCCCCAGCCCTGCCCCCACACTCATGCCCTGCAACAGGATGTTCCCGAATGAAGAAAAAAAATAAGAACAGATCCTGTCCCATTAGTTTGAGGTCAAAAATTGGTGGGGGCCCAAGAGATAGATAACAGCGCAAAGCGCCGAAAGAACAAAAACTGCCATTGTATCATAGAAGAACCCAGAGACAACTGCCAACAATTGGTTGGCGGTCAACAGCGATCCAGGGTTTTCCTTAGAAAAGGGAAACCAAAACCGGGCCCGCGGTAAAAGTTAGTAGACAACAATTTCTTCAAAACACTTTAGGAAAAAGACTTCAGTTGCTAAGTTTTTCCTCTGCGGGTGGGGTTTTGATTGAGTACTAATTTACTAGTTTACTTGGTAAAAAAATGAATAAATATTGATAATAAATTATTTTTTCTGCGAACTGGTTTACTTGGTAGATAATTTTTTTTGTTTTTCTAATGAGTAAATTACTTTCTAAGAAATATGTTTTTTTTCTCCTAAGTGATTTACTCAATGAAAAAAATTTTACCCGGTAAATTGCTTTGCAGCAAATTTTTTTCTACCAAGTAAAACACTTACTAAACAATACGTTCTTTCCACTCTATAAAACAACTTAGTAAAAAAGCGCCCTTTTGTGGGCCACTGCTGATTTTGTCCACCGCTATGCGTTGGGGACCCCCCACGCGCCACGGGTATGGCCATATGGCAGAGCACGTGTGTATTGCTCCTTGGTGGCCTAACGAGCAACCACACCGCGGCTCTTTTTGCACTTAGCCTCGCCAACAAAGAAAAAGCAAAGGCGTCTCAATTCACTGCACAAAGTACTAAGAATGCCATGGAAGCCGGCTTTCCCGTCTTTTCTTGGGATATGTGCATGTATATCAGTGATGGTGCACACGAAATGATCAACACCGCCCATGCCGTGTGGCTCGCTTTCATATGGCGTGTGTGCCAGTGGCATGCACAAAAGAACTTGAGGGATAATTTGAATAGACCAAGAGTTGCGGCTAGTATTGCATGCCAACCTTTTCCACATGTCAGTTGGTCCACACTTGTTTTCCGGTTGGGTCGCTTTGGAGGACCATTATTTTGCCACACCCCAATATCTAGACCATGCTTAGGATCATCACATCCAAAGGTGGTCCGGGTGGTTTGTAGGTCAGTTGCCTCCGGGGGTTCCATTTGCTACAATAGCGGAGGCAAGGGCACATTCGCTTACCCTTTTCACACAACAAAAGTTCTGTGGCATGCGTGGCCGGACCGCGGTTCCCACTCCCGTAGCCCACCCCCACTTGGGTCAAGTTCTTGGACACATGGAAGGAGATGACCAAGCCCCTTGACTTGCCGCCTGTCTCCGTTGCCGAACCCCCATACGAGTCGCCGCTCTTGGCTGCTACAATCTTGGGCCGGCTACGTCCAATCACATCCCTCGCTAGTGGGCAACATCCACTGGAAGAGGCCCCTCAACTTCATTGTGGGTGGGGATGCCTACCTGTGGGCCGGTGGCAGTTGGGCCCAACTCTCCATAGAAGTCCTCAACCATGGCACACGGGGCCGCACGGCTGCTTAATTGTGGGTGATTGGGATGGCTGTGTGCGGGGACAAGGACATGGCCACACTAGCAACGATATGGACCAAAAAGATGCAGGTATGGGGCTAATTTGTTGTTGATCAATTTTTGCGAGTTGTGGGTTGATATTTCGAGGTTAGTGTCCCAAAATGCGCGAATACCAAAGGCGAACGGAAAAGTAAATTAATATCAACCTCAAAAAAACTACTCCAAAAGGTGTTGCGGCCTATTTATAACCGCAAGAGGTTTTAGCGGGCAACCTTGCGGGTTCCCGGTGCTGTAGTCACCTCGGGGTGAGCCACCTCATTGACCTCGTCCACTGTGTGTTGTACATACTACATATATAGCATCTATGCACCTTTTCCTTTTATGCCGTTGCAAGAAACACACGAAAACACACGCACACTGACAAACACATACACCAAGACAATGATACCGCTCCCGCACACATCCCTCCTTCCTCCCTTCTCTGTCGCCCCCCCCCCCCCACGTGGTCAAGGTTAGGGAGGGATGCCCTTTTCTTTGTGCAGGTTGTTGCATGCTTTTGCAATTTTTGTGTGTTGTTTGTCGCTACCAGGTATGTTACCCCTTCCCTTGCACCCCCCCCCCCCTGCTCCCCGTGGCACTGTGGTATGTGGCGGTATGTATTGTGGGGATGGGATGTATGTTACCCTTTGTGAATGGGCAATAACGTTCCTTTTGAATTTGAACCCAGTGTCAATGTGGCCGTGTGTTGCCATTAAGTCCGGCCTCCTGTCCCTCTTACGAGCTACCTATGTGCCCGAAAATTCTACAAAAACATTTCCTAGGGTACTGCAAACAAGGACGACCTCTCCCTGATGCACCACAGCTTCACTACCCCCATTTCTCGGGCATTCACGTTGGTCCAAACCAGCATCCTCCTTGCCAGCTTGTGACTGCGAATCTGATGCGAATTTCGCGCGAAATTCGCACTAAATTCGGTGAATCCCCATGTGACAGAACACAAAACAACACGGTGTGCAAACAAGAGATACCATTTCTTGAGATAGTTCGCGAATTAATGCCGCCTTTTCCGGGCCGGGAACTGCTCCTGCAAAGTCTTAATATAGCCTAGGTCACTCAGTGCCCTTTGGTGTGCTCGAGCGGCAACAAGTCGCACACTTTTTGGCACTTGGCCGCACACGCTCCGCTTGGTTGGACCCCATCGCTCGCGGCGGAGACTGTCATCAATGTTGTGGCTATGCACAACCACTTGCAAGCCCAACCTACCTCTCAAGAGGCTTCAACCCACACAATTGCGCAACATGCGCTTTAGCCCTAGGTACACACTAAAAGACCCAGTTCCGTTCTAGCATGGATGGCGCTAGAAGGCTAGAACGGAAAAAAGGGGTCCCCCCCCCGTGGGGGTAAGTGGTGGGTAGTTGGGGGGTTTAACTTGGACCCCCCTCCATCCGTACTCAGGGGCCCCTTTTTTTTTCCACAATTTCACTGTTTTCATCTGAATTCGGAGTGGAAAAATATTCCGTTCTAGCGGCGTTCTAGCAACGTTCTAGCGTCGTTCTACCGTTCATTCTTTTGCGACGGTTTCATGGCTGCACTGCTTGGCCTAGTTTTTGGACCTCAAATCATTATTGACGGATGGTCTACAGTCGCTTTGGTGAGCTCCACACCCTCCACAAAACAATACCATGGCCCAATCCACACATGTTTGCACTGTTTGGCATGGTTTTTTGACCTCGAATCATTATTGACGGATGGTCTACACTCGCTTTGGTGAGCTCCACACCCTCCACAAAACAATACCGTGGCCCGATCCACACATGCTTGCAGTGCTTGGCATTGTTTTTTTGACCTCGAATCATTATTGACGAATGGTTTGCACTCGCTTTGGTGAGCTCCACACCCTCCACAAAACAGTTGCTTAGGGCGGGGATGTCATGTTTGCATTGTTTCAATAGTGGCCTAACCAAGAGATAGAAACCCTCATGCATGAGCAGTGGTGACACAATTGTTTTCTAAAAATGGGGCATGCTGATCGGAACAAAGTACCTGCATTTTCTGGGGTGATGGTGTCCTCCAAGCAACAATTGACTCATTTGGGGCACATAGGCATTGATGTGGGTGGCAGTATCATGAGTGGGTTCACAATTTTTTTGTCAAATCCCATGGGATTGGGGGGCGGTTTTGGGAAGCAAAGGTGTTGAGTAGTCCATGCCATTGCCCACAGCCTTCTATAAGCAACATTGGCTATGACGGGAACCAATCATTCGAAGCAGTGCTCCGGACAATCGAAGCGATGTTCGGAAGCACTGCTTCCGAAAACCAGTTTCGGGAGGCACACTTCTGGGCCAGCTCAACCCCGTACACAGCCACGGTGTTGGCTAGGGTGCCCAACGCCGCCTCGTGCATGCCGAAGGTCAGTAGGCACCCCACCGGTCGCATGATGTCCAAGCCCTCATCCAAGTGGCCGCGTAGGGCGGGGCCCGTGCCCTACTCAGCCGCCAAGCACTACCGCACTTCCAACTGCTTGAACTCCGGCAAAAGCAGGAAGGGCACCCCGCCAAGTGAGTGTGGCACCACCCCATCGGGTGGTTCCCGTAAGAGCCACGAGGTGGACTTGGCCGCGTTGCCCGGTTGGGCGGTGTGTGCCCTCTAGAACCGTGTTCCGTCCGTTACAGCTGGGTCGTCCGCCATAGGGGCCGCTGCTGGGGCCACAGTGATGGCATGCGTGTCGTCGGCATACCCTGTGGGGCACACAACCGCCACTTCCTCGCCTTGTGGCTTCGCAGCCGATGGCATCGCCGGCAAAGGCGGCTCGACGTTGGGCGGCACCAGCCAGCGGGTGGCGACCACTACATGCTTGCGCATGTCATCAATCTCCATCTTCTGGGTGGAAGTAAGGAGATTGATGAGGACCAAGCTGAGGGGGCAACCCTGCAGAATGCCGTTGATGGCCTGCTACAATTTGCCCAGGCTGCCCGCCAGCCACAAGGCGCCGCCGCTACCGGTACATGGCAACCACGGCGCGTAGCGTGCCCTGCTCCATGCCCAGCCCCGGGGCCACCTGCACAACAACGGCCTGCGGGATTATATCAAAACATTTGATATAATAGAGACTCAGGCCGCCCACATTGAACCCCTTCACCCAGGCCAAACCCAGCGGGACGGCCGTTTCCCTTGCCCCGTCAATGGCCCCCTAGCAGGGGCGGAAGCCATAGCCCACGGCATGGACCCACGCCTCTTGCTAGAGTAGGACGTCCGGCAGCCGGGTCCCAGCCCACAGCCCGTAGACCATGGATAGGGCTCTTAGCGGGCGGGTTCCTAGGGGGCCCTCTTCCCCGGGTTTCGGGATGAGGGATGTGTATCCCTCGGCCAGGACCACTTGGTGCTACACCGTGGGCGGCTCAAAAATCGAACTTTTCGAAACTTATTTTTTTGATATTGTGATCACCTAAAATCACCCTCCAAGATACGTAAAGCATGTTTTAGCCCGTATTTATGTAGTTTTTGCCCTATTTTGTGTACTTTGGGTTTGGGGTAGGTTATGTGCGAGGTGGACTTGCCGAAGGAAATATAATTTTTGTGCGCTGCGGGCAAGGACACAAAAGCCCTGCATGTTGCTGCAGCACGCAGTAGCTATGTGCTCTACAACTACATGCATTATCACCTCAGTAGCACTCAGCATAACTGACTGACCCATGCACATGTGTTCTGTACTTGCAAGGGAGGAGGGGGATTTAGCGGGCAATAGACTTTGCATGGGAAATTGAGTACTTTAAACTGGCCACGACAGCCGCCATAAAAATCGAGGGTCTTCCGCAAAGTTTCCCACACATTATAACGATGACTCCATTGGGGTCCCTCCTTTAGTGTGGGGGATCCAATCTTCGCAGAGTGTCGGTACCCCTTCATCCCCTCTCCTACTCTCTACTCCTTCCCCGACGTTTATTCAACGGGCGATTGGTGCCAAATGTAGGGGGGGCGTAGATCACATCACTTCAATCAACGTTTTTTACATTCTTTCTTGGGTAAGTGATGCCATCTACAACATCGGGCGCCAAGGTAGCCAAGGCGCCCAAGTTCGCCTCCAGCTGGGGGGGGGGGGGGGTTGCTTGGAATACATGTAAGGACCTAAGACCAGCTTGACCCTCATCACTAGCAAAGTGTGGCCTACGGGTATCCCCTGCATTGTGAGTGGTAGTTGTGGATAAGCTCCACCAAGCCTGCAAAGCCCTACACACCACAACATTTACGGGATGGTCTGTGAAATCACTTCGCAGAGGTTGTTAGATCAAAGGCACGCAGGCCCGTATCCCCCCACCTCCGTCAAGAGCTGCAAAATGTGGGCTTCAAGTGGGGGGGGTCTTGGGGGGGGTCCAGACCAAAAACTCATTTGGGGATGCGTTTATTGGACAAAATACTCATTTTACAAGACGTTATACCAACAATTCAACCCCTTGAGGTAGGGTATCCGAATTTGCCCAAGAAGGCCCAAAACGGGGGGGGCATATGGCGCTTTCCCCCAGTCTGTCGATGGTTGGGTTGTTGCCCCCATCATTGGCATGCATGCCCAACCCTGCCAGCATGGACACTCGGCTTTGGGGTCGTTGGGTATTCGCCTTTACGGTTTGGCGCCGGGTCCCGTGGCCGGTGTTCCACCCTGTCCCTTTGTTGTGATGTGTCGTGTAGTGTTGTGTTGTGGTGTCCGTTGCGGGCCCCCTACTGCTGACCGCTCTTGGCCGCTGCAATGTTGGGTCCGCTACATCCAATCACTTCCATTTACGAGTGGACACCACCGATTGTAACCGGCCCCTCACTTGAATTCTCCGCGGGGAGGCATACCCGTGTGCCGGTAGTAGTGTGACCCAACTACCCATTGGGCTCATCAACCACGGCTCACCGGGGTGCTCACCCGCCTATTTGTGGTTGATTGGAATGGCCATATGCGGGGAAAGAAACATGGCCGCATTAGCTACTCTATGGGCCAACAACTTGTAGGTATACAGGAGATTCGCCGTTCGTCAAATTTCGCAATAACTTCCCCTCGTCAATATCTAATATATGGCAAATATTAAATATGTATAGATGGGTTTTATTTTTTTTTGTACATGTTTTTCATTAGTTTAATTTTTGTCATGGTGCAATTCATTTTTGTCTGCTAATATTAACGCCTAAGACTTTTAATATTTAACATATTAATTAATTTTTCCCTCGTTAATATTACCATGCAACAATTAATACCAGGGGGGCACAAATTAAGTTTCACTCTTTTGTGCCCCCCCCCCCCCTCCGCCCCAGGGGCAACAAGTGAGGGGTGGCCACGCCACTGCACACCACACGCCCACAGCCCCAGCGCACACCCCTATGCCCCACACACCACATCCCCACACAGCATAGACCCACACTTCACGGCCCAACACACCACAACCCGACACAACAGCACCATACCCCAAAAGTCCACACACCATAGCCCCACATTGACAGACAAACACACATCTTGATAGAGAGACAAACAGATAGACGGACAGATAGATAGAAATACAGACAAACAGACAGACGGACAAACAGGCAGACACAGAGGCAAACAGACGGACGGACACAGGAGAGACAAGATAGAAAGACAAACAAACAGACAAATAGACAAAGAGACAGACGCACGGTCAGACAAATAGACAAAGAGACAGACATATTGGCAAACAGACAAACAGATAGAAAGATAGACAGAGAGACAGATGGCAGTGTCCACTGCCCCCAGGCACTCCGGCAGTGCGTTGCAGGAAATCCACTGCCCAATGCCCCCAGGCAGTAAGGTAGTGCGCTGCAAGAAATCCACGGCCCACTGCCCCCATGCAGTGCGGCGGTGCACTGCGGGAGTTCCACTGCCCATTGCCCTGAGCAGTGTGGCAATGCATTGCAGGGGTTGCACTGCCCAGTGCCCCTAGGAAGTGTGGCAGTGCATTGCACGAGCACCACTATTTAGGGAGCGACCGCCTCCTGTGTAGGGTAGGACTCTCCGTCCCCCCAGCTAGTGGGCCCCCGCATTGCAGGAGTTCCACTGCCCACCGCCCCCAGGCGGTGTGGTGGCGCATACCAAGAGTTGCAGTGCCCGCTTCCCCAAGGCAGTCAGGCAGTGCATTGCAAGAGTACCCCTGCCCACTGCTCCCAGGCAGTGCGGCAGTGCATTGTAGTATTTGCCCTGCCCACTGCCCATGGGCAGTGGGCAGTGTGGCACAGCTTGACAGGAGTTCCACTGCCCGCTGCCCACAGACAATGAGGCAGTGCGTTGCACCAGTTGCACTGCCCGCTGGCCGCTGGCAGTGCGGCCATACATTGTGGGAATTCCCTTGCCCAATGCCCCTATGCAGTGTGACAGTGCTTGACAGGAGTTCCACGGCCCACCGCCCCGAGGCAATGAGGCAGTGTGCTGCCGAAGTTCAAGTGCCCACTACCCCCAGGCAGTACGGCGGTGCATTGCATGAGTTGCACTGCCCACTTCACCCAGGCATTGTGGCATTGCGTCACAGGCGTTCGAATGCCCACTGCCCCGGGCACTGAAGCATTGCGTTCCAGGAGGTCCACTGCCCACGGCCCCTAGGCAGTGAGGCAGTGCATTGCAGGAGTTGCGCTGCCCACTTCCCTTGAGCAGTGTGGCAGCCACTGCCCACTGCCCACAATCAGTGGGGCAGTGCATTGCCGGAGCTGTGTTGCCCACTGCCCCCAGCCAGCGGGGCAGTGCATATGCCCACCGCCGACTACCCACAATGCGGTGCGGCAAGGCTCACATAGTGCAATGCGGAGCACAGCACCAAGCAGTGCGACACCGCACAAAGTACGGATGGTGCAGCACACCACACATGGAGCAGCACCACACATGGGGCACCTGAGACCATGTGCGACCGTGCACAGGCGTCGGCAGAACAATACCGGCCAAGTGCAGCAGAGCACAGGTCCCGGCTGTACAACAACACACTAGCACACATCGCGCACTAAGACACACAACCGTGCCTTTGAGTTGTACCCGTGGGTAGACATCCCGGCCATTGCCTTCTTGTAACAGCGCCTTTGGCAACCCCCTCCACACCACATTCCCTCACACAGTAGCCCCATACACGACACACCCATACACCATACCCCCACACACCGCAGCACCATTGGGCAGCGCGGGGGGTGGTGGTATTACAAACTTAGGAGGCAGGCTTTAATTGCCCACCATGGCGACCCTCAAGAAGTCGAATTTGTTACCCCGTAAAGGGGTGTTTTTTTAGGGTATGAAACGCGGGGGGGCCGGGGGGGGGAAGTCACTATTTTAGATTGTGTTTTAAAAGCCATTTTTTCAACCATACCAATGTTCCAATTCCGAATAGTCAATTTCAACCCCCAAATCAGCCGAATTTCAAAAATAAAGCGAAATTTCGCCACTCCTTTGAAATTGGCTGATATCATACCCTTTTTTCATCCATTTTCCCCCCAATGAAACGCGAGATTTCGTCACTCCGTCATTATTTGAGGAATGAATGCCCTTATTGTGTATTTGATATAGTGGCAATTCCGGATGAAGAGGAGGTTTTTGGACAGGATACTTCAACATGGGACTGGCATCCCTGTTGTTGTTACAATGTACCATACATTGTCCTTTGATTGTGGTGTTTTTGCATTGAGTGGCAAAATTTCGCCACACCTGGCATAATTGGTGTTTAGTAGTGGATTTCCCATTGTTGCATTGAGACGCAAAATTTCGCATTGTTTTGGTGCTTTGTATGTTTCAAGCCTGCCCAGTAAAGGGTATTGTTACGCTGCAGCCAGTCCTACCAACAATTTGCTCTGCCTATGGCCCCAGAGCCACCCTCATTGTCACAATCATCGCAGGGGTCCTCTGAGGGCCCCGGTCAACGGACGCCGCATGGCCGTGCAAACAAGAAGGGGCCTTAGAAAACAGTCACTCTAGCAAATGCGGTCCACAAGACAGTGGTGTCATCCTATAAGGTCCTGCGGGTGGATGTGAACCGGGAGCATGGAGAAATCAGGAAGGTCAGCCAGACCCGACTGAAGCTGCGGCCGGAGGATTCGGCAAGGGTACTTCCCGTGGGGATCATCAAAGGCTTACTAGTCTGGCCTGACAATCGTATGTTGCTGCACATGCACCTACACGTCTATCGTTTCTGTTTCGTCCTTGGGGCCAATTTTTCTTGCTATTGCTGCAGTGGGCAAATGCTGGTTCATTGGTGGCCAGCATGTGTTTTGTGCGGCACGGAGACTAGCAGGTCAACGTGAGAACAAGAATTTGTACCCTTTGAGATGGCATCCGGAGTTTGAGTGTATGGTTCTGAAGTGGGATACCCTTTTGCGACAGAGGAGGCGCCTAGCCGGCCGCCAGCAGACAATACAGCTGTCAAGCAAGGGAGTATGCATGAGTGAAAGGGCAGTGCTGCTAATGGAGAACTTGGAGGAGCCTGAAAATGCTGATCTAAGTCTCACGGACGTGTGCCGCCAGATGTTGGAGGAGGCTAGACTAACAGGTGACGAAGGAAGCGTGGTGTGTGAATGTTGCTCTCATGCTCATTGTAGTCCTGGGCCCTAAAAACTTTGGTCCGATACACTATAGGATTCGGTGGCACGACGATGGCGACCTTTGGCTAGAATGATTGAGGCAACTGGCTGTACAACAATTGATAGAATTCGCAATTTCGAGAAGAGGAGGATCCCCTTGGCATTTGGATCATTCAAACCATGGGAGGGGCTCATTGGACCATTCCCGGGACAAAGTGCCAGATACATGGAGACTCCACGAGCGACCGTTGCACGACTGGCTAAAGTGGCACGTGAATGTCAAAGGGAGATGCGATGGGGCTAGATTGTCATGCATGCTGATTGTCCCGAGGAGTTGGTTCACCCATTCCGAAGTATGTTGTGCAGGCATCGTGACATGCACTATTAAATCATCCAATTCTGTTCATTGTGGCGAAATTTCGCGTCTCCTTTGCCAATATGGTGTGAACACCCAATTTTCCTTGCTAATACGAAACACCTCTGAGATTGCTACGTTGTAGCGTCGTGTCAAGGGGATTGGTGCACTGAAGTTCCGCTGTGCAGGGTGTATATTGATGACTTGCCTATGCCTCCGTGGGACCCTGTATGCAGGACTGAATTTTGGACATCCCCAAAATATGTAGACTTGAGGAGCCACTTCGCCAGACCGCGTAATTCGTTTGACATTGCTAGCTCCGAAGGGAATGTGGTCCACTTGAAGACAGTTTCTGGTTGTGGTGCAAATGCTACTGGTGGTGAGTCCTCCTTTCGGCTTTGTCTTCTGAATCCCACTACCATGTTAAATGCCAGTGTCGTTGGATTGCCGTCCATACTGGATGTCGTTGAGGTTCCAAAAGGCTGGTCCATGAGTCTACCACCTCTTGCTGTGCGACATGTTTCAATGGGGAAAGCTTTGGTGGTTGCTGGTGAATTGGCTTATGTTCAGTGGCCGCCGCAGTCCTATAGTTTCACTATGATGCAATCAGTGATGACAATTGTCACGTTGGCTCCGATTCCAAGAAAGGTACATTGCACCTTGTAAATTATACCCCCAAAACACGGAAATCTTAGATTCGAGTGAAATTTCGCCACTCCTGTCATTTTGTCCAATTCGTACTATCTGTTTAGCTGCCGATGTACGTCACGTTCAGTGAAGGCCCGTTACCTATTATCCCGTGTCCTGAGGCTATTCAATGGTGCTGGAGGTTCTGAAAGTCCCTAAGAATCTGATCTGGGTGGTGGTGGGGTCCCAATACCCAAATTTGGTTGTTCAGTTGCACATTGGTCTGAAGTCGGAAATTTCAGTTGTATTTGATTTGGTCAAAGCTGCGGTTGATGACCTACCAAAGGAAACCATTGAGCTCACAACTTTAAGAGAGGCTGACTCTCTGGCTCGAATCTACTGGGAATGTGTGTTGCCGCAGCTGGACAAGGGTGTGCATGTTGACGGGACTGAAGTGGCTTATGTACCCGATGACCGTGATGAACAGGACTGCATGGATAGTATGCTTCACGTGGGTGCCAAGCCAAACCCAAAGCCCAAGGTTTCTAAGACAAAGCCCAAGAAGGGGGCTACCAGCAATCCCCGTGGTGTCGATGCAGGTGGCAGTACCGAACCCCAAGCAACACCTACAAAAAGGGCTCGATCACCTTGTGATGAGGCCCTGGCGGCGCATGGTAATGAGGAACAAACACAATAGGAGAGTCAACAGTTGGTCACACCACACAAAGGAAACACGAGTCCACTATTTGTGCCGAAAGGACAGTCACCGTCACCAGAGGGATTGGAGAACTTTGCGAATTTGGTGAGTGGTGGGACCTCACCAGCAGCCCAGCCACAACAGCAACCTGAGAAACCAACGCGTTTGGGGAACAAATGACGATGGTGATTTGGTGATAACTGCTATGATGAGACATTGGTGACTGCAAAACCACCATCCTCTAGTGAAGGGTTTCCATTGCGTACAGGTGACACTCTGTGAGAAAGTACACTGATGCATGGTGAAATAGACCCCCTTTTTCAGGGAATTGCAATGAGACGCGAAATTTGGCCACATTTGGCAAAATGAAGGATAAGGAGGTATAAAATTATGTCGGTCCATTGGCTGCTTGCCACAGTATCAGATTGATACATAACATCACAGACGTACAATTCGAACCATAAGGAACTCTCTATAATCAATCAATACACAAGCATACATCACAAAAACTACCAAATGTTGCCTACAAAAGGCAATTCCGTGTGCCATCACCTAGAAAGGGTGAGTTTGAATAACAAATCAAACAAAGTCGGACACAAATTGAAATTCAAGTCAAGTGCTCATGGAGAATGCAATTCGTCCTTCAATGTTATTTCTTTGAATTCAGATGCCTGTTTTGGCTAGTTTACACCTGTGCTCAATTGCGAGATAAAGCGGCAAAGTGGACAAAATGGGGCATGATTTCAGTCAAAGACCTCACTCGTTGTGCGATGTGTGCAATTGGGGGGTAGTATTTCGCCTTTTTTTTACCTAATGAATGGCCTTCATTTCGCAGACCCCCCCCCCACCCCCCGGGCAATTAAGGCCTCCTAAGACAAACGAAGGAGTAACACACCTGGTAATTTGAAAGGGTAACATACCGCTCACATAATCACACATATGGCATAAAGAACTTCCAAAAAGAAAAGGGCATACCTTCCCTAACCTTAACCGCTAGGAGAAGGGGAGGACAGAGGAACGAAGATGGAGGGATGTGTGTGGGAGGAGATTGGTGTGTGGAGTTGCCAATATCATTGTGTGTGTGTCTGTTTGTGTGTGTGTGTGTGTGTGTGTGTGTGTGTGTGTGTGTGTGTGTGTGTGTGTGTGTGTGTGTGTGTGTGTGTGTGTGTGTGTGTGTGTGCGCGCGCGCGCGCGAGGAGCCCAAAGCGCATCGCCAAGATGCGCGAGGGGAGGACCCCTTGGGCCAAACCCCCGGCCCCCACTAACTCACCAACTAACCCTACGACTAACCCCGAGATGAACCCCAACCCTAATCAACCCCCTAACTAGAGTGCCATGCTCCGGGATTTACCCACTCTTTTTGACATGGGATCAGAAGCCGGCGGTGTGATTGGGTGAGAACTTGTTCCCACGGAACTCTTGGTCGATGCACGGGTCAGGTTTAACCTTGCGGGTGTAGGAGAAGGGAGTACACTCAAGCGTGGCCGCACTGGGGCTTATGTGACGGGTTTCCTCCCAATTTCTGATCGGGATAAGACCGTAATAGCCAGATGCACGCAAATGTTCTCGTATGCGGCGTCAGTAGGCCCACACGTCATCATAGGATGTCCAAATATGGCCCGCTATGAATTGGAGATATTCTCCAGTCAAGGAGGACTTTTTTTCGAAGAGTCCCTCACCCATACACCCATTCATCACAGGAGACGCCGTTTTGTGTAGATAGGACGTCCTCCATGCTAGTTGAAGTTGCCTCCCTGTGAAGGGATGAAACGACCTCAATTGTGACCACCACCAAGGCGTCAGAGACGCTGGTTGTGCAGTTCATAGGCACACATCCTCCACCAGCATGTTTGCCCGGTGAGGAGCCATATGACATATGCCATACGGCTGCATATCATCGAGGAGCGTTGATACTCATATTGGCGGGGTGTTTAGGGCAGTTCTTGATGCCCAATGGACCCTTGATTGAACGGTCCACGCCCTTCAAGAGACCACGTGACATACTTTGGTCCCTGAATGCGTCAGTTGCTCAAGCCAAGGACATGATTCAGCACATACGAGGCACCAAGTACCGATCATTCACTGTGTCAGTACCCAATACCTTGCTGTGGCAAGGGGCCATATGGGTGCTCATTTTTTCATATATCCTTAGGGATCATTGGATCCCGAGGCTTCCCACCAATATGGTGCGGAATCCGCCCATATATCCAGTGGATGGAGGGCATCATATATTCGCACCCAAGGTACAAGATGTTGACGCGCTCGTAGCAGGCACGTCAATAGTTGCAGCCACAGTTTTCTGGGATGATGAGCCCTAGCAGGACAATACATCAGCCACACAATATCCTGAATTGTCTAGTTTGGACAAGGTGAGTATGGATGAGGGATCCATTGGACCCGATGAGCCACCACCAGAGTTGATGGGACGGTTTGGCTATCTAAGAGACCATGCGGGTGCAGAAGTGGGACTGGATTAGTCGAAACTTACAATCTGCGAGTGAACCCCTTTGGTTCTCAATCATTTGCATTATGAGATTGTTGAGGGCAATGTAGTTCTGAATACATTGGCCCGTCAGAGACAGGTGGATGAACACCCCCCTCCCCCCCCGCAATCCAGAAATTGAGGTCTGTATGACCAACTGAGGCACCAATAAGAACATCTCAGGTGCACAGCGCATGATGGGTAACCTGATGAGGCGTAACGCGCCGTTTTACGGATCGCCCCATCAACAAAAACGACCGGAATGGTATGTCCAATCGTTGGTGAGACGCCATCAATCCCGGATTCACTGCTGCCATGTACTATACTTTTAGACAGTTGGAACCCCAAAGGTTTGGAACCCTACATGGGGTCCCATTAGATATGAGGGTCCATCTAAGGACCCAATGGGCCAAGATGGCCATGGAGAAAAGACATGAACACTTAAAAGGTATGTTTCATGTGTTCTTGTGCATTTCTAGAGGGTGTCAATTTTTCAGAATAATAGAATAATTAATTTTTTGCATGTTAAAATTAATCCCACAATTGAAATCAAAAATTAAAGCCGAGGACCATTTTCATATCTTTTCACACACACACCGGTGAGACCCCTCCCCCAACCCCCGGGTGAAAATGACACCCAAACCCGTAAGGCACCCCGTGGCGACAGGATTTTTCTAGGAAACCCCGCTAACCCCCCCCCCCCAAAGGGTAAACTTTTTGTACACGTATTAATTTTTGCAATTAAAATTAACCTTATTGGTTTTAATATAGGTCTCCAGGGTCAACATCGGCATATATTCCTTTGTCTACGACGTAGATGACGAAATCGGCGCTTCTAGGGGTCGGGAAAAACACCCTTGTTTTTACAGCGCTTCTGGGAGTTTTTGAGGTAGCCCGGGGCACTCGCGCATGAGTTTTTATGCGGTTCAGCCACTTTCAAGGAGAAAAGCACTTTGCATGTTGCCTCCCGCTTTGCTTCCACCGTTCTTAGCGTCGTATGGGGTTCGTTTGTTGGCCGCGTTTTCTACGTTCCGCTTCTGTGCTTCCGGTGGTGCTTCTGGAAGCGGTTCCCTCGTTTTCCGCGTTATCCGCGTTATCCGCGTTCCGCTTATCTGCTTCTGGTCGTGCTTCTGGAAGCGTGTTCCGCGTTATCCGCGTTATCCGCGTTCCGATTTTCTGCTTCTGGTCGTGCTTCTGGAAGCGTTTTCCGCGTTCTCCGCGTTATCTGCGTTCCGGAGCGTTACGGAGTGTTATTGTCGTTGTGCGCGTTCTCCTAGCTTACGGGGATAACGTACGGAGCGGAGGCGGGAGCGGAGGCCCAAAAATGGCGCTTCTGTAGACAAAGGAATATGTATGCCCTTGCACACACACACACACACACACACACACATACACACACACACACATCCCCATGGGCACTTGTATGCACGTGCACACACACACACACACACACACACACACACACACACACACACACACACACACACACACACACAACTACTCCACTCAGGCACCAACGGGAAAGACACAATGGCTTGGGGGGCGGGGGGGCTGATGCGTTCTGTGGGGCCACCAGTGCGCGCAGGGGATCAGGCACTCAGGGAGCCGACCCTGGGGCCCGTACGGCATAGCGCCGCTGTTCGGCTCACATTGAAGTGTAAAGCACCCGGGACACCATGCAGGTGCACATGCCACCCGCGTCAACCATGAAGCACACGCCACCCGCAACCAACAAGGAACGCGCCCTACGTACGCGCGACCCACGGAGTTGGGGAGCGTATGTGGTGGACGGCCGGGACAACACGTGGAGGAGCACAGCACCCGCGCCTCATGCAATCATGCACACGGAAACACAACGAGGCAGGTTGTGGACGGCTTGAGAACGGAGGTGTGTGGACAGCAAAAATAGTCAAACGACCCCTGCAAGAATTAGCACAACCCCAATACGCCAACTACTGGGCGCCGCTGACGCACAAACAACACACCCTACCACATCTAGCATAGCCTTAGCAGACCAACCACTGGGCTCCGCGAACACGGAAACGACACTAGCAGGAGCACTGGCCATAGCCGCCGGCAGAAGGTCGCGACCAGACGCAACATGCGAAGGGAAGAACGGGTGACTGCCCAAGGCCCCGTAAAGAAACAACTAGACGGAATGTAACACAGGGGGTGCTTGAACATTGAAAAGATGACATTGTTCTATTGTTCTAGCGAGCAACGTTTTCCTTGCTAGAACAATGGTAGAATGAAAACTTCGGGCTCACCGGACCAAAACTAGAACAAAAAAATTAAGTGTGAACATTCCACCAAGGACATTTGTAGCAACTACACATACATGCCCCCCCCACCCCACACACATACACACACACAAACACACACACACACACACACACACACACACACACACACACACACAAAGGAGGAGGAGGAGATGCGGTCACCCGGTAGGGTGCACCCGCGCACCATCCCCATGGTGCCAGCCAGCCCCTAGCCATCTGGACAGTCGATTCGATAATGGGAACCCTGACCGCGGGCCTAGTCCGGTTCAGCATCATGGGGGTAGCTCTCCTCTTCGTCTCCTCCCCATGGACTCCTTGCCCAGGCCACCCACGACCGTGCGCAGTGGGTACCACCGAAGAGCCCTAGAGGGGGGCGAGGCAAGGAATTCGGCTCCACTTCCAGCTCGGCTGCCAACCCCCCAAGGAGGTGGGGACAAAGTGTCAAGGGTGTGGGCCCTTAGCCCGCGAGGTACTACCAAAGGGCGGCGTTTGGCCGGCGGGTAACGGGGGCTTGGACTGCAGACCCCTGCCCCAAAGCGGTGGAGGCCCCAGCGTTCCAAAAGCGGCGGGAATGCCGGGGCCTCCACCGCTTTGGGGCAAGGGCCTTCGCGGCTTTGGGAAGACCGGGGCCTCCACCACTGTGGGGCGGGGGCCTGCACCGCTTTGGGAATCAGCGGGGCCTCCGCTGCTTTGGGGCGGGGGCCTCCACTATTTTGGGAGCACCGGGGCCCCCGCCGCTTTGGGGCAGGGGCCTCTGCAACATTGGGGACACTGGGGCCTTGGCTGCTTTGGGGCGCCCAAAGTGGTAGAGGCCCCATCCATCCCAAATTGGTGGAGACCCCTGCCTCAGAGTGGCGGAGGCCCCGGCATTGCGAAAAACGGAGTAGGCCCCGCCTGAAAGCGCAAGAGGCTCTGCTGTTCTCAAAGCGGAGGAGGCCCCGTCCGTCCCAAAGCTGTGGAGGCCCCTGCCCCACAAGGGGAGGCCCTGTTGGTCCCAAATTGGCGGTGGCCCCTGCCCCAAAGCGGCGGAGGCCCCGGTGTTCCGAAAAACGGAGGAGGCCCCTGCCCCAACGCGGCAGAGGCCCCTACCAAAAGCGGCGGTCTAGTCTGTCGTTATTCCGGCCATTTGTGGGTGCCTCGACTTGCGTGTCAAGCTGCAGGTGTGTTGTGCGTGTCGTCTGTGTTTTCTCGGCGGCTTCTCCGTTGTTCTTGTATACTCGTGCTGTTGCGTGGTTTGCGTGGCGCACATTCGTCGTGTGCACTGACGCATGAGGGCGCGGTGTGCGGCGGCCCCTCCTTGGTGTTGGTGGTGTTGGTCTCATCCCTGTGCAAAGTTGCGCCTCCGTCTCAGCTAGTGACCTTGCGATCCGGCGAGAACGTGTGGTGGGGCACAAGTGTACACATGTAGCAGTGGGGCTATACATGAGGGTGGTGTGGAGGCGCCTCGCCGCATGCTTTTGTCACCCCCAGAAGTTCTTTGACACCTCATCATGAGGTTTTTGGTGCGGTACATGGGAGGGAGTGCGCCTCACCTCCTAAATAATTCACCGGACACACTTCGGCTGCAAGTGGCGTTCACCAGGCCGGCAGCCCCCTCCATGCCGGAACCCCTACCCACACGGGCATGCCACCGGTTGGGCCGGCTTCAACCACGGGGGTCCCCCCACCCAAGCACCCACCGTGATAAGGGAGTTGCACTGAGTTCTTGGCCGCTCCCACGACATGCATGTTGCAACGCGTGCTCGGCTAGAAGCCCTTGCACTCAACTAGCCGACACTAAGGCTCATTTTACTCTGAGCCATGTTTGTTCATGGCCAAGGGCACACGGGTATGGGTCCCGACTCTCACCTCCAGACGCGCTGTGGTGTCGCATCGTTCTTGGACGGCTTCTGCAGCATGCACCTTCTGGTGCCCTTCGTACCCTCGGTTGCTGTCCAAAACCCACAGTGGAATGCCACGCAAAAGCCACTCTTCTTGAGTATCCCAAGTTGCAGCTGTCACTCCCTGCTCCGTCTGATCGGCTTCCAACATGTACCGCATGATGATGGCATGCTGCAGAGCACCTCCAACGGCATTCGCAAGGTCCTTTTGCTTGATCGCTGACACACCCGGAAACGCCACTTTAGTCCTCCCCGACTCGTCCGACATCGCAATCTTTGCGGCCATGGCAGGCGTGTCGTCCACAACAACCACTGCATCAGCATGCCCACAGTCCAATAGATACTTGTCAAGGTGGGGGGGTTGCGGAGCAATTTCAATAGACAACGGTGGGACGTTGGTCTAAGGATGGTGAGGCGCCCTGCTCAGCAAAACCCAGCGTGCCTCAACTCTAGGGAGCCCGTACACGGGCATGAGCACAGGGGCAAGGCCGGGGCTTCGGAACGTGAGCGTGGGGGTAGGGCTGGGGCTGCAGGGCGTGAGCATGGGGGCAAGGCTGCAGGGCGTAAGCACAGGGGCAAGGCCTGGGCTGCGGGGCATGAGCATGGGGGCAGGGCCAGGGCTGCGGGGGCGTGAGCATGGAGGCAAGGCCGGGTGTGGGGTGTGAGAACATGGGCACGCCTACGGCTGCAGGGCATGAGTGTGTGGGCAGGGCTGGGGCTGTCGGGGGGTGCGCAGGTGCAGGGCTGGGGCTGCGGGGTGTCAGCTTGGGGGCAGGGCCAGGGCTGCGGGGCGTGAGCGTGGGGGCAGTGCCAGGGCTGCAGGGTGTGAGCATTGGGGCAGGGCTGGGGCTGGGGTGCACTTTGTTTCCGTCATTATGGCACAAACATGGCGTTGACCGGTGCAGTCCACTGCCCCTCAGCTTTTGTCGCACGCTCTGTCCTGGTCTGTCCTCAGGCTAGGGCTTGGCAGACGGCTCGCATCACCGTGGCTCGCCTGCGCAAAAGTGATTTCAACAAAATGCACACAGGTATCGTGAGGACTCCTCTGGGAAGAGTTTTGACATTGCAAGAGGAGGGACTCGCTGGGACTATGTGTTGCCCGGGAAGCGGGACGGCGGTCGACAACGGGCCATCACACGCTGATTGCTCGTCAACAGCGCTATGGTCAGACCGTTGCTGTCGGTTGACCGCCGTCTGCTGGCGCCTGGTCCCTAACTGCTGTTGGTTCCACCCTCAACCGCCATCGGTCACTCACAGCCTCACCATGGACCACATGCAAGCCTCATGAACTACTTCTCACCGGTCCTCAGCAATCATCGTCACCCCTCCCTTACCAATGTCATCCATAATATAGTTGGCGGGCTACTCCGCATGGGCCATCAATTCATCCCCACATGGTGCTCAAACAGTCACCGCAATAATGCAGATGACAAGCATTGCACTCAAAAAGAGATGATTTCTTCATGCAACAAAGTGCACACACCTCACCATCATCCCCTTCATCATCAACCAAAGTCTCTTCTTGTAAATCGGCCCACACATGGGGGGGCACATGAGGCCAAAGGTCATAAGGGGGGTAGCGAACCTAGCGCCCAATACAAAACTGGGTGAGGTGCAACAACACGCGGATACCACTGAAACGAGCGTTGGGTTCGACAGTATCGTCACTAGCTCATTTTGCCCCACACCAACCGCTACCTCGTGCCGGGGCTGAGCTTCGAGGGTGGGATCTTCAAAGAGTAACAAACGACATTCGTATAGTGCCTCGTCTTGCACAATCTGGCACTCAAAGCAATTTGATGGAACAACTTAGTGCAGTACTTCAACTCAAGAGTATCACGGACTAGCCTCAAAACCCCTAGACAAGGGGCCCCCGGGGCAGAAGCTGCAGCTGCTTGGTCAGGCCGGACCACTCAATCTCTGTGCCGCGCGCGCCGCGTCACGCGCTGCGATTAATTTCAATTTCGCAACTTTGTTGGATTGCATTTTTTTTGCGCCAAACCCTTGCAACCCAGAGTTGGCACTTTGCAGGTACCCAACCAAGCCCCCGTTTTGGCGAAGATTTTGCAACGTTTCGGCGAACGTTTCAGCGAACATGGTTTTTTTTTGCCAAAACCCAGGGGTGGTTTGTAGGCCCCCAACACACATTCTCCTTGGTTCTTATGTATGTAGGGACTTTTGGTGGTGCTGAAATTTTGGAGAAAATTGGACGTCTGGCCGTATATGGTTTCCTGTGTTACTGGAGAAGAGATGGATCATGGTTTATGAGTCTATGCCCTATTCTCTTGATTGAATGGTGTAGGTTCAATTCCTAATATGAATATGTTTTGAAACCACAAATCACAGCCCCCCCCCCCCCAAAAAAAATGTCTCAACAATGCGAAACACAGCTCAAATCATGACACAAAAAGGGGAAGGGAAAGGAGATGGTATGGGGTTGGCACCTCATCCAACCAGTCATTTGCCTACAATGTGCCTTATGTTTTGGAAGCTGTAAGAAGGCTGACAGTCAACCCCCTGCCCTCGCTGCAACTGGGCCAGATCACACCACTATTGCAAACATAATTGATTAATTTCCCTAAGTTTGCATAAAATTCTCCAGATTTCTATTATTGAATGCAATAATTGGTTTATAGTTTTGTGTTGAATTTTTTTTTGCGGGAAAGCATCTGAATTCAGGCTATGAATTAAATGTTTTCCCAAGATCTTCATATTTCCCCAGTATGGTGCTTGTTTCTGGGATCGCAAAAAATGTAACTTGTATACAAAAAAATCGTCAAGTTGTGTAATCTTTTTTTCCGGTAAGTCATGTAAATTATCAAAAAAAAATTGGAAGAAATACAACCTTTGCCATGTTTAATATGAACAATTGCCGGTTTTGCACGGCACCCCATAGCGACCTTAACGATGGGACGCCGAGTCCACACAGCACGTAGTACTCTATGTGGCCACCAAGTATGTGGGACTCGGGCAATATATCACATAGTATCACATGGTGTCATTGGGACTACAAAGAAAGTCAGCCCCCAAAAAAGAGTCCTGACAGAGCCATGGCTAACATCACTGTGCCGGCACTGGAAACAAATAAGGATCGAGGGAAGCATCCTAACAGGGCCATGGCAAGCGTTAGCGCCACCATTATAGGCCACCAAGGGACTGGGACGTAAGCCCTGCCATCTAGGGGGTCCCCAACACTTCAGAGCGGGGGGCCAAATAAGAAGTGGCCCGCAAGTGGGCCTTGTGGCTACATAACCCCTGCCGTCTAGGGCGTCCCCAACACTTGAGAGTGGGGGACCAAATCAGAAGTGGCCCACAAATGGGCGCAGTGGCTACATAACCCCTGCCATCCACGGGGGGGGCCAACACTTCAGAGCGGGGGACAAAATCAAAAGTGGCCCACAAGAGGGCCTTGTGGCTATATAACCCCGGCCGTCTAGGGGGTCCCCAACACTTCAGAGCGGGGGACAAAATCAGAAGTGAACCACAAGAGGGCCTTCTGGCTACATAACCCTTGCCGTCTCGGGGGTCCCCAACACTTCAGAGCGGGGGACAAAATCAGAAATGTCCCACAAGTGGGCCTTCTGGCTACATCACATGGTGCTGGGACGCACAGCATAGAAGGTAAAAAATGGCAGGAAAATGCTGAGCATATTGCTCAGGATATTTGGGGATGCTCAGCATTCATGCTCAGCAAATGGGACTCATATTGCAGGGTTGATCTCGGAAGTCCCAGCCAAAATTTCTTCCGAGCTCCCCCGGCACGGTCGGCTGGGAAGCCCATGGAACATTCCTACCGATATCGGTTGCGTTTTGGGGGGCCGATCTGGCTGCCAAAACTTCCGAGCATCTTTCCGAGGGATTTCAAAAACTTCCAGGCGTTTTTCCATCGGTTTTTTGTACAATGAACTACACCGTTCTTGGTTCCCAAATCCCACACCTCAGCAAAGAAACACACAAAAAGGCAAGCATGACGGTTCACTTAACACCTCTACTGCTACCGGAATCCACTGAGATTAGACACCCTGCCCCATTGTTAGAGGGTGGGGGAGGTGGGGGAGGGTTGGGAGAGGGTTGGGAGAGAGTGGGAGAGGGTTGGGAGACGGTTGAGAGAGGGTTGGGAGACGGTTGAGAGAGGGTTGGGAGAGGGTGGGAGACGGTTGGGAGAGGGTTGGGAGAGGGTGGGAGAGGGTTGGGAGAGGGTGGGAGAGGGTTGGGAGAGGGTGGGAGAGGGTTGGGAGAGGGTGGGAGAGGGTTGGGAGAGGGTGGGAGAGGGTTGGGAGAGGGTGGGAGAGGGTTGGGAGAGGGTGGGAGAGAGTGGGGGAGGGTTGGGAGAGGGTTGGGAGAGAGTGGGAGAGGGTTGGGAGAGGGTGGGAGAGGGTTGGGAGACGGTTGAGAGAGGGTTGGAAGAGGGTAGGAGAGGGTTGGGAGAGGGTTGGGAGAGGCTGGGAGAGGGTTGGGAGAGGGTGGGAGAGGGTTGGGAGAGGGTGGGAGAGGGTTGGGAGAGAGTGGGAGAGAGTGGGAGAGGGTTGGGAGGGGGTGGGAGAGGGTTGGGAGACGGTTGAGAGAGGGTTGGAAGAGGGCGGGAGAGGGTTGGGAGAGGGTTGGGAGAGGCTGGGAGAGGGTTGGGAGAGGGTGGGAGAGGGTTGGGAGAGGGTGGGAGAGGGTTGGGAGAGGGTGGGAGAGGGTTGGGTGAGGGTGGGAGAGGGTTGGGAGAGGGTGGGAGAGAGTGGGAGATGGTTGGGAGGGGGTGGGAGAGGGTTGGGAGGGGGTGGGAGAGGGTTGGGAGAGGGTGGGAGAGGGTTGGCACAGCGTTAGGAGAGAGCCCCTGGTTGTGAAAATCTGAAACAGTGGGCCCCTATAGGGGGGCGGATAGTCGAGCTCACTTTGGAGCCTTCTAAATGTGTGATGGTGTGGTAAAATTCCACAAAACAAGGTTCCGATGAAAGCTGGTGGTTGGGGCTTTACATAGGGCCCCTAGTTGTGAAAATCTGAAACAGTGGGCCCCTGTAGGGGGGCGGATAGTCGAGCTCACTTTGGAGCTTTCTAATTCTGTGATGGTGTGGTAAAATTCCACAAAAAAAAGTTGTGGTGAAAGCTGGTGGTTGGGGCTTTACATAGAGCCCCTAGTTGTAAAAATCTGAAACAGTGGGCCCCTATAGGGGGGCGGATAGTCGAGCTCACTTTGGAGCCTTCTAATTATGTGATGGTGTGGTAAAATTCCACAAAACAGAGTTGTGGTGAAAGCTGGTGGTTGGGGCTTTACATAGAGCCCCTAGTTGTGAAAATCTGAAACAGTGGGCCCCTGTAGGGGGGCGGATAGTCGAGCTCACTTTGGAGCCTTCTAATTATGTGATGGTGTGGTAAAATTCCACAAAACAGAGTTGTGGTGAAAGCTGGTGGTTGGGGCTTTACATAGAGCCCCTAGTTGTGAAAATCTGAAACAGTGGGCCCCTATAGGGGGGCGGATAGTCGAGCTCACTTTGGAGCCTTCTAATTATGTGATGGTGTGGTAAAATTCCACAAAACAGAGTTGTGGTGAAAGCTGGTGGTTGGGGCTTTACATAGAGCCCCTAGTTGTGAAAATCTGAAACAGTGGGCCCCTGTAGGGGGGCGGATAGTCGAGCTCACTTTGGAGCCTTCTAATTCTGTGATGGTGTGGTAAAATTCCACAAAACAAAGTTGTGGTGAAAGCTGGTGGTTGGGGCTTTACATAGAGCCCCTAGTTGTAAAAATCTGAAACAGTGGGCCCCTGTAGGGGGGCGGATAGTCGAGCTCACTTTGGAGCCTTCTAATTCTGTGATGGTGTGGTAAAATTCCACAAAACAAAGTTGTGGTGAAAGCTGGTGGTTGGGGCTTTACATAGAGCCCCTAGTTGTGAAAAACTGAAACAATGGGCCCCTGTAGGGGGGCGGATAGTCGAGCTCACTTTGGAGCCTTCTAATTATGTGATGGTGTGGCAAAATTCCACAAAACAAAGTTGTGGTGAAAGCTGGTGGTTGGGGCTTTACATAGAGCCCCTACTTGTAAAAATCTGAAACAGTGGGCCCCTGTAGGGGGGCGGATAGTCGAGCTCACTTTGGAGCCTCCTAAAACTGTGATGGTGTGGTAAAATTCCACAAAACAAAGTTGTGGTGAAAGCTGGTGATTGGGGCTTTACATAGAGCCCCTAGTTGTGAAAATCTGAAACAGTGGGCCCCTGTAGGGGGGCGGATAGTCGAGCTCACTTTGGAGCCTTCTAAAACTGTGATGGTGTGGTAAAATTCCACAAAACAAAGTTGTGGTGAAAGCTGGTGGTTGGGGCTTTACATAGAGCCCCTAGTTGTGAAAATCTGAAACAGTGGGCCCCTGTAGGGGGGCGGATAGTCGAGCTCACTTTGGAGCCTTCTAAAACTGTGATGGTGTGGTAAAATTCCATAAAACAAAGTTGTGGTGAAAGCTGGTGATTGGGGCTTTACATAGAGCCCCTAGTTGTGAAAATCTGAAACAGTGGGCCCCTGTAGGGGGGCGGATAGTCGAGCTCACTTTGGAGCCTCCTAAAACTGTGATGGTGTGGTAAAATTCCACAAAACAAAGTTGTGGTGAAAGCTGGTGATTGGGGCTTTACATAGAGCCCCTGGTTGTGAAAATCTGAAACAGTGGGCCCCTGTAGGGGGGCGGATAGTCGAGCTCACTTTGGAGCCTTCTAAAACTGTGATGGTGTGGTAAAATTCCACAAAACAAAGTTGTGGTCAAAGCTGGTGGTTGGGGCTTTACATAGAGCCCCTAGTTGTAAAAATCTGAAACAGTGGGCCCCTGTAGGGGGGCGGATAGTCGAGCTCACTTTGGAGCCTTCTAATTATGTGATGGTGTGGTAAAATTCCACAAAACAGAGTTGTGGTGAAAGCTGGTGGTTGGGGCTTTACATAGAGCCCCTAGTTGTAAAAATCTGAAACAGTGGGCCCCTGTAGGGGGGCGGATAGTCGAGCTCACTTTGGAGCCTCCTAAAACTGTGATGGTGTGGTAAAATTCCACAAAACAAAGTTGTGGTGAAAGCTGGTGATTGGGGCTTTACATAGAGCCCCTAGTTGTGAAAATCTGAAACAGTGGGCCCCTGTAGGGGGGCGGATAGTCGAGCTCACTTTGGAGCCTTCTAATTCTGTGATGGTGTGGTAAAATTCCACAAAACAAAGTTGTGGTGAAAGCTGGTGATTGGGGCTTTACATAGAGCCCCTAGTTGTAAAAATCTGAAACAGTGGGCCCCTGTAGGGGGGCGGATAGTCGAGCTCACTTTGGAGCCTTCTAATTCTGTGATGGTGTGGTAAAATTCCACAAAACAAAGTTGTGGTGAAAGCTGGTGGTTGGGGCTTTACATAGAGCCCCTAGTTGTGAAAAACTGAAACAGTGGGCCCCTGTAGGGGGGCGGATAGTCGAGCTCACTTTGGAGCCTTCTAATTATGTGATGGTGTGGCAAAATTCCACAAAACAGAGTTGTGGTGAAAGCTGGTGGTTGGGGCTTTACATAGAGCCCCTAGTTGTAAAAATCTGAAACAGTGGGCCCCTGTAGGGGGGCGGATAGTCGAGCTCACTTTGGAGCCTTCTAATTATGTGATGGTGTGGTAAAATTCCACAAAACAAGGTTCCGATGAAAGCTGGTGATTGGGGCTTTACATAGAGCCCCTAGTTGTGAAAATCTGAAACAGTGGGCCCCTGTAGGGGGGCGGATAGTCGAGCTCACTTTGGAGCCTTCTAAAACTGTGATGGTGTGGTAAAATTCCACAAAACAAAGTTGTGGTGAAAGCTGGTGGTTGCGGCCGCTGTCGGGGTGTCCCAATGCCGTGGGTACCTAGTTCATGCCTACGGCCATGGTCAAGGAAGCAAGGTGCAGAATTGGGCAAGAGAAAAGGGGGGGGGGGGCAAGTCTGATATGGGGGGCAAAGCGCATGTCTGATATTTTGGGGGGGGGGGCAAAGGCCTATCATGGGGGGCTTGGGGGGTTGGGGGTTGGGGGTGATGGTCCATAAAAGTCTGAAGTCTGAAGTCTGATAGCCTATTGGGTTACTATACCCATAGCTGGGCACCAAGGATCAAACTGCAATTGCACATGTCAAAACCAAAAGTGCAAATTCACAAAGGAGCTCAAAGGGGAAGCAGTCATAAGCTTGAGCACAGTGTTCTCCATGCAATTTTGTAGGCAAAGCAAACAAAGGGTAGACAAACATTAGCTTCAACGTACTGTTCTCCATGGCATCTTGCACGCAAGGTAGGCACCAAGCATGCAACCAAAGTTCCACTACGTTCAGGCTAAAAAATTTCTTCCGAGCTCCCCCGGCACGGTCGGCTGGGAAGCCCATGGAACATTCCTACCGATATCGGTTGCGTTTTGGGGGGCCGATCTGGCTGCCAAAACTTCCGAGCATCTTTCCAAGGGTTTTCGAAAACTTCCAAGCGACGGACCGAAGCATATCGCATGCACGTCGGTACAGATTTCCTAAAATTGCCACCGGTAACCGGACAATATTGGTCTCTCTTTCAATGTTCTGTGCTGGGCACCGGTGGTACATGTATAACCCTTGCCGGCTAGGGGGTCCCCAACACTTCAAAGCGGTGGACAAAATTAGAAGTGGCCCACAAGTGGGCGTGGTGGCTACATAACCCCTGCTGTCTAGGGGGTCCCCAACACTTGAGAGCACGGGGGGCCCATTTTTGGTCTCAAAAGCGGCCCATTTTTAAGGCATTTTGGCATTTTCCATGGGCCAAAACGCATTACCACGGGGTCAAAATGGACTCATTTAACCTGTTTGAGCTTCCTGAATGGTCCAGGATCACTTTTGCAGAAAACTAGAAAACTCGTTTTTCACCCATTTTTGACCCATTTTCCTCCCAAAACAGCCCATTGTCAAGGCATTTTGGTATTTTTTTCCATGGGCCAAAAGATGTCACCACGGTCTCAAAATGGGCTGAAAACACTTGTTTGAGCATCCCAATTGGTCCAAGATGGCTTTTGGGAAAAACACGCATTTTTGACCATTTTTGACGCAAATCTGGTCCCGAAATGGCCCATTTTCAAGGCTTTTTGGGATTTTTCATGGCCCAAAACACATCACCACGGGCTCAAAACGGGCTAAAAACACTTATTTGAGCATCCCAAAGGGTCCGGGAACAACTATGGGGAAAATCATTTTTTTTCCGCCCCGGGGGCCCTGATGGAGCCTGTTGGCCCCCACCGTGCGCGGCCCAGGCTGCCCTATGGGTCCACCAAGTGACCACTAGTACGGAGGTCTAAGTGTTTCATTGGGTGATTCTAAGGCTTGGAAACCACAAAAAGTGGGGGGTTGCGGGCGGACTAGGTGCGCTCCGAATTCAGATTTGAGCCACATAGCCCAACATATGGCCCGTTCTTGGTTTTGGGGCTGTTTGATACAAACTGCGCACATTCTAGGCCATTTTTGGCCATTTTTTTGGGCCGTTCCTCGGACATATCGTGGAGTAGAGGGCTTCAATGGGCACTTTGACACCATGAAGACAAGCCGCACGTGAAGTGTAGCTACCGTTTCCCTTCATTTGGCCGTTTTGATCAGGTTCTAGTGCTGTCTAAGGTAAAAAAAAAAGCCTATTTTTGGCAAAAAAACGGCTCATGTTTGGACGCTCACCTCCCGACTTGGCGCCTACGCCCCGGGCTGCAACCGGTGCGTTGGGGGCGTTGGGTAGAGCAGGTTTTAATGTGGAAGATGGCTAGAGTAGAGTAGAGCCCGAAGCGTTGGAACGGAGCAGTGGCCAAAACGGAAAGGAGAAGTGTTGCATGCTTGCTTGCTTGTTGTTTGTCAACTAGATTTAAGGGGAGAGGGTGCCCCAAAACAAGCTTTTGTGGCCCAAAACGGCCCCGAAACCTAGTCAAAATGGACAAACGAAGGGAAATGGTTGCTACCGTGCACATGCATGTTCATTGCCCCGTGCCAAAGAGCCCTTTCTTGCCCTCTAGCTCCACATATGTCTGAGAAACGGCCCAAAAATGGCCAAAAATGGCCCAGATTGCGCGCAACATTTGTCAAATTGCCGCAAGACCAAGAATGCGCCGTATGTTGGGCTACATGTCTCAAATCTGAATTCCGAGTGCACCTAGTCCACTCGCAACCCCCCACTTTTTGTGGTTTCCAAGCCTTAGAATCCCGCAACGAGACGCCTAGCCCCCCGTACTAGTGGTCACTTGGTGGACCCATAGGGCAGCCCGGGCCGCGCACGGTGGGGGCCAACAGGCTCCACCAGGGTCCCCGGGGCGGAAAAAGGATTTTCTCCAGAGTTGTCCGTAGACCACTTGGGATGCTCAAATAAGTGTTTTTGGCCCGCTGTGAGCCCGTGGTGACGTGTTTTGGGCCATGAAAAATCCCAAAATGCCTTGAAAATGGGACCAAACATGGGTCAAAAATGGGTCAAAAATGTGTTTTTCCCAAAAGTGATCGTGGACTACTTGGGGTGCATAAACAAGTGAAATGAGTCTTTTGTGAGCCCGATTTGAGCCCTTTTTGGCCCCTCTAAGGTCGCAAAAGCCATGAAAATGGGCCATTTTGGGGCCAAAAACAGGTCAAACGCGGTCAAAAATGTGTGTTTCCCAAAGTGATCCGGGACCATTTGCTATGCTCAAACAAGTGTTTCTACCGCATTTTGAGCCTGTGGTGACGCGATTTGGCCCATGGAAAATCCCAAAATGCCTTGAAAATGGGCCGTTTTGGGACTGAAAATGGATCAAAAATGGGTCAAAAACAAGTTTTTCCAAAAGTGATCCTGGACCATTTGGGGTGCACAAACAAATGAAATGAGCCCATTTGGAGCCTGCTTTGAGCCATTTTGGCCGCTCTAAGGTCCCCAAAAACCTTGAAAATGGGCCATTTTGTGACCAAAAACGCGCCAACCTTGGGTCAAAAATGTGGTTTTCCAAAAGTGATCCCGGACCATTTAGGGTGCACAAACAAATGAAATGAGCCCAATTGCAGCCCGGTTTGAGCCTTTTTTTTGCCCCTCTAAGGTCCCAAAAAACCTTGAAAATAGGCCATTTTGTGACCAAAAACACATCAAACTTGTGTCAAAAATGTGTTTTTCCCAAAATGATCTTGGACCATATGGGGTGCTCAAACAGGACTATGGCACCCATTTTGAGCCCTTTTTGACCCGGTTTGGCCCATTGCACCACATGTATGCACCAAGGTGTACACTTCGCATGTACCTTAGGGCCGTACTGTGGAGCCAACTAGAGTTGGAGAGAGGGGTGTAGAATAGAGGATATATATCTATATATATGGGCGTTTGACGTGGGGGGGGGGGGGTCAAAGTACCGCGCACCTGTCTTTTTTCAATTTCGGGCCACCACGGAGGATCATTTTGGGATTCTCCCATGAACCCCCTATTTTCAGGCTGTTGACTTCATTTTTGATGTTTTCGGAGGGGATTGGGACGGCTAGGGGGCTGCTTCAGGGTGTTGTGCTGAATCACCTCACAAAGGATGTTAGATCAAAGCCACGCAGGCCCGTATATATGGGAAAACGCCACATACCCCCCCCATTTTGGGCCTTCTCAGGCCTATTCGCGTACCCTACCCCAAGGGGTTGAATTGTTGCTTTAACCCCGTGTAAAATCATGATTTCGTCAAATAAACGCATCCCCCATTGAGTTTTTGGTCCGGACCCCCCCGACCCCCCAGTTGAAACCCACTTTTTTGAAAAGGAGGGGGGGGGCTGAAAATGTCGAAAAAATGACCCCCCCCTTTTTTGGGTCGAAAATCAAGAATCTTTTGGTTTTTTTCGATTTTGAGGGGGTTCGACAAAAGGGGGGAGGGGTCTAAACCCCCCTATTCGTTACACGAGCAGGGTAATGTCGGGAAATTCGGTTCGGGCGCCCTGTGTTTGGCACCAAATTGGGTGGTGGATACCCCCCCCCTTAATTTTGGACATGCCAAACCCCAAAAAACACCACAGCTTGTTGGAACGCTGATGGGGCTGTACAGCTGCCATACGGGCCTTGGGCGGTCTAGAGGGGGATTGGGTGCCCACTTCACCACCTGCCGAAGGAGGGTCCAAAAATTGCGAGAGGCGGGGAGCCTGCTCATGGTGCCACCACGACAATGTCCCAATTTTGCAACTGCCCCATCTATGACTTTGGGGGCTGATGACTAGCATTTTGCCTCCCCGTGGGCACGTATCTCAGTTTTTGACTGGGGTGGGAGGGTGGGGCTGGCCCAGCAGCTGAAAGGCCTTGGTAAACGTTCCACATGCCAACGAGTCCAGAGTACCAGTTGACCTCAGCCCCTCCGTTACATGACCTGTTGTCCCTGATGCGCCAGCACGGCAGTAGCCCAGAGCGGTTGACAGAAGAGGGAGGAGGCTCAGGGTGTGAACACAGGTTTGTGTGGTCGAAGAAATGCAAAAAACACAAAAATTGTCCATTTCTGCATGTCCAAACATTTGTGTTGTACCCTGACAAACCTCCGCTTCCCCCTTTGGCTCATGAGCCCTTTTTGGTCACGAGCAGGCTCCACCACAAACCTGCAAGAAAAAGGCAGGAAGACATGGAGAATGCCAGCAATCGGGCGTGAGAGAGTACGCCAACAGCGGGATGGTTGGTACGTGGCTAACGTTGACCACGAACTGCTGTCGCGTAAACATCAACCCCTCGATTCAACTGTCAACCGCTTTTGATCAACAGCCAAACACCATTGGTTACCTGCCGTTTCACTCCACAGTGTCGTCCCTCAGGGGCTGCAGAAGTCAGCTTATTGGTTGTGCACGTGATGATGGTTGCACATGGCTGACTGCGGATTTCGTGAGTTGAAAAGCGTCATGGGATACAGAGACCCACACATGTGCGCATGGATTGATGAAACCCAATAGATGAATGTGTTGAGGTGCCGTTTTGGTTGTGCTATGTTTACCGGCAGGAGGGATGTTTGCACAAGTGTGGTACCCAAGGGTTATCTCTCCTTAGGGAGCATTTTGGGAGGTGTGTCAAAGCCAGCCCCTTACGGGTAAAGATGTTGGAAAAGTAGTGCGCGGCGCACGCGCGGCGCAAATACTCCCCCTTCCTGTGGTAAAAATGGTGGCCGAAATGTCTATTTACTGGGAAAATGGCAAAAAGGAAAACTCTTCCGCCTTTTAGGGCAAAAACAAAATCTTGCGAAGTATTAATTGCTTTCTACAAATGCAAAAAATCATATTTTACAAAAATTTCCTATTTACCCAGCACTGCATTACCCCTGAATAACGAACATATGGTATTCAATCTCCCTCATTCCCAATTATGTTCAGTACCCAATGTGTGTTGGTGAAGGGCTTTGGAACTGCCCAATAGGATTGAATACCCTCTGTGTAATAGGATTGAACACCATTTATTGGGCACGGCTCTGGAACTGCATAATGGGATTGCATACCATTCCAGACATGTTGGTCATTAAGGGGATTAAGCACCACAGGACACGTCATGAAGAGGATTTTCAGCCCCGAATACCAGGAACTGCACAATGAATGGGGGGGGTATTGAGTACCATACGATACATATTGGTTACTGAGGGGATTGGCACTATGTATTAGTGGGGAATGAGGGGGATTGCGTGCCATACATCCAAAGCCCCAGCCAACACAAAAAGGAAAACTGACAGCAAGAGATGCAAATTTGGGAATGCCACGGGTGATTGTGTGTGGCCTGTGATCTTTCAAACAGACAAAATGCAGTGGTAGTTGGGAGGTGCGTATTGTGTGGGGCGTCTGGGTCCATCTTGCATTCCCCTCAGAGCAACGCGTCATCCTGCAGCAGATCCTCATCAACAGCCTTGCACTGCAAATCCTGACGAATGATGGCTGCCACTGACTGTGGCGTCTGCCTGTGGCCCGGTAGTACTGCAGCGTTTCCGTGGCCTACAGATGCTGCGGCGGACCAGTGTGTCCCCACGATTGCCGCATCCGAGTTGAGCTGCTTGTCCCCATCCAACCTCTGCGGTGCCTCCGCCGGTGGCCTTTGTATTGGTTGCAGTACGCCTGCTGGGTGTGACTGTTCACATGCAGGGGCGGGCGCCCCCTTCGCCTGTCTGGGTGGCAGAAGATGAAGTGCTTGGTGCCGGATGTCTCGGTCGGCCCTGCAGATTTGACCCCCTCCAAAGCGTAAATGGGACGCCTGTTGCTTGCGAACATACGGTTGATGATTAAATGACGGAGGTTGCCCAGTAAGTGCCTGCGATTGGTGGTTGACCGAGTTGGCCGATGGCAGATGGGGGGTTTGTTTTTTCTTGACCGCAGCTGCTCTACAATCTCTGGAGGTGTGGACCTCACAGAGTCCGGCATTTTGCTTCCTCCTGTCTCAATCTAGGCCTCCCTGATGCACAGCCCAATTCTGTGGAATCTTGCACTTGTGTCCCACCTCCAGTGCCCTGGGGCGTAACCAGTGTACATGAAGCCGGACTTGGACAGGGGTGCTTGAGGCTAAGTCTTCCCAGGCAGGGTGGTGGCCTACGACAGCAGTTGGCGAGCCATTCCCAGGTGTACTGGAGTCCAGCAGCAATTTAGTTTGAGTTTTTTCAAACATCGCCATTTACCCCTGACGCAGACTGCACCAATGCAGTCCCGTGTTCCCACAGGAGTGGCACGACAGATTAGGCCTCAAACCCAGTTGGCAAAAAGTGACGTCACACTGATCAATTCCGGAACAGCACCTGTCTGGATGCTGCGCTGCGGTCGGGCATCCCTGAACTGCGCCCATCTATTCTGTCGCGGGCCGCCACTCGGTCGCGCATCCCACAGAAGCCCAGTTCAAGGTTTGTGGCTGCGGATGGTGATGCTGCTCTACAGCAGGTGACGTTCTGGAGCTGCAGCTTCTGCCCACAACTCTTCTTGTTGGATAGCTATGCTTTCATTTTTGCTGAATGCCGCCAGACCAACCCGTCGGCGGTCGACGGCTGAGAGACGGTGTGAAATTGCAAACCGACTTTTGGCAGTCTGCCGATGCCTGTTGCGACACGTGTTGGTTGTTGTTTGCTGCCCTCGGCGTGCACTGGAATCAGCAGAACGCCCCGCCAACATGAGCATGGGCTGGACAGTATGGGGGAGCAC
Source organism: Eutreptiella sp. 'Long Island Sound 2002' (assembly GCA_964036045.1). NCBI lineage: Eukaryota > Euglenozoa > Euglenophyceae > Eutreptiales > Eutreptiaceae > Eutreptiella > Eutreptiella sp. 'Long Island Sound 2002'. The sequence goes on from OZ038384.1 coordinate 44,404,855, forward strand.
ACGGGGCGCCCAAGGGAGGGCCCCTGTGCCGGTAATAGGGAACAAGCCAGCGCCGAGAATACAGAAATAAAAAGGTGATTGTCTGGACCCGTGTAATGCACTAATCCACACATACCCTCCATTACAAAACAATCACTTCACAAATTCATTACTAGTGTGCGCGTGCTCTGTTCTATTGACCAGGGCAGCGGCCTATTAAAGTTCTGCATGCTGGATGCAAAGCACGGGGTGGGCAGGGGAGGGATAGCGCAGGCGCCTAGCTGACCCTAACCCGCCAACCCCCTTACCAGCCCTTCGTACCAGTGTTCTATTTCCGAGGGAGACCCACATGCAACATGGACCCATAAACCATTTGCCTGTTGAGGTCCTGGATGCTATTGTGTGAGAGGGGAGTTAACACTATTAATGAGGGCTGCACATGTGCAGCAATGGGGCAAACAAGCCATATTAGCCTGGCATCAGTGTGGGGCTTGGATTATTTCTGGAACCCTGTCCCTTCTATGGAGTCCGATCATTATTAATTTTGAGGGGTCAAGTGACCTCTGTCGAGACTCTTCAGTGTCCCTGAAAGCAGACATTGCGCCACGTCTCACTGCACATCCACCAGCACGCCCTGTGGCGGGGGTGGTTGGCGGGAAGGAGGGGCTGGGCTGTCAAGTCTCCATCATTTGGGCGCCTGAGGCATTGGTGGTATGTGTGGGGATCTCTGTGGGCCTGCATCTCGTTCGGGGGCTCCCGTGCAGTGCATGCTCGTGCATTCCTGCAGTGGTCATGGTTGGGTACTTACAGACACACCCAAACACCCACACAGTGTGGTCATGGGGCAGCGAGCCAGGTTCTGGCCTAAGTGCATATCCCACTGGTCGAGGGGCAATACAGGGACGCACCCCTCGGCTGCACTGTGGGCCTGCTATAATGGGGAGCGACCCGACCCGAGGACGCCAGTGTGGCCATACAGGTCCAACGCGGAAGACCTGGTAAAAACGGTAGTACCCCCCCCCCCCCCACACACAATGCTTTAGAGAGGTGATGTATGTTTGCGAACGCTATGGGGCTTGTTGAAATGATTGGGCGTCACACACACACACACACACACCTGGCAACTGATCTGCAGGAACTGCCACCAGAACCCAGCTGGCCCCCTTGCCTGAAGCTCTATGGACTGGTGCCGCCCCTAGAGATCTTCCCGGCACAGCTGAAAGAGGCATCACTTGCTTTTCTCATTTCATGGCACACAGCGTATGTGAAGATTCTCGCAGCACGCAGATTACAGGATCAACAGCAGCCAGCTTTGTTCATAGGGCGCACGCACTCCAACAGACTACACGCATACCTGCACCACCAGCTGGTGCGGCCCCTTCCACCACCCACAGAGCAGGCAGTGCTCACATTAGCAAAGCCCACGCGTAAGAGTTGGCCATGGGAGCTCAATTTCATAACAGATCTCCTTGGGTGGCTCAGGGCATTGCGCTAGCCGGACGAACCGGGCACAGACACCTTTTTGGAGCTGGCCTTGGATTTCGAGGAATTTTCAAAAAGAACGCTGCTAGCAGCGCCCCAGGCACAATTCATGGGACACACGTTATCCGTGCAAGAGCACGCACGCGTACTATGGTTGGCTTTCACACACTTGCAAAGGCTGGTCAAAACGGGTTCTCTGCATCTGGTTGCACACATGACGAGATGCGGGGCTCTGATCCCGTTGGGCGGTCTAGCAATATGCGGCCTGAATAGGACACCCTACTTCACCTGCAGGCAGAAGATGATTGAACGCATTCACACGCTCACACAATACCGCGAAGCTACGTGGATCACACGCTCACACACACGCCCGGCGGTACAGAGACCGTATGTGTAAAGGGCAAGTAAAACTCCGGGGGAGGTGGAAGAGGCCCGCCTGTGGCAAGCCCTCACAGGCAACTTAAACACAGGCCTCATGCCAACAGCAGATGCACACACCATGGCGCAAGCAGGCCCCACCAGCACTTTTGCCAAACATTTTTTTCCGGTCATGGGGGACGGGAAAGTCCCACAGGTTCTGTAAATACCCGTCAAACGCAGGCCCCAGCACACTGCGCGCTCGCGCCACCGCAAGGAACAGGCACCTATGCACAACACACAGGCCCACCATGTCTCACCTGTCGTAGATTCCGCAGAATGGTCGAAACATGCTGCTCTATGGGGCATCACATGCCAGGGTACGTGGCACGACTGCCCATGCTACAGAGATGCTCACAACACAACCTGCCGCCATGGTCGAGATGCATGATCACCAGGCGAGGCGTGCGCCACTGATGTGGCAAGGGTCACCACAAAGTGATTACCCCCAGAAAGCCACCACCGCGGGCACGCCCCCCCAAAAAATCAGCCGCCCCCGCCGAAAAAGTGACGCGTCACCTCCACACACTCGCACACACTCAAGGGACATGCCCGCTCCCCGCTCACACGCGGTACTCCTCAAGCCTCGAAGAGGCGGCAGGTAGCCTCCCCGCTCAAGGGGGCATGGATGAAGACGTGCATCCCCCCCCCCGCATACTGTCCACAAAGGGGCATGGGAGAGCCAACATTGAACACACATAAGGCTCGAATGACCGTGAGGTTGTGATTCAGCAACGGGGGCGGGCACATTCACATAGAGTGCCGACTCTCATGCTAGCACGAATGGGGCTGCCGCCCTCACATCGCACATGGGTCTCCCTCGTAAATAGTAGCACGGCGCGACGGAAGGACCGGGCACCGTGGATCAAGTGTCTGCCCCCTCCGCCCTCCCATGGCCCCGTCGCGGGCTCCCCAAGTGCCCCGTGGCTGCAAGCGCGGCGCCCGAGCCCTGTAAGCCCCCCCCCCCCCGTGTCGCCGTTGCTGCCCTTCCCCCCCCCGGGGGGGGGGTGCACGCATAGACCCCCCGGCCCAAACAACGTGCGCTGGTGCGCACCTTGCGCCGCTAGCACGAGTTGAGGGTGCCTCGCGTAGTGCCTGGAGCAGCACCCCCGGTGCCCCCTGGATGAGTTGTACGGGGGGGGGCCCTGTGCGCGTCGCACAGGATCTGCATGGGGCGTCGCTGCCCCACTCTCCTCGTCCCCGTCCGTTGTTCCGGTGGTGGCAGGGGCCGCTGGGGGTCACTGTAGCCGGGCGCCCGTGGCGCGGGCTTCATCCGGCGCCGGTGCATCCGCGCGCGCGCCTCACACCGGCTGCACCTTCTCGGACTCCTGTGGGGGCGAAGATGGGGAGGGTAAACGGGGGGCGGGGGCTGGTGCCTCCCCCATCATGCCGCCTGCCCGGGGGGGGCGGCCGGGCCCGGTCCTTGTATGCGACCCCCCCCCAGCCCCCCCCCCCCCGGGTTTTGAGAGACAGTGGGCTGGGGACATGGCGCCAACGGCGCCCCCTTTTCTAGTGTGAGCGCCAGATTTCGCAAGACGAGGCGCTATACAAATGTTGTTTGTTGCCCAGACATGTTAAATGCAATCGTCAGCCCGCGGACAAGGGGCCCCTGGCGCGGGATGCTGCCACCCACATTGAGCATTGTGTCCCATCCATCTACTCCTCAAGCGGAGCTGCTAGCCTTGCTAGCGGTGCCCCACTCAGCAATGAGTGTGGGCGCAGCGTGGAACCGCGTGGCCACCAGCGTTTGGTGGCCCGTTGTGGAAACCCGGGAGTGGAATTGCGGTACACAATGTGAAATGTGGGGTGTTCCACTTGTTTGTTTGTTTCACAACCCCGTATTGGTCAGTATTGTTGCGGCCCTCGAGTTGGGGTTAGGGATTCACAATCCACGCTTTGTTGCGGGGCCCCTTGAGGTGGGGTTAGGGACTCGCAATTCACGCTTTTTTGCGTGGCCCCTCGAGTTGGGGTTAGGGACTCATGCGACGTTTTTCCGCGTTTTTTTAGGCAAGTGCTCCATGGGGCGGTTCCCCTTGCAAAATCTTTCAAAGGCCAGCATGGTGCCCAAACCCAAACTTGTGTGTGCCGAAACCTAAACCAAAACACATGCAGTCGCCGCAGGGCGATGGGAGTAGGCACCCAGGAAAGCATTCGCCGCAGTGCGACGGGTGGAGGGGGAAGGGGGGAGGGGGGAGGGGGGCAACACGGCGACCCTTAAGACTTTCTTCTCGGCAATGACGAGAAAGCGCTATCATCGCATACATACCTCCGTACCCCCAACCCCCCAGACACCCCCCCCCAGGAGGTATGCATGTGGTAGTAGTGGGTCGCGCGCAAGCCCCCCCGCCTTGGGAACCCCCCCCACGGCCAAAATCCCCCCCTACACCCCCCAGCTGCCCCCCCCCCCCCCCAGAACTACCCCCTGCCCCCCCCCTCCCCCCCCCCGAGTTTTGACAGATAGCTTGGGGGGTGGGTCGCATCACGACCGGTTGTAGTCGCCCCCCCCGTGGCCGCCTGCTCCTCCTCCCTGCCCCTCTCCCGTGCGGCGCAGCGGGGGGGGGGGGGGGTGCCCAGGACAACGTCAGCGCGTGCAATATCGCGGAAAAAACGTCGCTCATGGGGCGCGCGGCCCCGGGCTCTGCCGCCGAGGGCGGTGTTGCCACCGAGGGCGCCAGCGTCGGGGGAAGGGGGAGGGGGTGTAGCTGCCCTCCGGGACCCATTAATTTGGAGCCACTGAGGCTCTCCACCCGTTCCGCCGCCCCCCACCCCCTGCTGGGGTGCTTGCTGGATCCCGTCGGGGCGGGGGGGCGGTATTCCCCACCCAAGGCAGAGTACTTTGCACCTGGCTGCGCCGTGCCGGTGGGCTGGGCGAGCGGCAGTCCGGCCGCTGGCGGCGGCCCGCCGCCGCCGGTACCGGCGCCACACAGTGGCGCTTGGCTGGCGGCTCCGGTGGTGGCTCCAGGGGTGCCAGCCACGCCTGCAACACCCGTGAAGATGCCGTTGCCCCGCCACTGCCGGTGGGTGGCCCGCGTGCCCCCGCTCGCAACAGTGCGCCACTTCCCGCCGCGCCAGCCGCCATGGCTCGCATTGCGGCTTCACGTGGACGGGGCACAGACGGCTCCGTGGCGGCCTGACGTCCGCTGACGGTGGCGGGAGCGGCCGGGCCACACCCATTGCCCTTGCGCGCTGTGCGGGCATGATCTTGTACGGGCGCGCCGGGGCCCCACCCCCAAGGCGGCGCGGCAGTTTACCCCGCCAAGAAATAGTCCGTGCGGATGGCCCCCGTGGTTGACAGCCGGCGCGTGCAGAGCTCAAGGCAGTGTTGCTGAAGCTCGTGCATGTGCTGCCGCATGTTGGGCTGGCACGCGAACACCGGCCGCTCCGTGCGCCCTTTGCTGCGAAAGCCCCCCAAGGGCACCAGAGAGGTGCACATCCACCGCAAGTTCGCCTCCAGCACGGTCCGCTGGCGAGCAGGGGCTAAAGCAGGCCGGCCGCGGCCCGCAGCACTCGTGCCCGCTCCCGCAGCTACATCACGTGCCAGGCGTGCGTATGGCCCAGTTGCTGTGGGACTCAAAGTCCAGGGCTAGCTCAGCGTAGGTGACCTAGTTTGAGCCCGGTACCCACTGCAGCGCCAAGGCCCAGCGCACCAGGGCCTTTGCAAAGCCGCACTCCCACACCCACCCCGCCAGCGGGCCCTACGGCAGCTGCAGAGTGTCCTGCGCTCGGGCGGGGTGCCGCGGTCCATCTGCCAGCTGCTCCCTGCCGTACCCGTGCCGCGCTAAACACATTGGAGGCCATGTCTCCGCCCAGCCTCGCCACCTCCTCTCCCGGCGCGCGGCGGGCCGACCGCAGTGTGAGGTACATGCCGTACATTTCGTAGAACAACCGCCACGCCCGGGCGTCCTCGCCCCCTCCCGCCAGAGGGGAGCGAGGGGGGGGGGGGGCAGCCGGCCTCTAACCCATAACCCCCTCGCCTAACCCGTCGCACAGCGTCCAGGCTTTTAATCGGCCCTTGCCCTCGTAAAAAGTACAGCCCACCCCCATCCCTCGGGGGGCGGCGCAAGGGGCGGAGGCGAGGACCTCCTCCCCCCAGGGGCCATGTTGGGGCCACCAGGGCAGTTTCTTCCCCCCTCCCCTCCACACAAAAGGGCACGGCGGGTGGGGGGCACACGTATAGGGCAGCCACGGCACCCTATGCAGACCCTGTGTGATGAGCACAGGGCCCCAACATGCAAGTCCTGCAAGGGGCACAGGGTGGTGCGGCAGTGCTGTAGCCGCCATCACGAGGGGCAATCCAGGGTGCTGGGGGGGGGGGTCAACGGTGTCTGCTGGTTCAGGGGGGGGGGGGTGCAGCAGCAACTGGGCGCTATGCCCTTCCGAGGGCCGGTGTGCACGCCGGCTCCCTCGACCGGGGGAGGGGGCAGGGGTCCAGCAGGGCCGGGAGCAGCGGTTCTGCCACGCGGGGGCACACAGGAGCAGCAACGCGGCCACGGGAGGGACTCAGAGGAGGGCACGAAACCCAAGGCAGACGTCCTTCCGCCGCGCCGCGACACACCGCTGGCTCTAACCCGCTAACCCCTAACCCTCCCGTCGCAAGAGAGGCCACGACATTAAAAGCCTTCAACCCTCGTAAAAAGTACAGATCACACACACACACACCTAACCTGGCCTATACGGGCTCAACCGGGAGACCTGGTAAAAATGGTACAACCAGAACACACACACACACACACACACACACACACGCTCACACATGCACCCATCCCCCCCCCCCCCCCCCACCCGCCCCTCTGCCCCCCACACGCCAACAGAGGAATGGTAGATTGGAACCTATGCACAGAATGGACATTCTCTCATACATGGCTATGAAACCCACCAAGTGCAGTGCGTGACCATCGGCCACCACTTGCTGTCAATCCCACCTTTGCTACACTTGGGGACGGTGGTTGCGGAAGGGCTCTGTTGGACATGGCCCTTGGCTGATGGCAAGTGACCGACAACATTTATTGGTTGGTGGACAAATTCATTTTATTTTGGGATAACAATGTCCAGAGCCTATTTTCTCGTGCTATGATTAGTTGGCATGTGTTGTCCATGCCATGTGCTACAAGGCATGGACAACACATGCCAACTGATCATAGCCCGAGAAAACAGGGCGCTGGACTTTGTTATTCCAAAATCAAATGAATTTGTCCACCAACCAACGAATGTTGTTGGTCACTTGCCAGCAGTCAGGTGAGTCTCACGCGCCACGCTACATTCTGGGCGCTAGTTGTGCATAAACTATTCTAGGGTGGGGTTGGATCCTGGGACGGAAGGGGATGTGCAGCAAATGCCAAAACTCGACGAGAATCAACAAAAATGGATTTGGCGAATGGATGGGAAACGCTGGGCAGTCGGATGGATCTGGTAAGGGCAGAAATTGGTAGGGATGGGATGCATTCATGGAACCTCATGTCGGCTCGTTCGAAGCAATGCGGATTGGCGGGTGGCTGTGAGCGGTACTATGGGGACTGAGGACTGCAATGTGCAATCCTGCAGGTCCACTGCGAAAGTTAGGTGTGTGATACTCCCTTGGGCCTACCCCCATCGGCCATGGAATAATTCCAGCTAAATTCCCTGCTAACTTGGGTGGCCCGCCTGCCCCTCCCTTGATCTTCTGCCTCATCCCCTTCGTGTCGTGAACTAGAAATAGTTGCCATCTTTAAGACGGCAATTTTTTTTGAATTAGGATAATTTGAAGTTTTGTGTAACAGAAATGTGGGTGGAATGAACGGTAGTTGGCAATTGGTCGACGGCATTTGGGATGCCGTGTACACTAAATAGTTAGAGCATAGGACTGCAGAACCCAAATTGCAGCCCACGGTGTACAATCACCGTTGACACGATGGCAAACCTTCTGGAAATCTCCTGAATCCTTCTGGCGCACTTGACGTGCACGCTAGAGGTTGGACAGCCATGGACAGGATGGCACACAACAAGACTCACACAGAACAAAGACTCCACGTGAGCTCTGTTGCCCAAATGATTGGTAGTTGATAATGGTCAAATGACAACAGTTGCTTGGGTGACGACAATAGGTCCTAGTTCGCAAGGGTGTTGTTGTGGTCTAGTCTTTTGTTGCCATTATGGGGCGGTCTTTCTCAATACCTCTCAATGCCACTAGCTAATGGCTGAAGGTGTCCATTGCGGGGACGTTTAGTAGTGGTGGGCTGAATGTGCACGCAGGAACAATAAGAGGAGTTGCAAGCACAGTTCACACGCGATGTGCACATTGCTACAAGCTTTAGTCAAACACGGGTTCCGCCATTGGTCAAATCAAAAATGTATGCACATATATGTCTATTCACAAAGGAACGCCCGTTTTTGGGCAACCATCGTCGTATATTGGTGTACATTGATGTTTATTTGTGTTCTTTCATGTTATTGCACTGCCCATGCAAGGTTTCGGGCCTCCTTGTTGGGTAATTGGTTTGATTTAGGTACATGTCACGCACATTTTTTCTTGTCCATTTTGCCCACCGTCGGTGACCAGAATAGCAAGTGGCTTGTTACCAAGGGCAATGAGGCGTGTCTAGCTTGCTAGCTGTTGATGCCCATGGTTGTGCCTTGCGGTTGATTTTGGTTTTGCAACATGGGGATAACTATGGGGTGCACCCAATATCCGATGAAGTCGAGGCCTGCCGTCAAGTTGCCCGTTGTTTGTGTATTTCCCAACATTATAAGTTTTTTAGCAGCAACTGTTGTTGGCCCATGTTTATTGGTGTTCTGTACATTGTTTAGAGAAGGTTCTTTCACCCCCTTCGTTGTGCAATTGGTTTGTCTTCCATGATTGTGGGTGGCTCTCACACATTTTTTCGTGCCATGATTCTGGGGATCGGTGGTGATGTATGGATAGGTCAAGTGCCTAGGCCCGGGGATGCACCAACAGCAGCTTGCATGCACCTACCGCCGCTGCCGCCCAAGGTACCAATCAGTGGTCCAAAAGCCTTGGACTTGTGTTTATTTCAGGCTTGCATCGCTAGTTCCAAACATGAACCATCAGTGGCCCAGAGGAGACCCTATCCCTTTGCTTAGGGGCAGTGTGTGAGTCAAGCTATTTGGGCCACATACCCATCTGTTTGGAGGTGCCCCGAAACCCCGCTTGTCTCTTGAACTTTCGACACAAGGGTGGGGTGTGGTTCGTAGTGAGACCAAGCCCACCTGCCTCCTCCAAGAGACCCTTTCTTTTTTAAGCGCTCTAAAGCAAGATCATTTGTGAGGATTTTGATCCACACTTTGTGTAGTGCACACACGGTGTGTGCATGGTACAATTGTTGTGCTGCTACTCCTTTTTAGAGGGGGCATTGGCAAGTACGCTGTGTGCCCGGGGGATGCGGCTCCACGGGTCCTAGGAGACCACCCCACTCCCCCCTTTAGGGCTTCTCCGGCCAACACTTTGTTGTCCAAGGTCCTATCCCAAGGAGTCACTGGGCGCCAAAGGCGCCCAATTGTCCACAAGCACCAGAACCACTATCCTAATCGCTTCAGTTGGGGTGATGGAGTCCCATGCTTCGGTGTGGCCCCTTGAGTCGGGGTGATGGAAATGACACGGATATCTTAGATAGTTTAGCCCATGTGGTGATGCGCAAGAAGGCAGGGGTTGTGTTGCTACCACAGGAGGTAGGGTTTCCGCTTTGCTTCCCTTTTATCAAAACATGCATGCTCTAAGCGCCACATTCACAAGACAAGGCGCGATACAAATATCATTGGTTGCTTAGTGAAGATCTTGCATTCGGACCTCTTCCCCGGGTCAAGTGCACAGGCGGCAGCGCGTTGCAGGCGTTCCATTGCCCACTGCCGCCACGCAGTGCGGCATTGCATTGCAGGAATTGTAGTGCCCACTTCCCCCAGGCATTGAGGCAATGCATTGCAGGAGTTCCACTGCCCACATCCCCTAGGCAGTGAGGCAGTGCATTGCAAGAGGTGCACTGCCCACTGCCCCAGGCAGTGAGGCCACCGGGGGGCCGCCGGGACCGGACTCTTTACGCCGACCCCCCCCCCCCCCCCTCCTTGCTGGGTTTTGGCCCGGAAGCGCCGGACCATGGGCGCCGAAGGCGCCCTAAGGAAATTTTAGTAGTCTTAGTAGAGGGTGAAAAAATGGGTTTTCACCCCATGTGTCTATAATCAAAATGCTCAGTTTTTTTAGGAGAACCCAATAGTGGATGAAAACCAAATTGGACCAAATATCAGTACCGCCCCTGTGCACAGCTCTGCAGATATGGGACATACCCTAGCGGGTAAAGTGTTGCCTGTGCAACTGGAAGGTCCCGTGTTCAAGCCCCCGTAGGGTCAATCCGCAGAGTGGTAGGCAGGACGAAGGAAACACTGGGAAATTTTTTGTTTTTGTTTTTTTTTGCTTTTCTGTTTTGCTTTGACATTGTCCCCTTTGTTCGGGATCCCCGAGAATGTTAGGGTGATGTAGCATTTCCGCCCACTTGTGGGCCTCCCAGAACGCAGGGGTCACGCCATCCAATTCTGATTTGGTCCCCCTTTCTTTGGGGATGCCCGAGAATGCAGGGGTGGTGTAGTGATGAGGCGGTCATCTTATGCAACATTTGTCAAGGTATGAAGCCTGCCCCCCCCCCCTCTTCTTGGCACCCCCCCCCCCCCCAGACCCAGCCCCCCTTCCCCCCTCCCCCGCCATGAAAGTGGTCCGAGAGTGGGAGGGAGTCGGCGTATGGCCCGTTGCTACACCCCCCCCATGAGTGAGGCACTACCTTGCAGGCAATGGGTTGCACACTGCCCTAGGCAATGAGGTAGTTCATTGCAGGAGTTGTGTTGCCCGCTGCCCGCAGGCACTGAGGCAATGCATAGCATGAGTGGCACTGCCCACTGCCCCCAGGGAAGTGAGGCAGTGCATTGCAGGACTTGCAGTGGCCACTGCCCCCAGGCAGCAAGGCAGTTGATTGCAAGGGTTGTGGTGCCCATGGCCCCCTAGCGGTGAGGCAGTGCATTGCAGGAGTTGTGCTACCCACTGCCCTAGGCAGTGTGGCAGTGCATTGCAGGAGTTGCAGTGCTCGTTGCCTCCAAGCAGTGTGGCAGTGCATTGCAGGAGTTCCACTGCCCACGTCCCCCAGGCGGTGAGGCAGTGCATGGCAGATTTTCCACTGCCCACTGCCCCCAAACAGTTTGGAATTGTGTTGCAAGCGTTCCACTACCCACTGTCCCCAGGCAATGAGACAGTGCATTGCAGGATTTCCACTCCCCACTGCCCCCCCGGTAGTGAGGCAGTGCTTTGCATGAGTTCCACTCCCCACTGCCCCCCAGGCAGTGAGGCAGTGCATTGCAGGAGTTGTGCTACCCACTGCCCTAGGCAGTGTGGCAGTGCATTGCAGGAGTTGCAGTGCTCGTTGCCTCCAAGCAGTGTGGCAGTGCATTGCAGGAGTTCCACTGCCCACATCCCCCAGGCGGTGAGGCAGTGCATGGCAGATTTTCCACTGCCCACTGCCCCCAAACAGTTTGGAATTGTGTTGCAAGCGTTCCACTACCCACTGTCCCCAGGCAATGAGACAGTGCATTGCAGGATTTCCACTCCCCACTGCCCCCCCGGTAGTGAGGCAGTGCTTTGCATGAGTTCCACTCCCCACTGCCCCCCAGGCAGTGAGGCAGTGCATTGCAGGAGTTCCACTGCCCACTACCCACATGTAGTGAGGCAGTGCATTGCTCGAGTTCCACTGCCCACTGCCCCCGGGGAGTGAGGTGGTGCGTTCCAAGCGTTCCACTGCCCGCTGTCCTCAAGCAATGAGGCAGTGCATTGCAGGACCTCCACCGCCCAGTGCGCCGAGGTAGTGAGGCATTGCATTGCAAGAGTTCCACTGCCCACTGCCCCAGGCAGTGAGGCAGTTCATTGCAGGAGTTGCGTTGCCCACTGCCCGCAGTCATTGAGGCAGTGCATAGCAAGAGTCACACTGCCCATTGCCCCTAGGGAAATGAGGCAGTGCATCACAGGCGTTCCAGTGCCCACTAGCCCCAAGCATTGAGGCAGTGCATTGCAGGACTTGCAGTGCCCACTGCCTCCAGGCAGCAAGGTAGTTCATTACAGGAGTGGTGTTGCCCACGGCCCCCAGGCAGTGTGGTAGTGCATTGCAGGAGTTCCACTGCCCACATCCCCCACGCAATTTGGAAGTGCATTGCAGGAGTTCCACTGCCCACTGCTCCCAGGCAGTGAGGCAGTGCATTGCAGTAGTTCCACTGCCCACTGCCCTAGGCAATGAGGCAGCTCATTGCAGGAGTTGTGTTGCCCACCGCCCGAAGGCTCTAAGGCAGCCCCAAGGAAGTAAGGCATTGCACTACAGAAGTTGCACTGCCCACTGCCTTCAAGCAATTTGGAAGTTCATTGCAGGAGTTCCACTACCCACTGCCCCCAGACAGTGAGGCAATGCGTTGCACGCGTTCCACCGCCCACTAGCCCCGGGCAGTGTGGCGGTGCCTTGCACGAGTTCCACTGCCTAGTGCCCGCTGGCAGTGAGGCAGCGGGATGCAGGAGTTGCACTGCCCGCTGCCCCCATGCAGTGAGGCCGTGCACTGCCGGAGTTCCACGGCCCGCTGCCCACAGCGGGTGTGGCGGTGTATTGCAGGAGTTCCACTAACCATTGCCTTCGGGCAGTGAGACATTGCATTGGAAGAGTTGCACAGCCCAGTGCCCCAAGGCAATGTGGCGGTGCATTGCACGAGTACCACTGCCCATTGGGCACAGGCAGTGAGGCAATGGGCTGCAAGCATTGCACTGCCCACAGTCCGCAGGCAGTGAGGCAATGCATTGCAGCGGTTGCGCTGCCCACTGCCACCAGGCCGTGTGGCACCTTATTGCAGAACTTCCACTGCCCAGTGCCCACTGCTCATAGGGAGTGTGGCAGTGCATTGCAGGGGTTTGATTGCCCACAACGCCCGAGCAATGTGGCAGTGCATTGCCGGAGTTCCACTGCCGTCTGCCCCGAGGCAGCCAAGCAGTGCACTGCAAGATTTCCACTACCCACTGCCTCGAGGTAGTGAGGCAGTGCATTGCAGGCGTTCCACTGCCCAGTGCCCACGGGCAGTGAGGCAGTGCATTGCAGGAGTTCCACTACCCAATGCCCACAGGCAGTGAGGCAGTGCATTGCAAGAGTTCTACTGCCCAATGCCCCGAGACAAAGAGGCAATGCATTGCAAGAGTTCCATGACCCGCTATCCCCGGGCAGTTAGGGAGTGCATTGCTCGAGTTCCAATGCCCCTTGACCCCCGGGCAGTGAGGCAGTGCATTGAAGCAGGTCCACTGCCCACTGCCCCGGGGAAGTACGGCAGCCTTGCAGGAGTTGCACTGCCCACTGCCCACTGCCCAGAGCAAGTCAACCAGTGCATTGCAGGAATTGCACTACTCACTGCCAGCTAGCAAGTGAGGCAATGCATTAAGATTTCCACTGCCCACCAGTGCCCCCAGGCAGTGAGGCAATGCATTGCAAGAGTTGCACTACCCACGGCCCCCACGAGGTGAGGCAATGCATTGCGGGATTTGCACAGTCCACGGCCCCCAGCTAGTGAGGCAGTGCATTGCAGGACTTGCACTGCCCACGGCCCCCAGGCAGTGAGGCAGTGCATTGTAGGAGTTCCACAGCCCACTGCCCTGAGGCAGTGTGGCGGTGTCTTGCACGAGTTCCAGTGCAGTGTGCCCCAAGGCAGCGAGGCAGTGCACTGCAAGATTTCCACTGCCCACTGCCCCGAGGCAGTGAGGCAGTGCATTACAGGCGTTCCACTGCCCAATGCCCACGGGCAGTGAGGCAGTGCATTGCAGGAGTTCCACTACCCAATGCCCACAGGCAGTGCGGCGGTGCATTGCAAGAGTTCTACTGCCCAATGCCCCGAGGCAAAGAGGCAATGCATTGCAAGCGTTCCATGACTCGATACCCCCAGGCAGTTAGGGAGTGCATTGCTCGAGTTCCAATGCCCATTGACCCCCGGGCAGGGAGGCAGTGCATTGCAGCAGGTCCACTGCTCACTGCCCCAGGGAAGTACGGCAGCCTTCTAGGAGTTGCACTGCCCGCTGCCCACTGCCCAGAGCCAGTCAACCAGTGCATTGCAGGAATTGCACTCCGCACTGTCAGCTAGCAGGTGAGGCAATGCATTAAGATTTCCACTGCCCAGTGCAGTGAGGCAGTGCATTGCAAGAGTTGCACTACCCACGGCCCCCACGAGGTGAGGCAATGCATTGCGGGATTTGCACTGTCCACGGCCCCCAGGCAATGAGGCAGTGCATTGCAGGAGTTGCAGTGCCCATGGCCCCCAGGCAGTGAGGCAGTGCATTGTAGGAGTTCCACAGCCCACTGCCCTGAGGCAGTGTGGCGGTGCCTTGCACGAGTTCCACTGCCCATTGCCCACAGACAGTGAGGCAGCGGGTTGCAGGATTTTGCACTGCACCTCCAGGCAGTGAGGCACTGCATTGCCGGAGTTCCACTGCCCACTGCCCCCAGGCAGTGCAACAGTGCATTGTAGGAGTTCCACTGCCCACTGCCCACTGCCCACAGGCAGTGAGGCAGTGCATTGCAGTAGTTGCACTGCCCAGTGCCCCGAGGCAATGAGGCACTGCATTGCAGGAATTCCGTTGCCCACTGCCACCACGCAGTGTGGCAGTTTAGTGCACCAATTCCACTGCGCACTGCCCACTCCTCATAGGGAGTGCGGTAGTGCATTGCAGGATTTCCACTGCCCGGTGCCCGTAGGCAATGAGGCACCACCCACCGCCCCCGTGCAGTGGGGCGGTGCATTGTAGGAGTTACGCTGCCCACTACCCCAAGGCAGTGAGGCAGTGCGTTGGAGGCGTTCCACTGCCCAATGCCCCCACGCAGTGAGAAAGTGCATTGTAGGAGTTGGACGGCCCACAACCCCCGAGCAGCGTGGCAATGCATTGCCAGAATTCCCTTGCCCACTGACCACAGGTAGTCAGGCAGTGCATTGCGAGACTTCCACCGCCCACTGCCCCAACGCACTGAGGCAGTGCATTGCAGGACTGCCACTACCCTTTCTGCAGGCAGTGAGGTAGTGCATTGCAGGAGTTCCACTACCCACTGCCCACACGCTGCGAGGCACTGCATTGTAGCAGTTCCATTGCCCGGTGCCCCCATGCATTGAGGAAGTGCATTGTACGAGTTGCACAGCCCACTGCCCACGGTCCACAGGCAGTGAGTCCGTGCATTGCAAGAGTTCCACTGCCCACTGCCCCGGGGTAAGGCGGCAGTGCATTGCAAGACTTTCACCACCCACTGCCCCAAGGAATTGTGGCAGCGCATTGCAGGAGTTCCACTGCCCACTGCCCACAACGAGCGTGGCAGTGCATTGCAGGAGTTCCAATGTCCACTGCCCACTGCCCGTAGCCATTCAAGAGTGCATTGCAGGATTGCACTGCGCGCCGCCAGCAAGGCACCGAGGCAGTGCATTGCAGGAGTTCCGCTGCGCACTGCCCCTAGGCAGTGACGGAGTGCATTGTAGGAGTTCTACAGCCCAGGGCCCCCAGGCGGTGAGGCAATGCATTGCGCGAATTGCACTGCCCACTGCCCCCAAGCAGTGAGGCAGTGCATTGCAAGCGTTGTACCGCCCACTGTCCTTGGACAGTGAGGCAGTGCATTACATGAGTTGCACTGCCCACTACCCCCACGCAATGCGGCAGTGCAGAGCAGGAGTTGCACTGCCCACTGGCCCCATGCACTGAGGCAATGCATTGTAGGAGTTCCACTTCTTCTTGCCCCTAGGCAGTGACCGAGTGCATTGCAAGAGTTCTACTGCCCAGGGCCCCCAGGCGGTGAGGCAATGCATTGCGCAAATTGCAATGCCCACTCCCCACAGGCAATGCGCCAGTGCAGAGCACCAGTTGCACTGCCCACTGCCCCTCGGCAGTGACGGAGTGCATTGCAGGAGTTCTACTGCCCACGGCCCCCATGCGGTGAGGCAATGCATTGCGCGAATTGCACGGCCCACTGACCCAAGGCAGTGAGGCGGTGCATTGCATGAGTTCCACTGCCCACTACCCCCAAGCAATGCGGCAGTGCAGAGCACGAGTTGCACTGCCCACTGCCCCTCGGCAGTGACGGGAGTGCATTGCACGAGTTCCACTGCCCACTGCCCCTAGGCTGTGAGGCACTGTGTTGCAGGCATTCCATTGCCCATTGCCCATAGGCAGTGAGGTAGTGCACTGTAGCCGTTCCACTGCGCGCTGCCCCTAGGTAGTGGTGCCGTGCACTGCCCACTGACCCCGAGCAGTGAGGCAGTGCATTGCAGGAGTTCCACCGCCCACTGCCCCTCGGCAGTGACGGCAGTGCATTGCACGAGTTCCACTGCCCACTGCCCCTAGGCTGTGAGGCACTGTGTTGCAGGCATTCCATTGCCCATTGCCCATAGGCAGTGAGGTAGTGCACTGTAGCCGTTCCACTGCGCGCTGCCCCTAGGTAGTGGTGCCGTGCACTGCCCACTGACCCCGAGCAGTGAGGCAGCGCATTGCAGGAGTTCCACAGCCCACTGCCCCTCGGCAGTGACGGGAGTGCATTGCACGAGTTCCACTGCCCACTGTTCCTAGGCTGTGAGGCACTGTGTTGCAGGCATTCCATTGCCCATTGCCCATAGGCAGTGAGGTAGTGCACTGTAGCCGTTCCACTGCGCGCTGCCCCTAGGTAGTGGTGCCGTGCACTGCCCACTGACCCCGAGCAGTGAGGCAGTGCATTGCAGGAGTTCCACGGCCCACTGCCCCTCGGCAGTGACGGGAGTGCATTGCACGAGTTCCACTGCCCACTGCCCCTAGGCTGTGAGGCACTGTGTTGCAGGCATTCCATTGCCCATTGCCCATAGGCAGTGAGGTAGTGCACTGTAGCCGTTCCACTGCGCGCTGCCCCCAGGTAGTGGTGCCGTGCGCTGCCCACTGACCCCGAGCGGTGAGGCAGTGCATTGCAGGAGTTCCACCGCCCACTGCCCCTCGGCGGTGACGGGAGTGCATTGCACGAGTTCGGCTGCCCACTGCCCCTAGGCTGTGAGGCACTGTGTTGCAGGCATTCCATTGCCCATTGCCCATAGGCAGTGAGGTAGTGCACTGTAGCAGGTAGTGGTGCCGTGCACTGCCCAGTGACCCCGAGCAGTGAGGCAGTGCATTGCCGGAGTTCTACTGCCCACTTTCCCCAAGTAGTGAGGCAGTGCATTGCAGGATTTCCATTGCCCACTGCCCCCAAGCAGTGAGGCAGTGCATGGTACGAATTGCACTGACCACTGCCCACTGACCGCAGGCAGTCAAGCAGTGCATTGTAGGAGTTCCACTGCCCACTCCCCCCAGGCAGTGGGGCCATGCATTGCAGGACTTGCACTCCCCACCGCCCCCAGGCGGTGAGGCAGTGCATTGCGGGAGTTGCAGTAGCCACTGCCCCTAGGCAGCGAGGTGCTGCATTGCACTCGGGGTGACCCTCCCCGATTGCACGGAGTGGGCATTGCCCTACATCCTCATCAGGGATGAGGACACAGGTTGGGCAGAGTGGTATGACATTGAGGGGTTGGAGAGGGTGTGCCACACACAGGATTTGGCGGACCACGAGCAAAGGCCGGTGCAGTTTCTGCTGACCAAGCCCTTCCGCGACGCCCAAACCTATGCCAACCCCCCCCCGGTCAGCTAGCTACCGCACCGTGTCTCTGCCTGTGTGGCAGGATGCGTACAGGCACGTGGACACGGTAGGCTTCCTGGGCGATGACTTCTGCACACCCTTGGGGGTGTATGTGGCGTCTTTGCTCCATGGGGTGAGAGAGTGTGAGGGGGGGCGCGATGTGTGTGCCCCACATGCTGTTCACCGTGGACATGCCCAGCACTGTGGTTGGAAGCCATTGCCGGATCGTGTGAAGCGGTATGTCCTTGGCATGGTCGCACCGGCAGAGAAGCCTACAGGATCAATTGGTCTTCGGTTCGGACCGCAAAAATCATGACATGACCCTGGCTCGGTGGAACATTGGACAACCTCCAGTGTGGCGCATGTGGAGGTGTGCGTGGGACATCGGACGTTGAGAATGGATGGTACTGTGTGTGCATGGAACGTCATGGGTTGCCGGCCACAATCTGAGGGTCTCTATTGTCCGCCTCTCGTCTATGTGTAGTGTTTGCTTCCGTGCTTCATGGTGTCATGAACCAAATCAGGGGCTCTACAGAAACCCCCCCCCCCTCCCCCGATTCCTGACGTACCCAAGATCCCCATGAGGTCATCCAAGTTGGCGTGATGTCCTTGCCTTGGCGCAATGACTTGCACCCCTAGAACGTATGACAAACTGTGTGGGACATTTTGGCAGTGCACGGAACAGCAAGATGTCGCCATGGAAAAATTATTTATGCCACTGCGTGAATTATTTCGCCCCTCCGTGAATTATTTCTGCCCCTCCATGAATTATTTCACGCCTCCGTGAATTATTTCTGCCCCTCCGTGAATTTTTTCAACCCTCCGTGAATTATTTGATGCCTCCGTGAATTATTTCACCCCTCCGTGAATTATTTCTGCCCCTCCGTGAATTATTTCACCCCTCCGTGAATTATTTATGCCCCTCCGTGAATTATTTCACCCCTCCGTGAATTATTTCTGCCCCTCCATGAATTA
Organism: Eutreptiella sp. 'Long Island Sound 2002'; assembly: GCA_964036045.1. Taxonomy (NCBI): domain Eukaryota; phylum Euglenozoa; class Euglenophyceae; order Eutreptiales; family Eutreptiaceae; genus Eutreptiella; species Eutreptiella sp. 'Long Island Sound 2002'. The sequence goes on from OZ038384.1 coordinate 44,423,355, forward strand.
TTTGATGCCTCCGTGAATTATTTCTGCCCCTCCGTGAATTATTTGATGCCTCCGTGAATTATTTCCGCCCCTCCGTGAATTATTTATGCCCCCCGTGAATTATTTCACCCCTCCGTGAATTATTTGATGCCTCCGTGAATTATTTCACCCCTCCATGAATTATTTATGCCCCTCCGTGAATTATTTCATCCCTCCGTGAATTATTTCTGCCCCTCCGTGAATTATTTGATGCCCCGGGGAATTATTTCACCCCTCCGTGAATTGTTTATGCCCCTCCGTGAATTATTTCTGCCCCTCCGCGAATTATTTCACCCCTCCGTGAAATATTTCTGCCCCTCCGTGAATTATTTGATGCCTCCGTGAATCATTTCTGCCCCTCCGTAAATTATTTGATCCCTCGGTGAATTATTTCTGCCCCTCCGTGAATTTTTTCACCCCTCCGTGAATTCTTTATGCCCCTCCGTGAATTATTTCACCCCTCCGTGAATTACTTATGCCCGTCCGTGAATTATTTCGCCCCTCCGTGAATTATTTCTGCCCCTCCGTGAATTATCTCACCCCTCCGTGAATTATTTATGCCCCTCCGTGAATTATTTCACCCCTCCGTGAATTATTTCTGCCCCTTCGTGAATTATTAGGTGCCTCCGTCAATTACTTCTGCCCCTCCGTGAATTATTTCACCCCTTCGTGAATTATTTCTGCCCCTCCGTGAATTATTTCACCCCTCCGTGAATTATTTACGCCCCTCCGTGGATTATTTCGCCCCTCCGTGAATTATTTCTGCCCCTCCGTGAATTATTTCACCCCTCCGTGAATTATTTATGCCCCTCCGTGAAATATTTCACCCCTCCGTGAATTATTTCTGCCCCTCCGTGAATTATTTGGTGCCTCCGTGAATTATTTCTGCCCCTTCGTGAATTATTTCACCCCTCGGTGAATTCTTTCTGCCCCTCCGTGAATTATTTCATCCCTCCGTGAATTATTTATGCCCCTCCGTGAATAATTTCTGCCCCTCCGTGAATTATTTGGTGCCTCCGTGAGTTGCTTTTGCCCCTCCTTGAATTATTTGATGCCTCCGTGAATTAATGCACCCCTCCGTGAATAATTTATGCCCCTCCGTGAATTCTTTCGCCCCTCCGTGAATTATTTCGCCCCTCCGTGAATTATTTCTGCCCTTCCGTGAATTATTTCACCCCTCCGTGAATTATTTATGCCCCTCCGTGAATTATTTGATGCCTCCGTGAATTTTTTCTGCCCCTCCGTGAATCCTTTCGCCCCTCCGTGAATTATTTCTGCCCCTCCGTGAATCATTTCACCCCTCCGTGAATTATTTATGCCCCTCCGTGAATTATGGCGCCCCTCCGTTAATTATACTTCCCCCTTGTGAATTATTTCACCCCTCCATGAATTATTTCTTCCCCTCCGTGAATTATTTCACCCCTCCGTGAATTATTTCTGCCCCTCCGTGAATTATTTGATGCCTCCGTGAACTATTTCTGTTCCACCGTGAATTATTTCACCCCTCCGTGAATTATTTATGCCCCTCCGTGAATTATTTCACCCCTCCGTGAATTATTCCTGCCCCTCCGTAAATTACATGCCCCTCCGTGAATTATTTCTGCCCCTCTGTGAATCATTTCACCCCTCCGTGAATTATTTATGCCCCTCCGTGAATTATTTCACCCCTCCGTGAATCATTTCTGCCCCTTTGTGAATTATTTGGTGCCGCGGTGAATAATTTCTCCCCCTCCGTGAAATATTTCAGCCCTCCGTGAATTATTTGTGCCCCTCCGTGAATTATTTCTGCCCCTCCGTGAATTATTTCACCCCTCCGTGAATTATTTTTGCCCCTCCGTGAATTATTTGATGCATCCGTGAATTATTTCACCCCTCCGTGAATTATTTATGCCCCTCCGTGAATTGTTTCACCCCTCCGTGAATTATTTCTGCCCCTCCGTGAATTATTTGATGCCTCCGTGAATTATTGCTGCCCCTCCGTGAATTACTTGATGCCTCCGTGAATTCTTTCTGCCCCTCCGTGAATTCTTTCACCCCTCCGTTAATTCTTTATGCCCCTCCGTGAATTATTTCACCTCTCCGTGAATTATTTATGCCCGTCCGTGAATTATTTCGCCCCTCCGTGAATTATTTCTGCCCCTCCGTGAATTTTTTCTGCCCCTCCGTGAATTGTTTGATGCCTCCGTGAATTATTTTTGCCCCTCCGTGAAATATTTGATGCCTCCGTGAATTATTTGTGCCCCTCCGTGAATTATTTCACCCCTCCGTGAATTATTTATGCCCCTCCGTGAATTATTTCTGCCCCTCCGTGAATTATTTCTGCCCCTTCGTGAATTATTTCACCCCTCCGTGAATTATTTCTGCCCCTTCGTGAATTATTTCAGCCCTCCGTGAATTATTTATGCCCCTCCGTGAATTGTTTCGCCCCTCCGTGAATAATTTCTGCCCCTCCGTGAATTATTTGGTGCCTCCGTGAATTGCTTCTGCCCCTCCGTGAATTATTTGATGCCTCCGTGAATTATTTCACCCCTCCGTGAATAATTTATGTTCCTCCGTGAATTATTCCACCCCTCCGTGAATTATTTCTCCCCCTCCGTGAATTATTTCACCCCTCCGTGAATTATTTGTGCCCCTCCGCCCCTCCGTGAATTATTTCGCCCCTCCGTGAATTATTTCTGCCCTTCCGTGAATTATTTCACCCCTCCGTGAATTATTTATGCCCCTCCGTGAATTATTTGATGCCTCCGTGAATTATTTCTGCCCCTCCGTGAATCCTTTCGCCCCTCCGTGAATTATTTATGCCCCTCCGTGAATCATTTCACCCCTCCGTGAATTATTTATGCCTCTCCGTGAATTATTTCGCCCCTCCGTGAATTATTTCACCCCTCCATGAATTTTTTCTGCCCCTCCGTGAATTATTTCACCCCTCCGTGAATCCTTTTTGCCCCTCCGTGAATTATTTCACCCCTCCGTGAATTATTTATGCCCCTCCGTGAATTATTTCACCCCTCCGTGAATTATTTATGCCCCTCCGTACATTATTTCACCCCTCCGTGAATTATTTATGCCCCTCCGTGAATTATTTGATGCCTCCGCGAATTATTTCTGCCCCTCCGTGAATTATTTCACCCCTCCGTGAATTATTTCTGCCCCTCCGTGAATTATTTCTGCCCCTCCGTGAATTATTTCACCCCTCCCTGAATTATTTATGCCCCTCACTGAATTATTTCGCCCCTCCGTGAATTATTTCTGCCCCTCCGTGAATTATTTGGTGCCTCCGTGAATTACTTCTGCCCCTCCGTGAATTATTTCACCCCTCCGTGAATTATTTCTGCCCCTCCGTGAATTATTTCATCCCTCCGTGAATTATTTCGCCCCTCCGTGAATTACTTCTGCCCCTCCGTGAATTATTTCTGCCCCTCCGTGAATTATTTTACCCCTCCGTGAATTACTTCTGCCCCTCCGTGAATTATTTCACCCCTCCGTGAATTATTTATGCCCCTCTGTGAATTATTGGATGCCTCCGTGAATTTTTTCTGCCCCTCCGTGAATTTTTTCTGCCCCTCCGTGAATTATTTGGTGCCTGCGTGAATTGTTTTTGCCCCTCCGTGAATTATTTCACCCCTCCGTGAATTGGTTCTGCCCCTCCGTGAATTATTTGATGCCTCCGTGAATTATTTCTGCCCCTCTTTGAATTATTTCACCCCTCCGTGAATTAATTATGCCCCTCCATGAATTATTTGATGCCTCCGTCAAATATTTCTGCCCCTCCGTGAATTATTTCACCCCTCGGTGAATTATTTATGCCCCTCCGGAATGATTTATGCCCCTCCGTAAATTATTTGGTGCCTCCGTGAATTATTCATGCCCCTCCGTGAATTATTTCTGCCCCTCCGTGAATTATTTCTCCCCTCCGTGAATTATTTCTGCCCCTCCGTGAATGATTTGATGCCTCGGTGAATTATTTCACCCCTGCGTGAATTATTTATGCCCCTCCGTGAATCATTTCTGCCCCTCCGTGAATTATTTCGCCTCTCCGTGAATTATTTCTGCCCCTCCGTGAATTATTTCACCCCTCCGCGAATTATTTCTGCCCCTCCGTGAATTATTTGATGCCTCGTGAGATATTTCTGCCCCCCCCGTGAATTATTTCACCCCTCCGTGAATTATTTCTGCCCCTCCGTGAATTATTTCTCCCATCTGTGAATGATTTCTGCCCCTCCGTGAATTATTTCTGCCCCTCCGTATATTATTTCACCCCTCCGTGAATTATTTATGCCCCTCCGTGAATTTTTGCGCTCCTCCGTGAATTATTTCTGCCCCTCCGTGAAATATTTCAACCGTCCGTGAATTATTTATGCCCCTCCGTGAATTATTTCATCCCTGCGTGAATTATTTCGCCCCTCCGTGAATTATTTGATGCCTCCGTGAATTATTTCTGCCCCTCCGTGATTTTTTTCACCCCTCCGTGAATTATTTCTGCCCCTCCGTGAATTATTTGGTGCCTCCGTGAATTACTTCTGCCCCTCCGTGAATTATTTCAGCCCTCCGTGAATTATTTATGCCCCTCCGTGAATTATTTATGCCCCGCCGTGAATTATTTCACCCCTCCGTGAATCATTTCTGCCCCTCCGTGAATTATTTCGCCCCTCCGTGAATTATTTTTGCCCCTCCGTGAATTATTTCACCCCTCCGTGAATTATTTATGCCCCTCCGTGAATTTTTTCACCCCTCCGTGAATTATTTCTGCCCCTCCGTGAATTATTTGATGCCTCCGTGAGATATTTCTGCCCCTCCGTGAATTATTTCACCCCTCCGTGAATCATTTCTGCCCCTCCCTGAATTATTTCACCCCTCTGTGAATTATTTCTGCCCCTCCCTGAATTATTTGTGCCCCTCCGTCAATTATTTCACCCCTCCGTGAATTATTTATGCCCCTCCGTGATTTTTTGCGCTCCTCCGTGAATTATTTCTGCCCCTCCGTGAATTATTTCACCGGTCCGTGAATTATTTATGCCCCTCCGTGAATTATTTCACCCCTCCGTGAATTATTTCTGCCCCTCCGTGAATTATTTATGCCCCTCCGTGAATTATTTATGCCCCTCCGTGAATCATTTATGCCCCTCCGTGAATTATTTCTGCCCCTCCGTGAATTCTTTCTGCCCCTCCGTGAATTATTTCACCCCTCCGTGAATTATTTCGCCCCTCCGTGAATTATTTCTGCCCCTCCGTGAATTATTTCACCCCTCCGTGAATTATTTATGCTCCTCCGTGAAGTATTTCACCCCTCCGTGAATTATTTCTGCCCCTCCGTGAATTATTTGATGCCTCCGTGAATGATTTCTGCCCCTCCGTGAATTATTTTACCCCTCCGTGAATTGTTTCACCCCTCTCTGAATTATTTATGCCCCTCCGTGAATTATTTCTGCCCCTCCGTGAATTATTTCTGCCCCTGCGTGAATTATTTCACCCCTCCGTGAATTATTTCGCCCCTCCGTGAATTATTTCTGCCCCTCCGTGAATTATTACACCCCTCCGTGAATTATTTATGCCCCTCCGTGAAGTATTTCACCCCTCCGTGAATTATTTCTGCCCCTCTGTGAATTATTTATGCCCCTGCTTGAATTATTTGTCGCTCCGTGAATTATTTCTGCCCCTCCCTGAATTATTTCACCCCTCCTTGAATTATTTTTGCCCCTCCGTGAATTATTTGATGCCTCCGTGAATTATTTCTGCCCCTCCGTGAATTATTTCACCCCTCCGTGAATTATTTATGCCCCTCCGTGAATTATTTGATGCCTCCGTGAATTATTTCTGCCCCTCCGTGAATTATTTCACCCCTCGGTGAATTATTTATGCCCCTCCGTGAATTATTTCTGCCCCTCCGTGAATTATTTCGCCCCTCCGTGAAATATTTATGCCCCTCCGTGAATTATTTCACCCCTCCGTGAATTATTTGATGCCTCCGTGAATTATTTGATGCCTCCGTGAATTATTTCACCCCTCCGTGAATTATTTATGCCCCTCCGTGAAGTATTTCACCCCTCCGCCAATTATTTCTGCCCCTCTGTGAAATATTTACGCCGCTGCGTGAATTATTTGGTGCCTCCGTGAATTATTTCTGCCCCTCCGTGAATTATTTCACCCCTCCGTGAATTATTTATGCCCCTCCGTGAATTATTTGATGCCTCCGTGAATTATTTCTGCCCCTCCGTGAATTATTTCACCCCTCGGTGAATTATTTATGCCCCTCCGTGAATTATTTCTGCCCCTCCGTGAATTATTTCGCCCCTCCGTGAAATATTTATGCCCCTCCGTGAATTATTTCACCCCTCCGTGAATTATTTCTGCCCCTCCGTGAATTATTTCACCCCTCCGTGAATTATTTATGCCCCTCCGTGAATTATTTTCACCCCTCCGTGAATTACTTCACCCCTCCGTGAATTACTTCTGCCCCTCCGTGAATTCTTTCACCCCTCCGTGAATTATTTATGCCCCTCCGTGAATCATTTGATGCCTCCGTGAATTATTTATGCCCCTCCGTGAATTATTTCACCCCTCCGTGAATTTTTTATGCCCCTCCGTGAATTATTTCTGCCCCTCCGTGAATTATTTGGTGCCTCCGTGAATTATTTTTGCCCCTCCGTGAATGATTTCACCCCTCCGTGAATTTTTTCTGCCCCTCCGTGAATTATTTGATGCCTCCGTGAATTATTTCTGCCCCTCCTTGAATTGTTTCACCCCTCTGTGAATTAATTATGCCCCTCCACGAATTATTTGATGCCTCCGTGAATTATTTCTGCCCCTCCGTGAATTGTTTCACCCCTCGGTGAATTTTCTTTGCCCCTCCGTGAATTATTTCTGCCCCTCCGTGAATTATTTCGCCCCTCCGTGAATTATTTCTGCCCCTCCGTGAATTATTTCGCACCTCCGTGAATTATTTGATGCCTCCGTGAATTATTTCTGCCCCTCCGTGAATTATTTGATGCCTCCGTGAGATATTTCTGCCCCTCCGTGAATTATTTCACCCCTCCGCGAATTATTTCTGCCCCTCCGTGAATTATTTGATGCCTCGTGAGATATTTCTGCCCCCCCGTGAATTATTTCACCCCTCCGTGAATTATTTCACCCCTCCGTGAATTATTTCTCCCATCTGTGAATGATTTCTGCCCCTCCGTGAATTATTTCTTCCCCTCCGTGAATTTTTGCGCTCCTCCGTGAATTATTTCTGCCCCTCCGTGAAATATTTCAACCGTCCGTGAATTATTTATGCCCCTCCGTGAATTATTTCATCCCTGCGTGAATTATTTCGCCCCTCCGTGAATTATTTGATGCCTCCGTGAATTATTTCTGCCCCTCCGTGAATTTTTTCACCCCTCCGTGAATTATTTCTGCCCCTCGGTGAATTATTTGGTGCCTCCGTGAATTACTTCGGCCCCTCCGTGAATTATTTCAGCCCTCCGTGAATTATTTATGCCCCTCCGTGAATTATTTATGCCCCGCCGTGAATTATTTCACCCCTCCGTGAATCATTTCTGCCCCTCCGTGAATTATTTCGCCCCTCCGTGAATTATTTTTGCCCCTCCGTGAATTATTTCACCCCTCCGTGAATTATTTATGCCCCTCCGTGAATTTTTTCACCCCTCCGTGAATTATTTCTGCCCCTCCGTGAATTATTTGATGCCTCCGTGAGATATTTCTGCCCCTCCGTGAATTATTTCACCCCTCCGTGAATTATTTCTGCCCCTCCCTGAATTATTTCACCCCTCTGTGAATTATTTCTGCCCCTCCCTGAATTATTTCTGCCCCTCCGTCAATTATTTCACCCCTCCGTGAATTATTTATGCCCCTCCGTGAATTTTTGCGCTCCTCCGTGAATTATTTCTGCCCCTCCGTGAATTATTTCACCGGTCCGTGAATTATTCATGCCCCTCCGTGAATTATTTCACCCCTGCGTGAATTATTTCGCCCCGCCGTGAATTATTTATGCCCCTCCGTGAATTATTTATGCCCCTCCGTGAATTATTTCACCCCTCTCTGAATCATTTATGCCCCTCCGTGAATTATTTCTGCCCCTCCGTGAATTATTTCTGCCCCTCCGTGAATTATTTCACCCCTCCGTGAATTATTTCGCCCCTCCGTGAATTATTTCTGCCCCTCCGTGAATTATTTCACCCCTCCGTGAATTATTTATGCTCCTTCGTGAAGTATTTCACCCCTCCGTGAATTATTTCTGCCCCTCCGTGAATTATTTGATGCCTCCGTGAATGATTTCTGCCCCTCCGTGAATTATTTTACCCCTCCGTGAATTGTTTCACCCCTCTCTGAATTATTTATGCCCCTCCGTGAATTATTTCTGCCCCTCCGTGAATTATTACACCCCTCCGTGAATTATTTATGCCCCTCCGTGAAGTATTTCACCCCTCCGTGAATTATTTCTGCCCCTCTGTGAATTATTTATGCCCCTGCGTGAATTATTTGGTGCCTCCGTGAATTATTTCTGCCCCTCCGTGAATTATTTCACCCCTCCTTGAATTATTTTTGCCCCTCCGTGAATTATTTGATGCCTCCGTGAATTATTTCTGCCCCTCCGTGAATTATTTCACCCCTCCGTGAATTATTTATGCCCCTCCGTGAATTATTTGATGCCTCCGTGAATCATTTCTGCCCCTCCGTGAATTATTTCACCCCTCGGTGAATTATTTATGCCCCTCCGTGAATTATTTCTGCCCCTCCGTGAATTATTTCGCCCCTCCGTGAAATATTTATGCCCCTCCGTGAATTATTTCACCCCTCCGTGAATTATTTCGCCCCTCCGTGAATTATTTGATGCCTCCGTGAATTATTTCACCCCTCCGTGAATTATTTATGCCCCTCCGTGAAGTATTTCACCCCTCCGTGAATTATTTCTGCCCCTCTGTGAAATATTTACGCCCCTGCGTGAATTATTTGGTGCCTCCGTGAATTATTTCTGCCCCTCCGTGAATTATTTTACCCCTCCGTGAATTATTTTTGCCCCTCCGTGAATTATTTGATGCCTCTGTGAATTATTTCTGCCCCTCCGTGAATTATTTCACCCCTCCGTGAATTATTTATGCCCCTCCGTGAATTATTTGATGCCTCCGTGAATTATTTCTGCCCCTCCGTGAATTATTTCACCCCTCGGTGAATTATTTATGCCCCTCCGTGAATTATTTCTGCCCCTCCGTGAATTATTTCGCCCCTCCGTGAAATATTTATTCCCCTCCGTGAATTATTTCACCCCTCCGTGAATTATTTCTGCCCCTCCGTGAATTATTTCACCCCTCCGTGAATTATTTATGCCCCTCCGTGAATTATTTTCACCCCTCCGTGAATTACTTCACCCCTCCGTGAATTACTTCTGCCCCTCCGTGAATTCTTTCACCCCTCCGTGAATTATTTATGCCCCTCCGTGAATCATTTGATGCCTCCGTGAATTATTTATGCCCCTCCGTGAATTATTTCACCCCTCCGTGAATTTTTTATGCCCCTCCGTGAATTATTTCTGCCCCTCCGTGAATTATTTGGTGCCTCCGTGAATTATTTTTGCCCCTCCGTGAATGATTTCACCCCTCCGTGAATTTTTTCTGCCCCTCCGTGAATTATTTGATGCCTCGGTGAATTATTTCTGCCCCTCCTTGAATTGTTTCACCCCTCTGTGAATTAATTATGCCCCTCCATGAATTATTTGATGCCTCCGTGAATTATTTCTGCCCCTCCGTGAATTGTTTCACCCCTCGGTGAATTTTCTTTGCCCCTCCGTGAATTATTTCTGCCCCTCCGTGAATTATTTCGCCCCTCCGTGAATTATTTCTGCCCCTCCGTGAATTATTTCGCCCCTCCGTGAATTATTTGATGCCTCCGTGAATTATTTATGCCCCTCCGTGAATTTTTTCACCCCTCCGTGAATTATTTCTGCCCCTCCGTGAATTATTTGATGCCTCCGTGAGATATTTCTGCCCCTCCGTGAATTATTTCACCCCTCCGTGAATTATTTATGCCCCTCCGTGAATTATTGCGCTCCTCCGTGAATTATTTATGCCCCTCCGTGAATTATTTCACCCGTCCGTGAATTATTTATGCCCCTCCGTGAATTATTTCACCCCTCCGTGAATTATTCATGCCCCTCCGTGAATTATTTGGTGCCTCCGTGAATTACTTCTGCCCCTCCGTGAATTATTTCTGCCCCTCCGTGAATTATTTGGTGCCTCCGTGAATTATTTTTGCCCCTCCCTGAATGATTTCACCCCTCCGTGAATTATTTCTGCCCCTCCGTGAATTATTTGTGCCCCTCCGTGAATTATTTCTGCCCCTCCGTGAATTATTTCACCCCTCCGTGAATTATTTCTGCCCCTCCGTGAATTATTTGATGCCTCCGTGAATTCTTCCTGCGCCTCCGTGAATTGTTTCACCCCTCCTTGAATTATTTCACCCCTCTCTGAATTATTTATGCCCCTCCGTGAATTATTTCTGCCCCTCCGTGAATTATTTCTGCCCCTCCGTGAATTATTTCACCCCTCCGTGAATTATTTCGCCCCTCCGTGAATTATTTCTGCCCCTCCGTGAAGTATTTCACCCCTCCGTGAATTATTTCTGCCCCTCTGTGAATTATTTATGCCCCTGCGTGAATTATTTGGTGCCTCCGTGAATTAGTTCTGCCCCTCCGTGAATTATTTCACCCCTCCGTGAATTATTTTTGCCCCTCCGTGAATTATTTGATGCCTCCGTGAATTGTTTCTGCCCCTCCGTGAATTATTTCACCCCTCCGTGAATTATTTATACCCCTCCGTGAATTATTTGATGCCTCCGTGAATTATTTCTGCCCCTCCGTGAATTATTTCACCCCTCCGTGAATTATTTATGCCCCTCCGTGAATTATTTCTGCCCCTCCGTGAATTATTTCACCCCTCCGTGAATTATTTATGCCCCTCCGTGAATTATTTTCACCCCTCCGTGAATTATTTCTGCCCCTCCGTGAATTACTTCACCCCTCCGTGAATTACTTCTGCCCCTCCGTGAATTCTTTCACCCCTCCGTGGATTATTTATGCCCCTCCGTGAATTATTTGATGCCTCCGTGAATTATTTATGCCCCTCCGTGAATTATTTCACCCCTCCGTGAATTATTTATGCCCCTCCGTGAATTATTTCTGCCCCTCCGTGAATTATTTGGTGCCTCCGTGAATTATTTTTGCCCCTCCGTGAATGATTTCACCCCTCCGTGAATTATTTCTGCCCCTCCGTGAATTATTTGATGCCTCCGTGAATTAATTATGCCCCTCCATGAATTATTTGATGCCTCCGTGAATTATTTCTGCCCCTCCGTGAATTATTTCACCCCTCGGTGAATTATTTATGCCCCTCCGTGAATTATTTCGCCCCTCCGTGAATTATTTACGCCCCTCCGTGAATCATTTTTGCCCCTCTGTGAATTTTTTCACCCCTCCGTGAATCATTTCTGCCCCTCTTTAAATTATTTGGTGCCTCCGTGAATTATTTCTGCCCCTCCGTGAATTATTTCGCCCCTCCGTGAATTGTTTCACCCCTCTCTGAATTATTTATGCCCCTCCGTGAATTATTTCTGCCCCTCGGTGAATTATTTCTGCCCCTGCGTGAATTATTTCACCCCTCCGTGAATTATTTCTGCCCCTCCGTGAATTATTTCACCCCTCCGTGAATTATTTCGCCCCTCCGTGAATTATTTCTGCCCCTCCGTGAATTATTTCACCCCTCCGTGAATTATTTATGCTCCTCCGTGAAGTATTTCACCCTTCCGTGAATTATTTCTGCCCCGCCGTGAATTATTTGATGCCTCCGTGAATGATTTCTGCCCCTCCGTGAATTATTTTACCCCTCCGTGAATTGTTTCACCCCTCTCTGAATTATTTATGCCCCTCCGTGAATTATTTCTGCCCCTCCGTGAATTATTTCTGCCCCTGCGTGAATTATTTCACCCCTCCGTGAATTATTTCGCCCCTCCGTGAATTATTTCTGCCCCTCCGTGAATTATTACACCCCTCCGTGAATTATTTATGCCCTCCCGTGAAGTATTTCACCCCTCCGTGAATTATTTCTGCCCCTCTGTGAATTATTTATGCCCGTGCGTGAATTATTTGGTGCCTCCGTGAATTATTTCTGCCCCTCCGTGAATTATTTCACCCCTCCGTGAATTATTTTTGCCCCTCCGTGAATTATTTGATGCCTCCGTGAATTATTTCTGCCCCTCCGTGAATTATTTCACCCCTCCGTGAATTATTTATGCCCCTCCGTGAATTATTTGATGCCTCCGTGAATCATTTCTGCCCCTCCGTGAATTATTCCACCCCTCGGTGAATTATTTATGCCCCTCCGTGAATTATTTCTGCCCCTCCGTGAATTATTTCGCCCCTCCGTGAAATATTTATGCCCCTCCGTGAATTATTTGGTGCCTCCGTGAATTATTTTTGCCCCTCCGTGAATGATTTCACCCCTCCGTGAATTTTTTCTGCCCCTCCGTGAATTATTTGATGCCTCCGTGAATTATTTCTGCCCCTCCTTGAATTGTTTCACCCCTCTGTAAATTAATTATGCCCCTCCATGAATTATTTGATGCCTCCGTGAATTATTTCTGCCCCTCCGTGAATTATTTCACCCCTCGGTGAATTTTCTTTGCCCCTCCGTGAATTATTTGATGCCTCCGTGAATTATTTCGCCCCTCCGTGAATTATTCCTGCCCCTCCGTGAATTATTTCACCCCTCCGTGAATCATTTATGCCCCTCCGTGAATTATTTCTGCCCCTCCGTGAATTATTTCGCCCCTCCGTGAATTATTTGATGCCTCCGTGAATTATTTATGCCCCTCCGTGAATTTTTTCACCCCTCCGTGAATTATTTCTGCCCCTCCGTGAATTATTTGATGCCTCCGTGAGATATTTCTGCCCCTCCGTGAATTATTTCACCCCTCCGTGAATTATTTCACCCGTCCGTGAATTATTTCTGCCCCTTCGTGAATTATTTCTGCCCCTCCGTGAATTATTTCACCCCTCCGTGAATTATTTATGCCCCTCCGTGAATTATTGCGCTCCTCCGTGAATTATTTATGCCCCTGCGTGAATTATTTCACCCGTCCGTGAATTATTTATGCCCCTCCGTGAATTATTTCACCCCTCCGTGAATTATTTATGCCCCTCCGTGAATTCTTTGGTGCCTCCGTGAATTACTTCTGCCCCTCCGTGAATTATTTCTGCCCCTCCGTGAATTATTTGGTGCCTCCGTGAATTATTTTTGCCCCTCCGTGAATGATTTCACCCCTCCGTGAATTATTTCTGCCCCTCCGTGAATTATTTGTGCCCCTCCGTGAATTATTTCTGCCCCTCCGTGAATTATTTCACCCCTCCGTGAATTATTTCTGCCCCTCCGTGAATTATTTGATGCCTCCGTGAATTATTCTTGCGCCTCCGTGAATTGTTTCACCCCTCCGTGAATTATTTCACCCCTCTCTGAATTATTTATGCCCCTCCGTGAATTATTTCTGCCCCTCCGTGAACTATTTCTGCCCCTCCGTGAATTATTTCACCCCTCCGTGAATACTTTCGCCCCTCCGTGAATTATTTCTGCCCCTCCGTGAATTATTTCACCCCTCCGTGAATTATTTCTGCCCCTCCGTGAAGTATTTCACCCCTCCGTGAATTATTTCTGCCCCTCTGTGAATTATTTATGCCCCTGCGTGAATTATTTGGTGCCTCCGTGAATTATTTCTGCCCCTCCGTGAATTATTTCACCCCTCCGTGAATTATTTTTGCCCCTCCGTGAATTATTTGATGCCTCCGTGAATTGTTTCTGCCCCTCCGTGAATTATTTCACCCCTCCGTGAATTATTTATACCCCTCCGTGAATTATTTGATGCCTCCGTGAATTATTTCTGCCCCTCCGTGAATTATTTCACCCCTCCGTGAATTATTTATGCCCCTCCGTGAATTATTTTTGCCCCTCCGTGAATTATTTCGCCCCTCCGTGAATTATTTATGCCCCTCCGTGAATTATTTCACCCCTCCGTGAATTATTTCTGCCCCTCCGTGAATTATTTTCACCCCTCCGTGAATTATTTCTGCCCCTCCGTGAATTACTTCACCCCTCCGTGAATTACTTCTGCCCCTCCGTGAATTCTTTCACCCCTCCGTGAATTATTTATGCCCCTCCGTGAATTATTTCACCCCTCCGTGAATTATTTATGCCCCTCCGTGAATTATTTCTGCCCCTCCGGAATTATTTGGTGCCTCCGTGAATTATTTTTGCCCCTCCGTGAATGATTTCACCCCTCCGTGAATTATTTCTGCCCCTCCCCGAATTATTTGATGCCTCCGTGAATTATTTCTGCCCCTCCTTGAATTATTTCACCCCTCTGTGAATTAATTATGCCCCTCCATGAATTATTTGATGCCTCCGTGAATTATTTCTGCCCCTCCGTGAATTATTTCACCCCTCGGTGAATTATTTATGCCCCTCCGTGAATTATTTCGCCCCTCCGTGAATTATTTACGCCCCTCCGTGAATCATTTTTGCCCCTCTGTGAATTTTTTCACCCCTCCGTGAATCATTTCTGCCCCTCCGTAAATTGTTTGGTGCCTCCGTGAATTTTTTATGCCCCTCCGTGAATTATTTCACCCGTCCGTGAATTATTTATGCCCCTCCGTGAATTATTTCTGCCCCTCCGTGAATTATTTCGCCCCTCCGTGAATTATTTCTGCCCCTCCGTGAATTATTTCACCCCTCCGTGAATCATTTATGCCCCTCCGTGAATTATTTCTGCCCCTCCGTGAATTATTTCGCCCCTCCGTGATTTATTTGATGCCTCCGTGAATTATTTATGCCCCTCCGTGAATTTTTTCACCTCTCCATGAATTATTTCTGCCCCTCCGTGAATCATTTGATGCCTCCGTGAGATATTTCTGCCCCTCCGTGAATTATTTCACCCCTCCGTGAATTATCTATGCCCCTCCGTGAATTATTTCACCCGTCCGTGAATTATTTCTGCCCCTCCGTGAATTATTTCACCCCTCCGTGAATTCTTTATGCCCCTCCGTGAATTATTGCGCTCCTCCGTGAATTATTTATGCCCCTCCGTGAATTATTTCACCCGTCCGTGAATTATTTATGCCCCTCCGTGAATTATTTCACCCCTCCGTGAATTATTTATGCCCCTCCGTGAATTATTAGGTGCCTCCGTGAATTATTTCTGCCCCTCCGTGAATTATTTGGTGCCTCGGTGAATTATTTTTGCCCCTCCGTGAATGATTTCACCCCGCCGTGAATTATTTCTGCCCCTCCGTGAATTATTTATGCCCCTCCGTGAATTATTTCTGCCCCTCCGTGAATTATTTGATGCCTCCGTGAATTATTCCTGCGCCTCCGTGAATTGTTTCACCCCTCCGTGAATTATTTTACCCCTCTCTGAATTATTTATGCCCCTCCGTGAATTATTTCTGCCCCTCCGTGAATTATTTCTGCCCCTCCGTGAATTATTTCTGCCCCTCCGTGAATTATTTCACCCCTCCGTGAATTATTTCGCCCCTCCGTGAATTATTTCTGCCCCTCCGTGAATTATTTCACCCCTCCGTGAATTATTTCTGCCCCTCCGTGAAGTATTTCACCCCTCCGTGAATTATTTCTGCCCCTCTGTGAATTATTTTTGCCCCTCCGTGAATTATTTGGTGCCTCCGTGAATTATTTCTGCCCCTCCGTGAATTATTTCACCCCTCCGTGAATTTTTTTGCCCCTCCGTGAATTATTTGATGCCTCCGTGAATTGTTTCTGCCCCTCCGTGAATTATTTCACCCCTCCGTGAATTATTTATACCCCTCCGTGAATTATTTGATGCCTCCGTGAATTATTTCTGCCCCTCCGTGAATTATTTCACCCCTCCGTGAATTATTTATGCCCCTCCGTGAATTATTTCTGCCCCTCCGTGAATTATTTCGCCCCTCCGTGAATTATTTATGCCCCTCCGTGAATTATTTCACCCCTCCGTGAATTATTTCTGCCCCTCCGTGAATTATTTCACCCCTCCGTGAATTATTTATGCCCCTCCGTGAATTATTTTCACCCCTCCGTGAATTCTTTCTGCCCCTCCGTGAATTACTTCACCCCTCCGTGAATTACTTCTGCCCCTCCGTGAATTCTTTCACCCCTCCGTGGATTATTTATGCCCCTCCGTGAATTATTTGATGCCTCCGTGAATTATTTATGCCCCTCCGTGAATTATTTCACCCCTCCGTGAATTATTTATGCCCCTCCGTGAATTATTTCTGCCCCTCCGTGAATTATTTGGTACCTCCGTGAATTATTTTTGCCCCTCCGTGAATGATTTCACCCCTCCGTGAATTATTTCTGCCCCTCCGTGAATTATTTGATGCCTCCGTGAATTGTTTCTGCCCCTCCTTGAATTATTTCACCCCTCTGTGAATTAATTATGCCCCTCCATGAATTATTTGATGCCTCCGTGAATTATTTCTGCCCCTCCGTGAATTATTTCACCCCTCGGTGAATTTTTTATGCCCCTCCGTGAATTATTTCGCCCCTCCGTGAATTATTTACGCCCCTCCGTGAATCATTTTTGCCCCTCTGTGAATTTTTTCACCCCTCCGTGAATCATTTCTGCCCCTCCGTAAATTATTTGGTGCCTCCGTGAATTATTTCTGCCCCTCCGTGAATTATTTCGCCCCTCCGTGAATTATTTCTGCCCCTCCGTGAATTATTTCACCCCTCCGTGAATCATTTATGCCCCTCCGTGAATTATTTCTGCCCCTCCGTGAATTATTTCGCCCCTCCGTGAATTATTTGATGCCTCCGTGAATTTTTGATGCCCCTCCGTGAATTTTTTCACCCCTCCATAAATTATTTCTGCCCCTCCGTAAATTATTTGGTGCCTCCGTGAATTATTTCTGCCCCTCCGTGAATTATTCTGCCCCTCCGTGAGATATTTCTGCCCCACCGTGAATTATTTCACCCCTCCGTGAATTATTTATGCCCTTCCGTGAATTATTTCACCCGTCCGTGAATTATTTCTGCCCCTCCGTGAATTATTTCTGCCCCTCCGTGAATTATTTGATGCCTCCGTGAGATATTTCTGCCCCTCCGTGAATTATTTCACCGCTCCGTGAATTATTTATGCCCCTCCGTGAATTATTGCGCTCCTCCGTGAATTATTTCTGCCCCTCCGTGAATTATTTCACCCGTCCGTGAATTATTTATGCCCCTCCCTGAATTATTTCTGCCCCTCCGTGAATTATTTGGTGCCTCCGTGAATTACTTCTGCCCCTCCGTGAATTATTTCACCCCTCCGTGAATTATATATGCCCCTCCGTGAATTATTTCACCCCTCTCTGAATTATTTATGCCCCTCCGTGAATTATTTCTGCCCCTCCGTGAATTATTTCTGCCCGTTCGTGAATTATTTCACCCCTCCGTGAATTATTTCGCCCCTCCGTGAATTATTTCTGCCCCTCCGTGAATTATTTTGCCCCTCCGTGAATTTTTTATGCCCCTCCGTGAATTTTTTTGCCCCTCCGTGAATTATTTATGCCCCTCCGTGAATTATTTCTGCCCCTCAGTGAATTATTTCACCCCTCCGTGAATTATTTATGCCCCTCCGTGAATTATTTGATGCCTCCGTGAATTATTTCCGCCCCTCCGTGAATTATTTCACCCCTCGGTGAATTATTTATGCCCCTCCGTGAATTATTTCTGCCCCTCCGTGAATTTTTTTTGCCCCTCCGTGAATTATTTATGCCCCTCCGTGAATTATTTCTGCCCCTCCGTGAACCCTTTCGCCCCTCCGTGAATTATTTCTGCCCCTCCGTGAATTATTTCACCCCTCTGTGAATTATTTCTGCCCCTCCGTGAATTATTTGGTGCCTCCGTGAATTATTTCTGCCCCTCCGTGAATTATTTCACCCCTCCGTGAATTATTTATGCCCCTCCGTGAATTATTTGTGCCCCTCCGTGAATTATTTTGCCCCTCCGTGAATTGTTTATGCCCCTCCATGAATTATTTCACCCTTGCGTGAATTATTTCTTCCCCCGCGAATTTTTTGATGCCTCCGTGAATTATTTCTGCCCCTCCGTGAATTATTTCTGCGCCTCCGTGACTTATTTCTGCCCCTCCGTGAATTATTTCGCCCATCCATGAATTATTTCTGCCCCTCCGTGAATTCTTTCTGCCCCTCTGTGAATTATTTCACCCCTCCGTGAATTATTTATGCCCCTCCCCGAATTATTTCTGCCCCTCCGTAAATTATTTCGCCCCTCCGTGAATTATTTGATGCCTCCGTGAATTATTTCTTCATCTCCGTGAATTATTTCACCCCTCGGTGAATTATTTCCGCCCCTCCGTGAATTATTCGATGCCTCCGTGAATTATTTCTGCCCCTCCGTGAATCATTTCACCCCTCCGTGAATTATTTATGCCCCTCCGTGAATTATTTCACCCCTCCGTGAATTATTTCTGCCCCTCCGTGAATTATTTCACCCCTCCGTGAATTATTTATGCCCCTCCGTGAATTATTTCACCCCTCCGTGAATTATTTCTGCCCCTCCGTGAACTATTTGGTGCCTGGTCTCCCCTCTCCAGAAAGGCCATGAGTCCACAAGTGGCAAGGCATACACAATGTCATTCCATGCCTCTAGCCAAGCAACTTTGCTAACGCTCAAGGGGTGTCCAGCAATGGCCCCTCGTCAACTCCAAACTTTCCCACGGTGTTTCTCATACTTTTTTATCCGGTCCAAGAGGTCTGAGGCTACCTTATGGTACTCCACAACAGCACCTGCATCCTCCCGCGTGCACTTTGGACTGCCCTCTTGGCTGTACATCAGGCGGCACAGTGCTGCAAGTCCATGGGTTTGGACGACATCAAGGGGACATGTCGCCATGTGCATTGCCAACTTCCTGTAATAGATGGCCTCCCGTTCTGGTGGGGCATGCCACCCTGCCTCGCCGAGGGCTGGACGGAATCCCATTTTCATCTGGGCAGCTTCCATGGTGTCCCTTGGGGGCCATTCAGGATGCTGGGCCATTTGTAGGAGGCTGCCTCACAACGGTTAAAGGTTGTGGTCTCTTGCGTGGTCCACAAGGTGCAGTTCGATGGGCACTTGTTGGTGACCACAACTCAGGAGGACAATCTGGTCCCGGACCCCGATACTCGAAGTGGTAGGCTGCTTCCTCCTTGGGTTCCTGCGCGGGCCCACTTGATGCCACCGCGTGGTATGAACGTAGACGCTGGTCGAGGCGCAACGGTCGGGGACCAAGGGCAGACTTCAGCGCCTCAAGGGCTAGCAGTAGCTGGGTAGGGGTGAGGGATGGACGATGACCGAGGTCGAGGCGCGGCGGCCAAGGACCAAAGGCGAACTCCTGCGGCTCGGCGGCCTGCAGTGGTTGTGGTGGGGTATGGACGAGGACGGAGGTCGAGGCGCGGCGGCCAAGGACCAAGGGCGAACTCGTGCGGCTCGGCGGCCTGCAGTGGTTGTGGTGGGGTATGGACGACGACCGAGGCCGAGGCGCGGCGGCCAAGGACCAAGGGCGAACTCCTCCGGCTCGGTGGCCTGCAGTGTGTGGGTGGGGGGACGGCTAATGACCGTGGTCGCGGCGCTGTGGCCAGGGACCAAGGGCCAACCTCTGTGGCTCAGGGGCCAGCAGTAGGTGGGTTGGGGGATGCGGGATGCCCCTGGTCGAGGCGCTGCGGCCAGAGACCAAGGGACAACTCCTGCAGCTCACAGGCTAGCACAGGTGAGGTACAGGTATCTGGGTCGTAGACGCTATGGTCAAGACCACAGACAACTTCTTCACCTGACTGGTGAAGTTAGCGGCACAAAGGTCGTAACAAAGTCTGCACGAAGAGGGGTGAAATAATTCACGGAGGCATCAAATAATTCACGGAGGGGCATAAACAATTCACGTAGGCATCAAATAATTCACGGAGGGGCATTAATAATTCACGGAGGGGTGAAATAATTCACGGAGGGGCAGAAATAATTCACGGAGGGGCGAAATAATTCACGGAGGGGCAGAAATGATTCACGGAGGGGCATAAATAATTCACGGAGGGGCACAAATAAGTCACGGAGGGGTGAAATAATTCACGGAGGGGCAGAAATAATTCACGGAGGCATCAAATCATTCACGGAGGGGCATAAATGATTCACGGAGGGGTGAAATAATTCACGGAGGGGCAGAAATCATTCACGGAGGGGTGAAATGATTCACGGAGGGGCATAAATAATTCACGGAGGCACCAAATGATTCACGGAGCGGCATAAAAAATTCGCGGAGGGGTGAAATAATTCACGGAGGGGCATAAATAATTCACGGAGGGGTGAAATAATTCACGGAGGGGCAGAAATAATTTACGGAGGGGTGAAATAATTCACGGAGGGGCATAAATAATTCATGGAGGGGTGAAATAATTTACAGAGGGGCAGAAATAATTCACGGAGGGGCAGAAATAATTCACGGAGGGGCAGAAATAAATCACCGAGGGGTGAAATAATTCACGGAGATGCATAAATAATTCACGGAGGCATCAAATAATTCACAGAGGGGCGAAATAATTCACGGAGGGGCAGAAATAATTCACGGAGGGGCATAAATAATTCACGGAGGGGTGAAATAATTCACAGAGGGGCAGAAATAATTCACGGAGGGGCAGAAATAATTCACGGAGGGGCGAAAGAATTCACGGAGGGGCAGAAATAATTCACGGAGGGGCATATATAATTCATGGAGGGCTGAAATAATTCACGGAGGGGCAGAAATAATTCATGGAGGCACCAAATAATTCACGGACGGGCAGAAATAATTCACAGAGGGGTGAAATAATTCACAGAGGGGCAGAAATAATTCACGGGGGCATCAAATGATTCACGAAGGGGCAGAAACAATTCACGCAGGGGTGAAATAATTCATGGAGGCGCATAAATAATTCACGGAGGCATCAAATAGTTCACGGAGGGGCGAAAGAATTCACGGAGGGGCAGAAATAATTCACGGAGGGGCAGAAATAATTCACGGAGGGGTGAAATGATTCACGGAGGGGCATAAATAATTCACGGAGAAGTACCCCACACCTGCTGTGGAGAGGATGTATGTGGTTTTTGTACGGAGAGTACCCATGGGCACAATGCAGTACTTTTGGCCACAGGCAGCAAGTGCAGCACGGTCGTTCACAAGTGATTTGGTGGCACCTGCGAGCCGCCAGAACTCACTGTTGCCGGCCAACGGGAAGGGATCGAAAGCACAGGGGACCCAAGGATCCGGGGGTGGTCGACAGAGAGTGTCAGCGCCAGCCGGTGGCACAGGTCCCACTGGACAGGGGACCCCTGGATCTGGGGGTAGTCGACGGAGCTCCCCGTTTCCCGAAAGCTCAACGTCCACTTGCAGTCCCGGACCTCAACCCACCGTACCACCCAATCCAGCACCTATGACGGTGCAGCTGACCAGACAGCAACAGTTCGACCAAGCACTGATGACAACGTGCCATGGCATTGCCTGGTGTGTCCGCCTTGCGATGCAACGCTTGGGGGAGCAACGGCGGGAGCCCCTGTCAGAGGAGAGCCTGGGGGCTGCCTATACGGTGGGACGCCACTTTGCAGAGTCCATGCGGATTCCCATGCAAGAGAGTAGCGATGTGATACTGAGGTGCACCCCTTTCAGCCCCGAGGTACCCCGCAACCACTTGGGATACCTCCATGCTGGTGTCCGGGTGGTGAATAATGCAAGGACAGATGATGCAGGGGAGGAGGCCATGGAGCTTCTATTGGAAGCCATGGCAGAGGCTGGGGTGCACCCCCCCCCCCCCAAGGACCCCCGACACCTGACCAGGATGCCCCCAGAGGTGATCCAAGCCAGTCCGACGTCCCAGCCTGTGCGCTGCGACTCGGATCCCAAGATGCATCTGTCGGTGTCCCTGATGACAACGGTACACCCAACGATGCATGTGCTATGCACCTGGAAGGGGGCACAAAGCAGGCCATAGGCACAGCTGGCACCCTTGGTGAAGCACAGCACCCCCCCCCCCCCCCGCGCGCCTCACAGTTCGAGGTATGATGGAGTCCGACGACCAAGAATGGTTGCTGAAAACGAACCAAGGCTGGGCGATGTGGTCAGCAAGAAGTGCCCACTGGCGATATCGATGCGAAGTCAAGGCAGGAGCGTCGCCGGTGTTCGCATCTTACCTTACAACATGGCTAAGGGAGCTATGTGAGTGGGTGGGATTTTACACAGGGGAGCACAGGGAACAGTGGAAAGGATTTCAAAAATCACTGGAACAACTTCGAGACACCGGAGTGCAGCCACGACAAGGGGAAGTGCAAGTACATGGGGGACTGAATGCGTGGTGGCAAACACACACGGAATGCTTCACCCACGAAAAATCAGCCGACAATCAAAGTTGGCAAAGGGCAACGGAGTCACGCCCGAAGCGCCCGAGGCAGGCAGGCCCGGGAGTGCTACAAGGAGTGCAAGAACTGATTGCAGAACTGGTGGAGAAGGGCTACAGGATAGTGTACACGGATGGATCGTCGAAGCGACTGGGCCGCAAGGACATGCGCAGGGCCGGGGGATTTGGCGTGTTCGCGGCGGAAGACGACCAAGGACCAGAGGTGCGCTTCTGTGGCTACGTACCAACACGTTGGGGGCAAACAAACAACGGAGCAGAGCTTTGGGCAGCCGTGGAAGCCTTATAGGGTTTCTGGGTGCCAAAACTGGCAATCCTCACCGACTCACAATACCTGCAGCTGGGAGCGACTGGCAGGGCCCAACGCTGGAAGTCAAAGGGATGGACAACCACATCTGGAAAACTGCAAGTCCACGTCCCAGTCTGGGAAATGCTGCTCCAGGAAATGGCGACGCCGGGAAGAGAAGTCAGGTGCGAACATGTCCCAGCACATGTCAACGTGCAGGGAAATGAGATGGCGAATGGATTGGCCATGGAAGGCATGTGTTCAAGCCCACTGTGGTCACAGCAGGTTGCACCAAAATCATCATCTGGGTCAGAGTCCACGGTAGGTTTGAGGGGAGGGTCGGGATCAGAGTCAGAGGGCACAAGGGCACTCTGGTCGTCCCTGGGTATGGTACCCATGGACAGTGATGAACTGACAGGGGAAGCATCCGGGGAGCCAGCGCCACGTGGGATGGGACCGTACTCCTCAAGCAATACAAAAAGTGAGGAAATGAGACCAGGACACACACACCAGGGAGTGCTGTCGAGTGCACTGTCAGCAGCAGACACACTGTCCTTCAGCACTGATGTGAGTGACACCAGGCGACAGCGCAAGAAGCGAAGGCTCAGGAAACGCAGGAACCCAGGACAGGGTCGATAATGCCAGAGCCAGAAGCCCTTGCACAATGGAACAGACATCCCATAGGCGCCAAGCACAAGGCGCCATTGCGCCCCTGAGGATTGAGTATGACACGTCCTCACGAGCCAGAATGCAAGTGCATGACAGGGTCACGAACTGCAGGGCAAGGGTTAGAGACTAACCGGCACTGTGGGTGGGTGGTGGGTGCGAGCTGACCTAAATGTGCAGAGGACCAGTGCCTATGCACAGTCAGCAACCACGTGGTGTGGTACAGAACCGGTCTACGCTGCAGTGCAGTAAGCAATACACCGAACAATGTGGTTATGACCATGCGCCTGTGACACGGGGGCGTATGCGAGCCCAGTTTCCGTTGCCTCATGCCCCCCCCCCCCGATGTGGTAATGACCATGTGCCTGTGACACGGGGGCGTATGCGAAACCAGTTTCCGTTGCCTCAGGCGGGTCACGGAGTGGGAGAGAGTGGGAGAAGGACAGAGAGAGAGAGAGAGAGAGAGAGAGAGAGAGAGAGAGAGAGAGAGAGAGAGAGAGAGAGAGAGAGAGAGAGAGAGAGAGAGAGAGAGAGGGGCCCGCACAGCAAGGGTTAGAGACTAAGCGGCACTGTGGGAGGGTGGTGGGTGCGAGCTGACCCAGATGTGCAGATGGCCAAGGCCAAAGCACAATCAGCAACCACCTGGAGTGGTACAGAACTGTTCTGCGCTGCAGTGCAGCAAAGCAAAACACTGAACTGTGTGGTGATGACCATGCGCCTGTGACACGGGGGCGTATGCGAGCCCAGTATCCGTTGCCTCATGGCCCCGCGCCTTAACTCCTATGACTGCTGACCAGGATCCCCGCAGAGGTGATCCAAGTGTGTCCAACGTCCCAGCCTGTGCGCTGCGATGTGGACCCCCAGGTGCACCCGAAGTTGCAGGTGGTGTGCATGCTGACGATGAGAACCAGGGCCGAGAGGTAATGGAGAACATAGGGCCAGGTGCTGCAGAAGAATGCCTAACGCCACACCCCGGTTGCGGTGCTGAGTCACTCTTTGATCAGGGATCCCCTGTGCCCCTAGCACAGCGCCCACCACAGGTTTCATTGAGTGGGCAAGATAGTGAAATGTCATCCCCAAATATGGATAGCAGTTTGGGGACGGCATGCACTGACGTGGCACCTAGTCAATCCAGCACATATGGCTCATAGCCATGTAACAGCCCCCCCTCAGGCAAGAAAGCAATGCCTGGGGATCCCAACCCCATGCCTGCTGCAAAGCGTGTGCGGCTAGGGGCGGATGGGCCCGCAGCAATTGACTGTGACAATCCTAACCACAAGGTTGAGGTGGATACAATCAAGGTTCCTGCCGGTAGGGAGCTGCCTACCATCCGGCAACTGAAGTTACGGTTGGCACGTGATGAGTATGTTGCTGGTGCATGTTTTTTTTATGCAACTGCCCTCAGCCTCCATGCCCTCCGCAGTCAGACCCCCTTAACTGGAGTGGACCTGCGAGTCCAGGCAACCACAATGTACAGGGAACGGTGTGGGATAGAGGTTAAGGAGAGTGCTCTAAGTGTTTGTAGGGCCCTGGAAGACAATAATTGGGAAGGGAAGCCCTGGGGGAGAAGGCCCGACCATTTTCGACATCTCGCCCACCACATCGATGGGAAGGTTGTGTTGTTGCGTACAAACACATGCAAAATAATGGATTCAAGGTTTGGCCCGGACACTGCTGTGACGTCTGCTGCAGTTTGGAGTCCGGGTATGGGAGAAGCCAAAGTGTACCATACAATCCAGGAGATGCAGGAACCTTGTGAACAAGCATGCGTGATCGTCGTTGGTGAGGCCAGACGTGATGGGCACCGGCCGGGAGGACATTACCGGGGCGCCAGCTACGACCGCTCGTTGCAGGTAGCACCTTTGTGTGTCTTGCATGGCATAATGGGGACACAGCTGTACACTAGAGAGACGTTAGGGCAGTTCTCCTTGCGAAGGTTGCAGTTGGGTGTCGGTGGGAGCAAAGGACATACAGCGAAAGGGGATTGTCGCCCGTCACAGGAGCATGGCCCCCTTGTGATGATGGTGAACCGCATTGCAGGGAAGTAGGTACCAGAGTGGTTCACATGGACTACAATACAGCTGTCATCCAATGAGACAACAGCTCCCCATCAACATCGTTTTGATAGTACCCCATGGTCAGCAGTGTTCTCCACGGGGCGGCACGTGGGTGGTGAGATCTGGGTGGAAGAGGGAGGTGTTGGCAGTGGTCCGCATGGCAGACCAGGGAGAAGGCAGTGCCCAGATGGCATTAGCCGTCCGGGGCATAGGTACAGTGTCGATAGGCAACTTGTACTGGTCCGCACTGGGGCATGGCATGCTACTTGCCAATGGAAAGGGGATAGGCGATTGGTGGTACTTTACGGCTGTGGAGAATGGCAGAGTTTGCCTCCTTTGCACCGCAAGTTCTTGCAGCAACATGCCTTCCGCCTGCCTGCAGGTTAGTGGCGGTCCGCAAGGTGGAGCACGGCAACGGCCATGTGGCATGGTGAACCCCCCAAGTCACAATTGGTGGTGGCTTGGTACAACGTTGCAATGCCTGCTGCTAGCCTCTGGTGGACAAGAGGCCTTCCATGATGAGTGCCCAGATGATGTGGCGGTGTGGGCTACACGGTGGGGAGACATAGTGGCAGGTATGACAGGTGCTGTGTACCGTCCACATGCCGTTGCACGCCTGCTGGCGGATGAGGGACAACCAACTGTTACTGTGTGCCAGTGTAGTGGTCGGTGTCAATGTGTCAGGAGGGCTCCCAAGTTTGAGTGGATGCAGCAGTCCGAGATGGCTGAGTGTTGGAAGCACATGGTACCGAAACTGGTTCGTGCTGGTGTTCGTTCTCTGTCTGACTGCTTGTCTCATGAGCAATGGTGGCAGCGGTGCCCAGTGTGTGACGCGAAAGTCCACCAGGCTGAAGGTGAGTTGGGAATGCCTGCCCAAGTGTTGCATGTTACTAACCAGGGCCAGAGCGTGCGGGTGCGACTGAGGGAGGGAATGAGGGGCCGTTCGTTGGGCCGCCCTTCAAACGCCCCCCCCATGTGGCTGTGGGGGGGATCTCCAGGAGGCCATTGTACTATCGTCGCTAGTGTTCAACAAGGCCCCCTACTGCTGACCGCTCTTGGCCGCTGCAATGTTGGGTCCGCTACATCCAATCACTTCCATTTACGAGTGGACACCCCCGATTGTAACCGGCCCCTCACTTGAATTCTCCGCGGGGAGGCATACCCGTGTGCCGGTAGTAGTGTGACCCAACTACCCATTGGGCTCATCAACCACGGCTCACCGGGGTGCTCACCCGCCTATTTGTGGTTGATTGGAATGGCCATATGCGGGGAAAGAAACATGGCCGCATTAGCTACTCTATGGGCCAACAACTTGTAGGTATACAGGAGATTCGCCGTTCGTCAAATTTCGCAATAACTTCCCCTCGTCAATATCTAATATATGGCAAATATTAAATATGTATAGATGGGTTTTATTTTTTTTTTTGTACATGTTTTTCATTAGTTTAATTTTTGTCATGGTGCAATTCATTTTTGTCTGCTAATATTAACGCCTAAGACTTTTAATATTTAACATATTAATTAATTTTTCCCTCGTTAATATTACCATGCAACAATTAATACCAGGGGGGCACAAATTAAGTTTCACTCTTTTGTGCCCCCCCCCCCCCTCCGCCCCAGGGGCAACAAGTGAGGGGTGGCCACGCCACTGCACACCACACGCCCACAGCCCCAGCGCACACCCCTATGCCCCACACACCACATCCCCACACAGCATAGACCCACACTTCACGGCCCAACACACCACAACCCGACACAACAGCACCATACCCCAAAAGTCCACACACCATAGCCCCACATTGACAGACAAACACACATCTTGATAGAGAGACAAACAGATAGACGGACAGATAGATAGAAATACAGACAAACAGACAGACGGACAAACAGGCAGACACAGAGGCAAACAGACGGACGGACACAGGAGAGACAAGATAGAAAGACAAACAAACAGACAAATAGACAAAGAGACAGACGCACGGTCAGACAAATAGACAAAGAGACAGACATATTGGCAAACAGACAAACAGATAGAAAGATAGACAGAGAGACAGATGGCAGTGTCCACTGCCCCCACGCACTCCGGCAGTGCGTTGCAGGAAATCCACTGCCCAATGCCCCCAGGCAGTAAGGTAGTGCGCTGCAAGAAATCCACGGCCCACTGCCCCCATGCAGTGCGGCGGTGCACTGCGGGAGTTCCACTGCCCATTGCCCTGAGCAGTGTGGCAATGCATTGCAGGGGTTGCACTGCCCAGTGCCCCTAGGAAGTGTGGCAGTGCATTGCACGAGCACCACTATTTAGGGAGCGACCGCCTCCTGTGTAGGGTAGGACTCTCCGTCCCCCCAGCTAGTGGGCCCCCGCATTGCAGGAGTTCCACTGCCCACCGCCCCCAGGCGGTGTGGTGGCGCATACCAAGAGTTGCAGTGCCCGCTTCCCCAAGGCAGTCAGGCAGTGCACTGCAAGAGTACCCCTGCCCACTGCTCCCAGGCAGTGCGGCAGTGCATTGTAGTATTTGCCCTGCCCACTGCCCATGGGCAGTGGGCAGTGTGGCACAGCTTGACAGGAGTTCCACTGCCCGCTGCCCACAGACAATGAGGCAGTGCGTTGCACCAGTTGCACTGCCCGCTGGCCGCTGGCAGTGCGGCCATACATTGTGGGAATTCCCTTGCCCAATGCCCCTATGCAGTGTGACAGTGCTTGACAGGAGTTCCACGGCCCACCGCCCCGAGGCAATGAGGCAGTGTGCTGCCGAAGTTCAAGTGCCCACTACCCCCAGGCAGTACGGCGGTGCATTGCATGAGTTGCACTGCCCACTTCACCCAGGCATTGTGGCATTGCGTCACAGGCGTTCGAATGCCCACTGCCCCGGGCACTGAAGCATTGCGTTCCAGGAGGTCCACTGCCCACGGCCCCTAGGCAGTGAGGCAGTGCATTGCAGGAGTTGCGCTGCCCACTTCCCTTGAGCAGTGTGGCAGCCACTGCCCACTGCCCACAATCAGTGGGGCAGTGCATTGCCGGAGCTGTGTTGCCCACTGCCCCCAGCCAGCGGGGCAGTGCATATGCCCACCGCCGACTACCCACAATGCGGTGCGGCAAGGCTCACATAGTGCAATGCGGAGCACAGCACCAAGCAGTGCGACACCGCACAAAGTACGGATGGTGCAGCACACCACACATGGAGCAGCACCACACATGGGGCACCTGAGACCATGTGCGACCGTGCACAGGCGTCGGCAGAACAATACCGGCCAAGTGCAGCAGAGCACAGGTCCCGGCTGTACAACAACACACTAGCACACATCGCGCACTAAGACACACAACCGTGCCTTTGAGTTGTACCCGTGGGTAGACATCCCGGCCATTGCCTTCTTGTAACAGCGCCTTTGGCAACCCCCTCCACACCACATTCCCGCACACAGTAGCCCCATACACGACACACCCATACACCATACCCCCACACACCGCAGCACCATTGGGCAGCGCGGGGGGTGGTGGTATTACAAACTTAGGAGGCAGGCTTTAATTGCCCACCATGGCGACCCTCAAGAAGTCGAATTTGTTACCCCGTAAAGGGGTGTTTTTTTAGGGTATGAAACGCGGGGGGGGGGGGGGGCAAGTCACTATTTTAGATTGTGTTTTAAAAGCCATTTTTTCAACCATACCAATGTTCCAATTCCGAAAAGTCAATTTCAACCCCCAAATCAGCCGAATTTCAAAAATAAAGCGAAATTTCGCCACTCCTTTGAAATTGGCTGATATCATACCCTTTTTTCATCCATTTTCCCCCCAATGAAACGCGAGATTTCGTCACTCCGTCATTATTTGAGGAATGAATGCCCTTATTGTGTATTTGATATAGTGGCAATTCCGGATGAAGAGGAGGTTTTTGGACAGGATACTTCAACATGGGACTGGCATCCCTGTTGTTGTTACCATGTACCATACATTGTCCTTTGATTGTGGTGTTTTTGCATTGAGTGGCGAAATTTCGCCACACCTGGCATAATTGGTGTTTAGTAGTGGATTTCCCATTGTTGCATTGAGACGCAAAATTTCGCATTGTTTTGGTGCTTTGTATGTTTCAAGCCTGCCCAGTAAAGGGTATTGTTACGCTGCAGCCAGTCCTACCAACAATTTGCTCTGCCTATGGCCCCAGAGCCACCCTCATTGTCACAATCATCGCAGGGGTCCTCTGAGGGCCCCGGTCAACGGACGCCGCATGGCCGTGCAAACAAGAAGGGGCCTTAGAAAACAGTCACTCTAGCAAATGCGGTCCACAAGACAGTGGTGTCATCCTATAAGGTCCTGCGGGTGGATGTGAACCGGGAGCATGGAGAAATCAGGAAGGTCAGCCAGACCCGACTGAAGCTGCGGCCGGAGGATTCGGCAAGGGTACTTCCCGTGGGGATCATCAAAGGCTTACTAGTCTGGCCTGACAATCGTATGTTGCTGCACATGCACCTACACGTCTATCGTTTCTGTTTCGTCCTTGGGGCCAATTTTTCTTGCTATTGCTGCAGTGGGCAAATGCTGGTTCATTGGTGGCCAGCATGTGTTTTGTGCGGCACGGAGACTAGCAGGTCAACGTGAGAACAAGAATTTGTACCCTTTGAGATGGCATCCGGAGTTTGAGTGTATGGTTCCGAAGTGGGATACCCTTTTGCGACAGAGGAGGCGCCTAGCCGGCCGCCAGCAGACAACACAGCTGTCAAGCAAGGGAGTATGCATGAGTGAAAGGGCAGTGGTGCTAATGGAGAACTTGGAGGAGCCTGAAAATGCTGATCTAAGTCTCACGGACGTGTGCCGCCAGATGTTGGAGGAGGCTAGACTAACAGGTGACGAAGGAAGCGTGGTGTGTGAATGTTGCTCTCATGCTCATTTTAGTCCTGGGCCCTAAAAACTTTGGTCCGATACACTATAGGATTCGGTGGCACGACGATGGCGACCTTTGGCTAGAATGATTGAGGCAACTGGCTGTACAACAATTGATAGAATTCGCAATTTCGAGAAGAGGAGGATCCCCTTGGCATTTGGATCATTCAAACCATGGGAGGGGCTCATTGGACCATTCCCGGGACAAAGTGCCAGATACATGGAGACTCCACGAGCGACCGTTGCACGACTGGCTAAAGTGGCACGTGAATGTCAAAGGGAGATGCGATGGGGCTAGATTGTCATGCATGCTGATTGTCCCGAGGAGTTGGTTCACCCATTCCGAAGTATGTTGTGCAGGCATCGTGACATGCACTATTAAATCATCCAATTCTGTTCATTGTGGCGAAATTTCGCGTCTCCTTTGCCAATATGGTGTGAACACCCAATTTTCCTTGCTAATACGAAACACCTCTGAGATTGCTACGTTGTAGCGTCGTGTCAAGGGGATTGGTGCACTGAAGTTCCGCTGTGCAGGGTGTATATTGATGACTTGCCTATGCCTCCGTGGGACCCTGTATGCAGGACTGAATTTTGGACATCCCCAAAATATGTAGACTTGAGGAGCCACTTCGCCAGACCGCGTAATTCGTTTGACATTGCTAGCTCCGAAGGGAATGTGGTCCACTTGAAGACAGTTTCTGGTTGTGGTGCAAATGCTACTGGTGGTGAGTCCTCCTTTCGGCTTTGTCTTCTGAATCCCACTACCATGTTAAATGCCAGTGTCGTTGGGTTGCCGTCCATACTGGATGTCGTTGAGGTTCCAAAAGGCTGGTCCATGAGTCTACCACCTCTTGCTGTGCGACATGTTTCAATGGGGAAAGCTTTGGTGGTTGCTGGTGAATTGGCTTATGTTCAGTGGCCGCCGCAGTCCTATAGTTTCACTATGATGCAATCAGTGATGACAATTGTCACGTTGGCTCCGATTCCAAGAAAGGTACATTGCACCTTGTAAATTATACCCCCAAAACACGGAAATCTTAGATTCGAGTGAAATTTCGCCACTCCTGTCATTTTGTCCAATTCGTACTATCTGTTTAGCTGCCGATGTACGTCACGTTCAGTGAAGGCCCGTTACCTATTATCCCGTGTCCTGAGGCTATTCAATGGTGCTGGAGGTTCTGAAAGTCCCTAAGAATCTGATCTGGGTGGTGGTGGGGTCCCAATACCCAAATTTGGTTGTTCAGTTGCACATTGGTCTGAAGTCGGAAATTTCAGTTGTATTTGATTTGGTCAAAGCTGCGGTTGATGACCTACCAAAGGAAACCATTGAGCTCACAACTTTAAGAGAGGCTGACTCTCTGGCTCGAATCTACTGGGAATGTGTGTTGCCGCAGCTGGACAAGGGTGTGCATGTTGACGGGACTGAAGTGGCTTATGTACCCGATGACCGTGATGAACAGGACTGCATGGATAGTATGCTTCACGTGGGTGCCAAGCCAAACCCAAAGCCCAAGGTTTCTAAGACAAAGCCCAAGAAGGGGGCTACCAGCAATCCCCGTGGTGTCGATGCAGGTGGCAGTACCGAACCCCAAGCAACACCTACAAAAAGGGCTCGATCACCTTGTGATGAGGCCCTGGCGGCGCATGGTAATGAGGAACAAACACAATAGGAGAGTCAACAGTTGGTCACACCACACAAAGGAAACACGAGTCCACTATTTGTGCCGAAAGGACAGTCACCGTCACCAGAGGGATTGGAGAACTTTGCGAATTTGGTGAGTGGTGGGACCTCACCAGCAGCCCAGCCACAACAGCAACCTGAGAAACCAACGCGTTTGGGGAACAAATGACGATGGTGATTTGGTGATAACTGCTATGATGAGACATTGGTGACTGCAAAACCACCATCCTCTAGTGAAGGGTTTCCATTGCGTACAGGTGACACTCTGTGAGAAAGTACACTGATGCATGGTGAAATAGACCCCCTTTTTCAGGGAATTGCAATGAGACGCGAAATTTGGCCACATTTGGCAAAATGAAGGATAAGGAGGTATAAAATTATGTCGGTCCATTGGCTGCTTGCCACAGTATCAGATTGATACATAACATCACAGACGTACAATTCGAACCATAAGGAACTCTCTATAATCAATCAATACACAAGCATACATCACAAAAACTACCAAATGTTGCCTACAAAAGGCAATTCCGTGTGCCATCACCTAGAAAGGGTGAGTTTGAATAACAAATCAAACAAAGTCGGACACAAATTGAAATTCAAGTCAAGTGCTCATGGAGAATGCAATTCGTCCTTCAATGTTATTTCTTTGAATTCAGATGCCTGTTTTGGCTAGTTTACACCTGTGCTCAATTGCGAGATAAAGCGGCAAAGTGGACAAAATGGGGCATGATTTCAGTCAAAGACCTCACTCGTTGTGCGATGTGTGCAATTGGGGGGTAGTATTTCGCCTTTTTTTTACCTAATGAATGGCCTTCATTTCGCAGACCCCCCCCCACCCCCCGGGCAATTAAGGCCTCCTAAGACAAACGAAGGAGTAACACACCTGGTAATTTGAAAGGGTAACATACCGCTCACATAATCACACATATGGCATAAAGAACTTCCAAAAAGAAAAGGGCATACCTTCCCTAACCTTAACCGCTAGGAGAAGGGGAGGACAGAGGAACGAAGATGGAGGGATGTGTGTGGGAGGAGATTGGTGTGTGGAGTTGCCAATATCATTGTGTGTGTGTCTGTTTGTGTGTGTGTGTGTGTGTGTGTGTGTGTGTGTGTGTGTGTGTGTGTGTGTGTGTGTGTGTGTGTGTGTGTGTGTGTGTGTGTGTGTGTGTGTGTGCGCGCGCGCGAGGAGCCCAAAGCGCATCGCCAAGATGCGCGAGGGGAGGACCCCTTGGGCCAAACCCCCGGCCCCCACTAACTCACCAACTAACCCTACGACTAACCCCGAGATGAACCCCAACCCTAATCAACCCCCTAACTAGAGTGCCATGCTCCGGGATTTACCCACTCTTTTTGACATGGGATCAGAAGCCGGCGGTGTGATTGGGTGAGAACTTGTTCCCACGGAACTCTTGGTCGATGCACGGGTCAGGTTTAACCTTGCGGGTGTAGGAGAAGGGAGTACACTCAAGCGTGGCCGCACTGGGGCTTATGTGACGGGTTTCCTCCCAATTTCTGATCGGGATAAGACCGTAATAGCCAGATGCACGCAAATGTTCTCGTATGCGGCGTCAGTAGGCCCACACGTCATCATAGGATGTCCAAATATGGCCCGCTATGAATTGGAGATATTCTCCAGTCAAGGAGGACTTTTTTTCGAAGAGTCCCTCACCCATACACCCATTCATCACAGGAGACGCCGTTTTGTGTAGATAGGACGTCCTCCATGCTAGTTGAAGTTGCCTCCCTGTGAAGGGATGAAACGACCTCAATTGTGACCACCACCAAGGCGTCAGAGACGCTGGTTGTGCAGTTCATAGGCACACATCCTCCACCAGCATGTTTGCCCGGTGAGGAGCCATATGACATATGCCATACGGCTGCATATCATCGAGGAGCGTTGATACTCATATTGGCGGGGTGTTTAGGGCAGTTCTTGATGCCCAATGGACCCTTGATTGAACGGTCCACGCCCTTCAAGAGACCACGTGACATACTTTGGTCCCTGAATGCGTCAGTTGCTCAAGCCAAGGACATGATTCAGCACATACGAGGCACCAAGTACCGATCATTCACTGTGTCAGTACCCAATACCTTGCTGTGGCAAGGGGCCATATGGGTGCTCATTTTTTCATATATCCTTAGGGATCATTGGATCCCGAGGCTTCCCACCAATATGGTGCGGAATCCGCCCATATATCCAGTGGATGGAGGGCATCATATATTCGCACCCAAGGTACAAGATGTTGACGCGCTCGTAGCAGGCACGTCAATAGTTGCAGCCACAGTTTTCTGGGATGATGAGCCCTAGCAGGACAATACATCAGCCACACAATATCCTGAATTGTCTAGTTTGGACAAGGTGAGTATGGATGAGGGATCCATTGGACCCGATGAGCCACCACCAGAGTTGATGGGACGGTTTGGCTATCTAAGAGACCATGCGGGTGCAGAAGTGGGACTGGATTAGTCGAAACTTACAATCTGCGAGTGAACCCCTTTGGTTCTCAATCATTTACATTATGAGATTGTTGAGGGCAATGTAGTTCTGAATACATTGGCCCGTCAGAGACAGGTGGATGAACACCCCCCTCCCCCCCCGCAATCCAGAAATTGAGGTCTGTATGACCAACTGAGGCACCAATAAGAACATCTCAGGTGCACAGCGCATGATGGGTAACCTGATGAGGCGTAACGCGCCGTTTTACGGATCGCCCCATCAACAAAAACGACTGGAATGGTATGTCCAATCGTTGGTGAGACGCCATCAATCCCGGATTCACTGCTGCCATGTACTATACTTTTAGACAGTTGGAACCCCAAAGGTTTGGAACCCTACATGGGGTCCCATTAGATATGAGGGTCCATCTAAGGACCCAATGGGCCAAGATGGCCATGGAGAAAAGACATGAACACTTAAAAGGTATGTTTCATGTGTTCTTGTGCATTTCTAGAGGGTGTCAATTTTTCAGAATAATAGAATAATTAATTTTTTGCATGTTAAAATTAATCCAACAATTGAAATCAAAAATTAAAGCCGAGGACCATTTTCATATCTTTTCACACACACACCGGTGAGACCCCTCCCCCAACCCCCGGGTGAAAATGACACCCAAACCCGTAAGGCACCCCGTGGCGACAGGATTTTTCTAGGAAACCCCGCTAACCCCCCCCCCCCCCCAACCAAAGGGTAAACTTTTTGTACACGTATTAATTTTTGCAATTAAAATTAACCTTATTGGTTTTAATATAGGTCTCCAGGGTCAACATCGGCATATATTCCTTTGTCTACGACGTAGATGACGAAATCGGCGCTTCTAGGGGTCGGGAAAAACACCCTTGTTTTTACAGCGCTTCTGGGAGTTTTTGAGGTAGCCCGGGGCACTCGCGCATGAGTTTTTATGCGGTTCAGCCACTTTCAAGGAGAAAAGCACTTTGCATGTTGCCTCCCGCTTTGCTTCCACCGTTCTTAGCGTCGTATGGGGTTCGTTTGTTGGCCGCGTTTTCTACGTTCCGCTTCTGTGCTTCCGGTGGTGCTTCTGGAAGCGGTTCCCTCGTTTTCCGCGTTATCCGCGTTATCCGCGTTCCGCTTATCTGCTTCTGGTCGTGCTTCTGGAAGCGTGTTCCGCGTTATCCGCGTTATCCGCGTTCCGATTTTCTGCTTCTGGTCGTGCTTCTGGAAGCGTTTTCCGCGTTCTCCGCGTTATCTGCGTTCCGGAGCGTTACGGAGTGTTATTGTCGTTGTGCGCGTTCTCCTAGCTTACGGGGATAACGTACGGAGCGGAGGCGGGAGCGGAGGCCCAAAAATGGCGCTTCTGTAGACAAAGGAATATGTATGCCCTTGCACACACACACACACACACACACACACATACACACACACACACATCCCCATGGGCACTTGTATGCACGTGCACACACACACACACACACACACACACACACACACACACACACACACACACACACACACACAACTACTCCACTCAGGCACCAACGGGAAAGACACAATGGCTTGGGGGGCGGGGGGGCTGATGCGTTCTGTGGGGCCACCAGTGCGCGCAGGGGATCAGGCACTCAGGGAGCCGACCCTGGGGCCTGTACGGCATAGCGCCGCTGTTCGGCTCACATTGAAGTGTAAAGCACCCGGGACACCATGCAGGTGCACATGCCACCCGCGTCAACCATGAAGCACACGCCACCCGCAACCAACAAGGAACGCGCCCTACGTACGCGCGACCCACGGAGTTGGGGAGCGTATGTGGTGGACGGCCGGGACAACACGTGGAGGAGCACAGCACCCGCGCCTCATGCAATCATGCACACGGAAACACAACGAGGCAGGTTGTGGACGGCTTGAGAACGGAGGTGTGTGGACAGCAAAAATAGTCAAACGACCCCTGCAAGAATTAGCACAACCCCAATACGCCAACTACTGGGCGCC
Source organism: Eutreptiella sp. 'Long Island Sound 2002' (assembly GCA_964036045.1). NCBI lineage: Eukaryota > Euglenozoa > Euglenophyceae > Eutreptiales > Eutreptiaceae > Eutreptiella > Eutreptiella sp. 'Long Island Sound 2002'. Next base: position 44,459,824 of record OZ038384.1, read on the forward strand.
GCTGACGCACAAACAGCACACCCTACCACATCTAGCATAGCCTTAGCAGACCAACCACTGGGCTCCGCGAACACGGAAACGACACTAGCAGGAGCACTGGCCATAGCCGCCGGCAGAAGGTCGCGACCCGACGCAACATGCGAAGGGAAGAACGGGTGACTGCCCAAGGCCCCGTAAAGAAACAACTAGACGGAATGTAACACAGGGGGTGCTTGAACATTGAAAAGATGACATTGTTCTATTGTTCTAGCGAGCAACGTTTTCCTTGCTAGAACAATGGTAGAATGAAAACTTCGGGCTCACCGGACCAAAACTAGAACAAAAAAATTAAGTGTGAACATTCCACCAAGGACATTTGTAGCAACTACACATACATGCCCCCCCCACCCCGCACACATACACACACACAAACACACACACACACACACACACACACACACACACAAAGGAGGAGGAGGAGATGCGGTCACCCGGTAGGGTGCACCCGCGCACCATCCCCATGGTGCCAGCCAGCCCCTAGCCATCTGGACAGTCGATTCGATAATGGGAACCCTGACCGCGGGCCTAGTCCGGTTCAGCATCATGGGGGTAGCTCTCCTCTTCGTCTCCTCCCCATGGACTCCTTGCCCAGGCCACCCACGACCGTGCGCAGTGGGTACCACCGAAGAGCCCTAGAGGGGGGCGAGGCAAGGAATTCGGCTCCACTTCCAGCTCGGCTGCCAACCCCCCAAGGAGGTGGGGACAAAGTGTCAAGGGTGTGGGCCCTTAGCCCGCGAGGTACTACCAAAGGGCGGCGTTTGGCCGGCGGGTAACGGGGGCTTGGACTGCAGACCCCTGCCCCAAAGCGGTGGAGGCCCCAGCGTTCCAAAAGCGGCGGGAATGCCGGGGCCTCCACCGCTTTGGGGCAAGGGCCTTCGCGGCTTTGGGAAGACCGGGGCCTCCACCACTGTGGGGCGGGGGCCTGCACCGCTTTGGGAATCAGCGGGGCCTCCGCTGCTTTGGGGCGGGGGCCTCCACTATTTTGGGAGCACCGGGGCCCCCGCCGCTTTGGGGCAGGGGCCTCTGCAACATTGGGGACACTGGGGCCTTGGCTGCTTTGGGGCGCCCAAAGTGGTAGAGGCCCCATCCATCCCAAATTGGTGGAGACCCCTGCCTCAGAGTGGCGGAGGCCCCGGCATTGCGAAAAACGGAGTAGGCCCCGCCTGAAAGCGCAAGAGGCTCTGCTGTTCTCAAAGCGGAGGAGGCCCCGTCCGTCCCAAAGCTGTGGAGGCCCCTGCCCCACAAGGGGAGGCCCTGTTGGTCCCAAATTGGCGGTGGCCCCTGCCCCAAAGCGGCGGAGGCCCCGGTGTTCCGAAAAACGGAGGAGGCCCCTGCCCCAACGCGGCAGAGGCCCCTACCAAAAGCGGCGGTCTAGTCTGTCGTTATTCCGGCCATTTGTGGGTGCCTCGACTTGCGTGTCAAGCTGCAGGTGTGTTGTGCGTGTCGTCTGTGTTTTCTCGGCGGCTTCTCCGTTGTTCTTGTATACTCGTGCTGTTGCGTGGTTTGCGTGGCGCACATTCGTCGTGTGCACTGACGCATGAGGGCGCGGTGTGCGGCGGCCCCTCCTTGGTGTTGGTGGTGTTGGTCTCATCCCTGTGCAAAGTTGCGCCTCCGTCTCAGCTAGTGACCTTGCGATCCGGCGAGAACGTGTGGTGGGGCACAAGTGTACACATGTAGCAGTGGGGCTATACATGAGGGTGGTGTGGAGGCGCCTCGCCGCATGCTTTTGTCACCCCCAGAAGTTCTTTGACACCTCATCATGAGGTTTTTGGTGCGGTACATGGGAGGGAGTGCGCCTCACCTCCTAAATAATTCACCGGACACACTTCGGCTGCAAGTGGCGTTCACCAGGCCGGCAGCCCCCTCCATGCCGGAACCCCTACCCACACGGGCATGCCACCGGTTGGGCCGGCTTCAACCACGGGGGTCCCCCCACCCAAGCACCCACCGTGATAAGGGAGTTGCACTGAGTTCTTGGCCGCTCCCACGACATGCATGTTGCAACGCGTGCTCGGCTAGAAGCCCTTGCACTCAACTAGCCGACACTAAGGCTCATTTTACTCTGAGCCATGTTTGTTCATGGCCAAGGGCACACGGGTATGGGTCCCGACTCTCACCTCCAGACGCGCTGTGGTGTCGCATCGTTCTTGGACGGCTTCTGCAGCATGCACCTTCTGGTGCCCTTCGTACCCTCGGTTGCTGTCCAAAACCCACAGTGGAATGCCACGCAAAAGCCACTCTTCTTGAGTATCCCAAGTTGCAGCTGTCACTCCCTGCTCCGTCTGATCGGCTTCCAACATGTACCGCATGATGATGGCATGCTGCAGAGCACCTCCAACGGCATTCGCAAGGTCCTTTTGCTTGATCGCTGACACACCCGGAAACGCCACTTTAGTCCTCCCCGACTCGTCCGACATCGCAATCTTTGCGGCCATGGCAGGCGTGTCGTCCACAACAACCACTGCATCAGCATGCCCACAGTCCAATAGATACTTGTCAAGGTGGGGGGGTTGCGGAGCAATTTCAATAGACAACGGTGGTACGTTGGTCTAAGGATGGTGAGGCGCCCTGCTCAGCAAAACCCAGCGTGCCTCAACTCTAGGGAGCCCGCACACGGGCATGAGCACAGGGGCAAGGCCGGGGCTTCGGAACGTGAGCGTGGGGGTAGGGCTGGGGCTGCAGGGCGTGAGCATGGGGGCAAGGCTGCAGGGCGTAAGCACAGGGGCAAGGCCTGGGCTGCGGGGCATGAGCATGGGGGCAGGGCCAGGGCTGCGGGGGCGTGAGCATGGAGGCAAGGCCGGGTGTGGGGTGTGAGAACATGGGCACGCCTACGGCTGCAGGGCATGAGTGTGTGGGCAGGGCTGGGGCTGTCGGGGGGTGCGCAGGTGCAGGGCTGGGGCTGCGGGGTGTCAGCTTGGGGGCAGGGCCAGGGCTGCGGGGCGTGAGCGTGGGGGCAGTGCCAGGGCTGCAGGGTGTGAGCATTGGGGCAGGGCTGGGGCTGGGGTGCGCTTTGTTTCCGTCATTATGGCACAAACATGGCGTTGACCGGTGCAGTCCACTGCCCCTCAGCTTTTGTCGCACGCTCTGTCCTGGTCTGTCCTCAGGCTAGGGCTTGGCAGACGGCTCGCATCACCGTGGCTCGCCTGCGCAAAAGTGATTTCAACAAAATGCACACAGGTATCGTGAGGACTCCTCTGGGAAGAGTTTTGACATTGCAAGAGGAGGGACTCGCTGGGACTATGTGTTGCCCGGGAAGCGGGACGGCGGTCGACAACGGGCCATCACACGCTGATTGCTCGTCAACAGCGCTATGGTCAGACCGTTGCTGTCGGTTGACCGCCGTCTGCTGGCGCCTGGTCCCTAACTGCTGTTGGTTCCACCCTCAACCGCCATCGGTCACTCACAGCCTCACCATGGACCACATGCAAGCCTCATGAACTACTTCTCACCGGTCCTCAGCAATCATCGTCACCCCTCTGTATCCCATGACGCTTTTCAACTCACGAAATCCGCAGTCAGCCATGTGCAACCATCATCACGTGCACAACCAATAAGCTGACTTCTGCAGCCCCTGAGGGACGACACTGTGGAGTGAAACGGCAGGTAACCAATGGTGTTTGGCTGTTGATCAAAAGCGGTTGACAGTTGAATCGAGGGGTTGATGTTTACGGGACAGCAGTTCGTGGTCAACGTTAGCCACGTACCAACCATCCCGCTGTTGGCGTACTCTCTCACGCCCGATTGCTGGCATTCTCCATGTCTTCCTGCCTTTTTCTTGCAGGTTTGTGGTGGAGCCTGCTCGTGACCAAAAAGGGCTCATGAGCCAAAGGGGGAAGCGGAGGTTTGTCAGGGTACAACACAAATGTTTGGACATGCAGAAATGGACAATTTTTGTGTTTTTTGCATTTCTTCGACCACACAAACCTGTGTTCACACCCTGACCCTCCTCCCTCTTCTGTCAACCGCTCTGGGCTACTGCCGTGCTGGCGCATCAGGGACAACAGGTCATGTAACGGAGGGGCTGAGGTCAACTGGTACTCTGGACTCGTTGGCATGTGGAACGTTTACCAAGGCCTTTCAGCTGCTGGGCCAGCCCCACCCTCCCACCCCAGTCAAAAACTGAGATACGTGCCCACGGGGAGGCAAAATGCTAGTCATCAGCCCCCAAAGTCATAGATGGGGCAGTTGCAAAATTGGGACATTGTCGTGGTGGCACCATGAGCAGGCTCCCCGCCTCTCGCAATTTTTGGACCCTCCTTCGGCAGGTGGTGAAGTGGGCACCCAATCCCCCTCTAGACCGCCCAAGGCCCGTATGGCAGCTGTACAGCCCCATCAGCGTTCCAACAAGCTGTGGTGTTTTTTGGGGTTTGGCATGTCCAAAATTAAGGGGGGGGGGTATCCACCACCCAATTTGGTGCCAAACACAGGGCGCCCGAACCGAATTTCCCGACATTACCCTGCTCGTGTAACGAATAGGGGGGTTTAGACCCCTCCCCCCTTTTGTCGAACCCCCTCAAAATCGAAAAAAACCAAAAGATTCTTGATTTTCGACCCAAAAAAGGGGGGGGGTCATTTTTTCGACATTTTCAGCCCCCCCCCTCCTTTTCAAAAAAGTGGGTTTCAACTGGGGGGTCGGGGGGGTCCGGACCAAAAACTCAATGGGGGATGCGTTTATTTGACGAAATCATGATTTTACACGGGGTTAAAGCAACAATTCAACCCCTTGGGGTAGGGTACGCGAATAGGCCTGAGAAGGCCCAAAATGGGGGGGGTATGTGGCGTTTTCCCATATATACGGGCCTGCGTGGCTTTGATCTAACATCCTTTGTGAGGTGATTCAGCACAACACCCTGAAGCAGCCCCCTAGCCGTCCCAATCCCCTCCGAAAACATCAAAAATGAAGTCAACAGCCTGAAAATAGGGGGTTCATGGGAGAATCCCAAAATGATCCTCCGTGGTGGCCCGAAATTGAAAAAAGACAGGTGCGCGGTACTTTGACCCCCCCCCCCCCCCACGTCAAACGCCCATATATATAGATATATATCCTCTATTCTACACCCCTCTCTCCAACTCTAGTTGGCTCCACAGTACGGCCCTAAGGTACATGCGAAGTGTACACCTTGGTGCATACATGTGGTGCAATGGGCCAAACCGGGTCAAAAAGGGCTCAAAATGGGTGCCATAGTCCTGTTTGAGCACCCCATATGGTCCAAGATCATTTTGGGAAAAACACATTTTTGACACAAGTTTGATGTGTTTTTGGTCACAAAATGGCCTATTTTCAAGGTTTTTTGGGACCTTAGAGGGGCAAAAAAAAGGCTCAAACCGGGCTGCAATTGGGCTCATTTCATTTGTTTGTGCACCCTAAATGGTCCGGGATCACTTTTGGAAAACCACATTTTTGACCCAAGGTTGGCACGTTTTTGGTCACAAAATGGCCCATTTTCAAGGTTTTTGGGGACCTTAGAGCGGCCAAAATGGCTCAAAGCAGGCTCCAAATGGGCTCATTTCATTTGTTTGTGCACCCCAAATGGTCCAGGATCACTTTTGGAAAAACTTGTTTTTGACCCATTTTTGATCCATTTTCAGTCCCAAAACGGCCCATTTTCAAGGCATTTTGGGATTTTCCATGGGCCAAATCGCGTCACCACAGGCTCAAAATGCGGTAGAAACACTTGTTTGAGCATAGCAAATGGTCCCGGATCACTTTGGGAAACACACATTTTTGACCGCGTTTGACCTGTTTTTGGCCCCAAAATGGCCCATTTTCGTGGCTTTTGCGACCTTAGAGGGGCCAAAAAGGGCTCAAATCGGGCTCACAAAAGACTCATTTCACTTGTTTATGCACCCCAAGTAGTCCACGATCACTTTTGGGAAAAACACGTTTTTGACCCATTTTTGACCCATGTTTGGTCCCATTTTCAAGGCATTTTGGGATTTTTCATGGCCCAAAACACGTCACCACGGGCTCACAGCGGGCCAAAAACACTTATTTGAGCATCCCAAGTGGTCTACGGACAACTCTGGAGAAAATCCTTTTTCCGCCCCGGGGACCCTGGTGGAGCCTGTTGGCCCCCACCGTGCGCGGCTCGGGCTGCCCTATGGGTCCACCAAGTGGCCACTAGTACGGGGGGCTAGGCGTCTCGTTGCGGGATTCTAAGGCTTGGAAACCACAAAAAGTGGGGGGTTGCGAGTGGACTAGGTGCACTCGGAATTCAGATTTGAGACATGTAGCCCAACATATGGCGCATTCTTGGTCTTGCGGCAATTTGACAAATGTTGCGCGCAATCTGGGCCATTTTTGGCCATTTTTGGGCCGTTTCTCAGACATATGTGGAGCTAGAGGGCAAGAAAGGGCTCTTTGGCACGGGGCAATGAACATGCATGTGCACGGTAGCAACCATTTCCCTTCGTTTGTCCATTTTGACTAGGTTTCGGGGCCGTTTTGGGCCACAAAAGCTTGTTTTGGGGCACCCTCTCCCCTTAAATCTAGTTGACAAACAACAAGCAAGCAAGCATGCAACACTTCTCCTTTCCGTTTTGGCCACTGCTCCGTTCCAACGCTTCGGGCTCTACTCTACTCTAGCCATCTTCCACATTAAAACCTGCTCTACCCAACGCCCCCAACGCACCGGTTGCAGCCCGGGGCGTAGGCGCCAAGTCGGGAGGTGAGCGTCCAAACATGAGCCGTTTTTTTGCCAAAAATAGGCATTTTTTTTTACCTTAGACAGCACTAGAACCTGATCAAAACGGCCAAATGAAGGGAAACGGTAGCTACACTTCACGTGCGGCTTGTCTTCATGGTGTCAAAGTGCCCATTGAAGCCCTCTACTCCACGATATGTCCGAGGAACGGCCCAAAAAAATGGCCAAAAATGGCCTAGAATGTGCGCAGTTTGTATCAAACAGCCCCAAAACCAAGAACGGGCCATATGTTGGGCTATGTGGCTCAAATCTGAATTCGGAGCGCACCTAGTCCGCCCGCAACCCCCCACTTTTTGTGGTTTCCAAGCCTTAGAATCACCCAATGAAACACTTAGACCTCCGTACTAGTGGTCACTTGGTGGACCCATAGGGCAGCCTGGGCCGCGCACGGTGGGGGCCAACAGGCTCCATCAGGGCCCCCGGGGCGGAAAAAAAATGATTTTCCCCATAGTTGTTCCCGGACCCTTTGGGATGCTCAAATAAGTGTTTTTAGCCCGTTTTGAGCCCGTGGTGATGTGTTTTGGGCCATGAAAAATCCCAAAAAGCCTTGAAAATGGGCCATTTCGGGACCAGATTTGCGTCAAAAATGGTCAAAAATGCGTGTTTTTCCCAAAAGCCATCTTGGACCAATTGGGATGCTCAAACAAGTGTTTTCAGCCCATTTTGAGACCGTGGTGACATCTTTTGGCCCATGGAAAAAAATACCAAAATGCCTTGACAATGGGCTGTTTTGGGAGGAAAATGGGTCAAAAATGGGTGAAAAACGAGTTTTCTAGTTTTCTGCAAAAGTGATCCTGGACCATTCAGGAAGCTCAAACAGGTTAAATGAGTCCATTTTGACCCCGTGGTAATGCGTTTTGGCCCATGGAAAATGCCAAAATGCCTTAAAAATGGGCCGCTTTTGAGACCAAAAATGGGCCCCCCGTGCTCTCAAGTGTTGGGGACCCCCTAGACAGCAGGGGTTATGTAGCCACCACGCCCACTTGTGGGCCACTTCTAATTTTGTCCACCGCTTTGAAGTGTTGGGGACCCCCTAGCCGGCAAGGGTTATACATGTACCACCGGTGCCCAGCACAGAACATTGAAAGAGAGACCAATATTGTCCGGTTACCGGTGGCAATTTTAGGAAATCTGTACCGACGTGCATGCGATATGCTTCGGTCCGTCGCTTGGAAGTTTTCGAAAACCCTTGGAAAGATGCTCGGAAGTTTTGGCAGCCAGATCGGCCCCCCAAAACGCAACCGATATCGGTAGGAATGTTCCATGGGCTTCCCAGCCGACCGTGCCGGGGGAGCTCGGAAGAAATTTTTTAGCCTGAACGTAGTGGAACTTTGGTTGCATGCTTGGTGCCTACCTTGCGTGCAAGATGCCATGGAGAACAGTACGTTGAAGCTAATGTTTGTCTACCCTTTGTTTGCTTTGCCTACAAAATTGCATGGAGAACACTGTGCTCAAGCTTATGACTGCTTCCCCTTTGAGCTCCTTTGTGAATTTGCACTTTTGGTTTTGACATGTGCAATTGCAGTTTGATCCTTGGTGCCCAGCTATGGGTATAGTAACCCAATAGGCTATCAGACTTCAGACTTCAGACTTTTATGGACCATCACCCCCAACCCCCAACCCCCCAAGCCCCCCATGATAGGCCTTTGCCCCCCCCCCCCCGAAAATATCAGACATGCGCTTTGCCCCCCATATCAGACTTGCCCCCCCCCCCTTTTCTCTTGCCCAATTCTGCACCTTGCTTCCTTGACCATGGCCGTAGGCATGAACTAGGTACCCACGGCATTGGGACACCCCGACAGCGGCCGCAACCACCAGCTTTCACCACAACTTTGTTTTGTGGAATTTTACCACACCATCACAGTTTTAGAAGGCTCCAAAGTGAGCTCGACTATCCGCCCCCCTACAGGGGCCCACTGTTTCAGATTTTCACAACTAGGGGCTCTATGTAAAGCCCCAATCACCAGCTTTCACCACAACTCTGTTTTGTGGAATTTTGCCACACCATCACATAATTAGAAGGCTCCAAAGTGAGCTCGACTATCCGCCCCCCTACAGGGGCCCACTGTTTCAGTTTTTCACAACTAGGGGCTCTATATAAAGCCCCAACCACCAGCTTTCACCACAACTTTGTTTTGTGGAATTTTACCACACCATCACATAATTAGAAGGCTCCAAAGTGAGCTCGACTATCCGCCCCCCTACAGGGGCCCACTGTTTCAGATTTTTACAACTAGGGGCTCTATGTAAAGCCCCAACCACCAGCTTTCACCACAACTCTGTTTTGTGGAATTTTGCCACACCATCACATAATTAGAAGGCTCCAAAGTGAGCTCGACTATCCGCCCCCCTACAGGGGCCCACTGTTTCAGTTTTTCACAACTAGGGGCTCTATATAAAGCCCCAACCACCAGCTTTCACCACAACTTTGTTTTGTGGAATTTTACCACACCATCACATAATTAGAAGGCTCCAAAGTGAGCTCGACTATCCGCCCCCCTACAGGGGCCCACTGTTTCAGATTTTCACAACTAGGGACCCTATGTAAAGCCCCAACCACCAGCTTTCACCACAACTCTGTTTTGTGGAATTTTGCCACACCATCACAGAATTAGAAGGCTCCAAAGTGAGCTCGACTATCCGCCCCCCTACAGGGGCCCACTGTTTCAGATTTTTACAACTAGGGGCTCTATGTAAAGCCCCAACCACCAGCTTTCACCACAATTTTGTTTTGTGGAATTTTACCACACCATCACAGTTTTAGAAGGCTCCAAAGTGAGCTCGACTATCCGCCCCCCTACAGGGGCCCACTGTTTCAGATTTTTACAACTAGGGGCTCTATGTAAAGCCCCAATCACCAGCTTTCACCACAACTTTGTTTTGTGGAATTTTACCACACCATCACAGTTTTAGAAGGCTCCAAAGTGAGCTCGACTATCCGCCCCCCTACAGGGGCCCACTGTTTCAGATTTTCACAACTAGGGGCTCTATGTAAAGCCCCAACCACCAGCTTTCACCACAACTTTGTTTTGTGGAATTTTACCACACCATCACAGAATTAGAAGGCTCCAAAGTGAGCTCGACTATCCGCCCCCCTACAGGGGCCCACTGTTTCAGATTTTTACAAGTAGGGGCTCTATGTAAAGCCCCAATCACCAGCTTTCACCACAACTTTGTTTTGTGGAATTTTACCACACCATCACAGAATTAGAAGGCTCCAAAGTGAGCTCGACTATCCGCCCCCCTACAGGGGCCCACTGTTTCAGATTTTCACAACTAGGGGCTCTATGTAAAGCCCCAATCACCAGCTTTCACCACAACTTTGTTTTGTGGAATTTTACCACACCATCACAGTTTTAGGAGGCTCCAAAGTGAGCTCGACTATCCGCCCCCCTACAGGGGCCCACTGTTTCAGATTTTTACAAGTAGGGGCTCTATGTAAAGCCCCAACCACCAGCTTTCACCACAACTTTGTTTTGTGGAATTTTGCCACACCATCACATAATTAGAAGGCTCCAAAGTGAGCTCGACTATCCGCCCCCCTATAGGGGCCCACTGTTTCAGTTTTTCACAACTAGGGGCTCTATGTAAAGCCCCAACCACCAGCTTTCACCACAACTTTGTTTTGTGGAATTTTACCACACCATCACAGAATTAGAAGGCTCCAAAGTGAGCTCGACTATCCGCCCCCCTACAGGGGCCCACTGTTTCAGATTTTCACAACTAGGGGCTCTATGTAAAGCCCCAACCACCAGCTTTCACCACAACTCTGTTTTGTGGAATTTTACCACACCATCACATAATTAGAAGGCTCCAAAGTGAGCTCGACTATCCGCCCCCCTATAGGGGCCCACTGTTTCAGATTTTCACAACTAGGGGCTCTATGTAAAGCCCCAACCACCAGCTTTCACCACAACTCTGTTTTGTGGAATTTTACCACACCATCACATAATTAGAAGGCTCCAAAGTGAGCTCGACTATCCGCCCCCCTACAGGGGCCCACTGTTTCAGATTTTCACAACTAGGGGCTCTATGTAAAGCCCCAACCACCAGCTTTCACCACAACTTTGTTTTGTGGAATTTTACCACACCATCACAGAATTAGAAGGCTCCAAAGTGAGCTCGACTATCCGCCCCCCTATAGGGGCCCACTGTTTCAGATTTTTACAACTAGGGGCTCTATGTAAAGCCCCAACCACCAGCTTTCACCACAACTTTTTTTTGTGGAATTTTACCACACCATCACAGAATTAGAAGGCTCCAAAGTGAGCTCGACTATCCGCCCCCCTACAGGGGCCCACTGTTTCAGATTTTCACAACTAGGGACCCTATGTAAAGCCCCAACCACCAGCTTTCACCACAACTCTGTTTTGTGGAATTTTACCACACCATCACAGTTTTAGAAGGCTCCAAAGTGAGCTCGACTATCCGCCCCCCTACAGGGGCCCACTGTTTCAGATTTTCACAACTAGGGGCTCTATGTAAAGCCCCAACCACCAGCTTTCACCACAACTCTGTTTTGTGGAATTTTACCACACCATCACATAATTAGAAGGCTCCAAAGTGAGCTCGACTATCCGCCCCCCTATAGGGGCCCACTGTTTCAGATTTTTACAACTAGGGGCTCTATGTAAAGCCCCAACCACCAGCTTTCACCACAACTTTTTTTTGTGGAATTTTACCACACCATCACAGAATTAGAAAGCTCCAAAGTGAGCTCGACTATCCGCCCCCCTACAGGGGCCCACTGTTTCAGATTTTCACAACTAGGGGCCCTATGTAAAGCCCCAACCACCAGCTTTCATCGGAACCTTGTTTTGTGGAATTTTACCACACCATCACACATTTAGAAGGCTCCAAAGTGAGCTCGACTATCCGCCCCCCTATAGGGGCCCACTGTTTCAGATTTTCACAACCAGGGGCTCTCTCCTAACGCTGTGCCAACCCTCTCCCACCCTCTCCCAACCCTCTCCCACCCCCTCCCAACCCTCTCCCACCCCCTCCCAACCATCTCCCACTCTCTCCCACCCTCTCCCAACCCTCTCCCACCCTCACCCAACCCTCTCCCACCCTCTCCCAACCCTCTCCCACCCTCTCCCAACCCTCTCCCACTCTCTCCCAACCCTCTCCCAGCCTCTCCCAACCCTCTCCCAACCCTCTCCCGCCCTCTTCCAACCCTCTCTCAACCGTCTCCCAACCCTCTCCCACCCCCTCCCAACCCTCTCCCACTCTCTCCCACTCTCTCCCAACCCTCTCCCACCCTCTCCCAACCCTCTCCCACCCTCTCCCAACCCTCTCCCAGCCTCTCCCAACCCTCTCCCAACCCTCTCCTACCCTCTTCCAACCCTCTCTCAACCGTCTCCCAACCCTCTCCCACCCTCTCCCAACCCTCTCCCACTCTCTCCCAACCCTCTCCCAACCCTCCCCCACTCTCTCCCACCCTCTCCCAACCCTCTCCCACCCTCTCCCAACCCTCTCCCACCCTCTCCCAACCCTCTCCCACCCTCTCCCAACCCTCTCCCACCCTCTCCCAACCCTCTCCCACCCTCTCCCAACCCTCTCCCACCCTCTCCCAACCCTCTCCCAACCGTCTCCCACCCTCTCCCAACCCTCTCTCAACCGTCTCCCAACCCTCTCTCAACCGTCTCCCAACCCTCTCCCACTCTCTCCCAACCCTCTCCCAACCCTCCCCCACCTCCCCCACCCTCTAACAATGGGGCAGGGTGTCTAATCTCAGTGGATTCCGGTAGCAGTAGAGGTGTTAAGTGAACCGTCATGCTTGCCTTTTTGTGTGTTTCTTTGCTGAGGTGTGGGATTTGGGAACCAAGAACGGTGTAGTTCATTGTACAAAAAACCGATGGAAAAACGCCTGGAAGTTTTTGAAATCCCTCGGAAAGATGCTCGGAAGTTTTGGCAGCCAGATCGGCCCCCCAAAACGCAACCGATATCGGCAGGAATGTTCCATGGGCTTCCCAGCCGACCGTGCCGGGGGAGCTCGGAAGAAATTTTGGCTGGGACTTCCGAGATCAACCCTGCAATATGAGTCCCATTTGCTAAGCATGAATGCTGAGCATCCCCAAATATCCTGAGCAATATGCTCAGCATTTTCCTGCCATTTTTTACCTTCTATGCTGTGCGTCCCAGCACCATGTGTGGGCTCCACTCCATGTCCACAATCTACAGCTTCATAGCTTGACGGTGGATCATGAGTTTGTGGATATCAATGGGTACCATTGGTCCCTGCGGGCCATGGTGCTACATGTTGGACCAACTAGGGAGCAAGGGCACTTTATTGCTCACATTTTAGTTCGCGATGTGTGGTGGTTGTGTGATGATGCGTCAGTGACCAAGGGAAGGCCCCCAACCACTTCAAGAAAGGTGACATTCCTATTGTATGAGCGTACTCCCACGGAGACGGTGGGTCTGTCACAGGGCGGTTCACAAAGCAATCATGGTGTACGTGATGCCCCCTCTCAGTCTGCAGCAACAACTGTTGACAGGCATGTCCGGAGCATGCCACGTAACACCCTGTTGCCAGCCATGGCGCTGGCAACAGGTGACCCAGAGTCTATCAACCACATTGGGGACGCACAACCCTCCCCCTCACAGTTTGCAACACCAACTGTCAACAAGCATGCCCCGAGCGTGCCAAGTAACACCCAGTTGCCAGCCATGGCGCTGCCAACGGGTGACCCCGGATATACCACACATGTGGGGGATGTGCAGCCCACCACCGAGTTTATTGAAGCTGTGGCAAAGCTTGTACAAAAGCAAAGGGTACGGGTGAAACAGCATCTGCAGGTCCGTGTGCAAGCCCACCAGGCTCATCTCCGGCCACGTCATGAGAAGGAGTGGGATGAGAGGCATGCAGGTCAGGGCATGTCGCACCGGTCTGTTTCCGAGTCCATAGAACAGGATAGAGCCCGATCTGCTGCATTGGCAGCAACGGGGAGCAATGCTTTTTCTGTGATAATGGGGGCAGCCCCCAAGCAACAAACAGCAGGGCCAAAGACACTGCAAGCGTTTGTGGATGAGCATTGGCAGTTGCAGTTCACTGTTCAAGGGGGTGTATTGTGCATATGTTGTTCATGGGCTGCTGAAACGGATTGTCCTGGGGTGAGGCGGCCACCGAAGGCTGCTACAGCCTTGGTGAATGCAACATATGGCATGGGCATGCGTATGATGATTGCTACACCAAAGGGATGGCGTAAAGATGTCCTGGAGGGTCACCTTGGTGTGTCACGTGGCACGACCAGCAGCCGCAAGAAAATTGATAATCCTGGCCGCCACCACTTGGCCGCCGAGGAGAGTTTCCGGTCGCATTGTGCAGAACGTTTTCGGGCACTGTGCCCCGGTGCATCTGCATGTGCAGTCAATGTGGCACAGAACGTGTTCATTAGGGGTGAGGGTATGGACCTCGGTGTACCTATGAGCGATGCGGTGGCAGCCATTTTGTCACGCTGGGTGGAGGTGTACATTGGCCTCCGCATGTGCACATCCATCCGTGCAATCAGTGAACGCATTCTTCTGCATTGTGCGTTGACCTCCGAACCGGGCCATCATGCCTCTCGGCGATGGATAGTTGAGAAGGCCATGGTCGCAATGCATGGCGCCATGCAAGATGGTGTGTCAGAGACCTTGCAAAGGGCATTGTTCATTGCCTTGTTGTTGGATGGATCTGACCGGCAACGGCATCGCATCAATGAGTATGCCATCGTGCTCCTCTTTCCAGGCACTGGGCCAGGGGGAATGTGTGAGGTGTTCCTTGGTGTGGTGGATGTGGCTTCAGGGGAGGCACAAGAGGTGACGGCACAGGTGGAGGCAGTGCTGCTGTCCTCGATGCCTGACCGTGCCTGGTGGGCTCAGAAGGTTGTGGCTTTTGCGGTGGATGGTGCCTCTAACCTTGGTGTGCGTGGTGCCACTGCAAGGCAAGCTGTTGATGTGTCGGCAATGGAGCACAATGTGTTTGCCATGCTTGTGAACTGGCTGTCCTTGCTAACCCCCTTGGGTGAGCCATGCCATGTGGTCCAGCGCAAGCTAGGCCTTGCCTTGGAGGCTGCCGGCCAAGTGCATGGTGACTACCTTGCAGCTGTGGGTCGCCATCGTGCATTGTACAACGGTGCGCGCCAGTGGAAGGACCTCGAGAGGTGTGTCCAAGAGAACACCAGACCAGATACACGCAGTCGGTTGCGTTCGATCCCTGCCAGTCACCATATCCGGTGGTCCGAGGCAAATGCCCGTCGCAACAAGGTGTTCTTGGCCAATGTGCCATGGGTGGCAAGACATTTGGATTCCAAAACGCACCTCACCACCAAGGAGGAGGATGTGTGGGAGGATTGCCATGATGGAGGTTTGCTGTCATGGGCAGTGGTATATGGGGACATACTACACGGTACGCGCAGCTTCAACAACATTGCACAGTTGCATGCACCAACAGGTGCCCACTTGACCAAGGCAACCGAAATGTTACAAGCACGGGTGGAAAAGGTGGCGAGGGAGGAGGGGCCAGGGTGGACTCAATTCAAAGAGCAAACTGTGACAGGTGCATGGCATGGCGTTGAATTGGTCCGGTTTGATACCGATGGCCAGAGGTGCACAACCAGCCCCCCTTTTCCAGCGACAGAGGCACGGGGAGTCACAGACACACTGCTTGCTTGCATCAGGGAGGGACAGGGGACCATTGACCCCCGGGGTGTTCTTGAGTGTGCTGTGTTGCTTGACCACGACCGTTGGCTCGCTCTACCAGCGGCTGATCGAGCCACATTTGAAGTGCATCTGCTGAAGCAGTTCATGGGCACACACCATGCTGAACTGGCAGCTGCGCATGTTAATGCTGCTCGTGCATTGGAAGAGTGGGAATCCTTCAAGGAGCATGTCGTTCGGACTTTGCCAAGACCCCCATGTCCCGGATGTGGGAGGCCTTGACGCCGGAGCGGGAGCATGTCCAATGGGTGAATGTTTGGCGTGTTTTGGCATTGCTGCGCACATATTGCCCTGCTGAGGTTGCTGTTGAGCGTGTCATTTCGTTGCGTGGGAGGTTCACCAACAGTATGCATGATATGGAGGACACACATGTTCTTAGCATGTGCATGGCTTTGCAATGTAATCTGCCACCTTTGCGGCAGTGGGTGAAGGGGCAGGGTGTCGAGGAACAACAAATGAACAAACACCGGCTGACTACCAACCTCAGTCACGGGGGACTTGGCCTACGCCAGCTGTGGTGGTCCTACATCACCCGGTGGGTCACAATAGGCCAACAGGAACTGCAGCGCACCGGCCCTACACAACAAGTCACCGCAACCCAATATAAATACATAGAAGCCGTCCGAGCCCTAGGGGGCACGGTGGGTCAGCGTATATCCCAACCCCGACAACACCGACCCTTGTCCGTGGGACTCTACGACTCAGAGAGCTCAGAGGAGGACCACGAGACGCATGCAGGGAAGACACGGCCAGCTACCAACCGCTTAGACTACAGCTGGATGAACCCTCCAGAGGAGCCAACCCCTGAGGAAACCCATGAGGTTTGTTAGGCACTCCCCCACAAGCAAAAACTCCACGGAATCACCATACACTACACAGGGGAACCCACCACCACCCGGTGCTACACAGACGGGTCGAAACGACACGGGGGAGCGGGAGGGGGCATCTACAACGGAACATACCGTGCGGCCTTCCGGGTGCACGGGCCACAACGGGTTTATCGGGCCGAAACGATCGCTTGCGCCTTAGCTTCAGAGCTGGCCAAGCCAGGAGACGACCTTATACTAGACAACCAGAGTGTGGTGAAGGCCACACCTATAAAACGCAAAGGAGTGGTCAAGGACCAGGACTACCGCGACATAGGGTACCTCAACTCCACCACGAAACGACTGACGATCCGATGGACACCAGGGCACCGCAATCTAGAACAAGCCACCACGCATAAAGACTACCAGGACATACAGGGGAACAACCACTCTGACGTCCTCGCCAATATGGGCGACCACCTACCCATGGATTCCCAACAACCACAACCCCATGATATTGTCATCACAGGACAGATCATGCCCACGCCTGCCAAGGCATGGATCATGCAAGTGCGTAGACAAAAACAAACACCAGACGTACACTGGGTGAGCTGGCTCCCCATGAAGCACTACAGACGGAACGCGTGGACACCCTGGCTGTGGGGGCAAGTGCGTTGGTGGGGAATGGGCGCCCCCTGGGAACGGACACCCCGCCTCTGCTCCTAGTGTGGCCACCAACACGGAGCATCGGTGCAGTCAAAACTGGCTTACTGTCCTGCCTGGAGCGACTTCTGGGACCTGTGGCGCAAGAGCTGGACTGATTGGGCCCCATACACGCACCAATGGCTGCAAGCGGCCGACAACCAAGAACTATGGCTCTGTGTCAGGCTGCTCATACCACAATCCCTCGCCGACGCCATACCCACTGCGGAACGACACAAACTGCGAACGGAGGTGGGCCTGTTCCAGTTTCGCATGATACAGTCTGTCCAAACACTAAGACGGAAGTACGCCGACCCAACACCACAACAACCACCGTCGCCCCTGTGGCTCACCAAATACATGGCACAGGCACTTCCGCCGCGAGAAACGCCCCGAAACCTACGGAACCAAGTCGGGGCGCCCACGTGGTGCGGCGCGAAACGCAAACATAAGGCCGAGGTCGCAACGGCTGACCCAATCGATCCTGGCCAATGGTTACAAGATGCACGCAACGCGGGCGATAGTGAGGCAGTGGCATGGTTCGTCGCACGAGCCACTAACACAGGGGCAGACGACCACATAAAGAAACGTCAGCGCCTCAACGTTGACACACAGCGGTGGGAATAGTACAAGACGACCACAGACAGGCTGGCAAATGAACACGCACAGCAAGCACGGGACATATACCACAAAGCACACATGGAGGCGATGGCGAGACAACACCTGCACACCCTACACATGGGCTACACCAACGCACTGACGGCTAAAACAGACTACCACAGGCTTGTCATAAAACTAGTCGACCAACAGAGACAAACACAACGACTGCACGACACACATGCACACCTATACCAAATACGTAGGCAATGGTACGAACAAGCGAAGGACGACACAAGGATGTGGTACACTGACGCAAAACTGCTACTGATGGTCAACGACCGATATTGGAGGCTGAGCGCAGGCACTGCCAAGCTACTTGACCTGCACCATCAACAAGCGACCTACATGTGGCAGCAGCAGACACACCTGACTGCCATGGCACAGTACTACCAAGACGCCTGCAAACACAAGACAACACAATACTGGCAAACAACCCGACCAGCCCGACAGACGATATACCTGATATGGAAGCGGCCGCGGGAGCACTGGGACCCCACCTTGTGGGAAGTCCCGTTACAACCGCTACCGAAACGCCACAAAACGCACTGGGACCCAAATGAGTGGGAAGTGCCACTGACATGACTACACCAACCTCAATGGGAAACCATGGGGTCACAGTCACGAGCTGCAGCCCGTATGCATACCCTGGCTTCGCCGAAATCTGTATCTTACTTCGAACTTGGTCCCCTGTGGCCCCTGGCACTTATGAACTGGCCTTTTTGATAAAAAAAAGGGGGGGGGGGCAGGGTGTCGAGGTAGCCAGCAAGCTGGCAGCCAATGCACGCTTCGATGTGCGTCCCCGGCATAGGGTTTCGCATCGCATTGATCCACGTACTTCAGTGGAAGCGGCCATGTTGCAGTGCCTGGAAGGGGAGGCTGCAGTGGCAGACGATGGTGACATTTTGCCATCTTTTGAGGGGTCGGAAGTGCCACTGGCTTGTCAAGGCGCAACACGCAGACGCGCTGACCGACAAGCCCCGTCTGAGCACACTGGGGGAACTTTGGTCGAACCAGATGGTAGTCCTGCTAAGCATGGTGGCAACCATGACTTCTTCACTTTCCGAAGGGGCATGGACTGTGCAGTGTGCAGGCAGTCTGTGCGCATGTGGTGCAACACATGTCTGGTTTGCCACACGTGCTTTGTCAAGGATCCAAGACCGTGTGGTGAGGCAGTGGTGCAGGTTGTGGATGATGCAGCTGAGGCTGCTGAAAATAACAGTGAAGAGGAGGCAGTGGCACCACGGAAGTCCGACCCAAAGCGTGCCTTGGCCCGTGCACAGGCCAAGTGGGTATGTGCTGCAAAGTCAGGCACATTCCGTGACTGGACACGCGCTCGCATCTCTGATTGCTTGGCAAGCATGGGTGTGAAGGTGCCAAATAGCAAGACCCGGGGACAAGCCCGAGAACTTGCTATGCGACACGTGTTGCCTTTGCTAGCCCAGATGGACTCTGATTGGGTCCCCCCAATGGATCGTGTTACCCGTTCTGCTGCACCTCCCAACAGCTCACAACCATGTTCCCAAGTGCCGGTGGATGACATGGACGGACTCATTGATGAATGACAGTGTTGGGGTTGCAGTGGTATTGTGCTTTCGCATGCTTGCTGTGCTAATCCCCATGTTCTCCTTCTGTGCAAGTCCATTCATACATTAGCAACCATCAGTACGGTTTTCCCATTTCCCTTGGTTTTCCCTTTTCCCACATTTTTCCCAACGCCCCACTACTCAAGAGGTATGTGTTTTTTTTTGGGCGGGGGGGGGGGTGGGTACTTGTGCCACATGGTTCCCAGAATTGCCTTTTCCGCATTTTCAAACCCCGTTTTTTCCCCAACCCAACCCATCATTTTCTTGAACTGCGTGGTTGTGTGTTTTTTTTTGGGGGGGGGGCTTGTATCAGACTTTTCCTGGTGTTCCCTTGTCCACATTTTCCATTCCAACCTATTTGGGTTAGCGCACCATTTTCCCGAGGTGAAGTGCCTGTGCGTCTCTGGGGGGTGGGGTATTGCACTTTTATCCCCATTTTCCTCTGAAGTTGCTATGTGTCTTGGGGGGGGTCTGCACTGCTGTAACCATTTTCTTGAACTCAAGTTCCTGTGTGTGTGGGGGGGGGGGGGGGGCGCACTTGTATCAGACTTTTACGTCGATGTGCTCTAATGGTGGGTCCGCAACACGACATGCCAAATCAGACTTCAGACTTCAGACTTTATACCCATAGCTGCCCCCCACTTGATGAAACGGGTGTCCCACATGTCGGGGGGGACTTCCCTTGTTTTGCAGGGAGAGTTGTCTTACGGTGTTCTGCAGGAGCTGCATAACCATTGTGACGACCCCAAGCCTGTCTTGCCCCCTTTGCCACAGGACAAACAAGAGGTAGAGCCCGCGTTTGTCCTGCTGAAATCCATGGCTGCTATAGGCCGCGCAGCCCTCGACAACCTAAACCTGCCGCCCCCCCTAGTCCATGCTGCCGGCGATGCCGTTGTTCTGGGTACGGCACTAGAAAAATTCATAGGGGGGGTTTATAACACAGAGCTGCCGCCAACGGTAGCACTGGAAAACATCGCCGAAGCTGGATACATCATTTACCTCATCCAGCTTCGGGGCCAACCGTTCCGGGATTGCTGGTACTTGCACTTTGTTCGCACCGTCCAGGCGTTCCTGGTCATTGCTGCCTTTTTGCAGTGGCTGGCCAAAAAGGGGTGTGGGGCACAAAATTTTTTTGCTTGTCTGTGTGGCAACCAGAGGGCAGAGGACGGCTTCTGCCTTGTGAGGACAATGGTGATCGACCGCAACTGCTCGGTGGCTGAGTTGGCGGTACGGCTGTCGGCTGCACTGGTTGTAGCCACAATCTACAGCCGCCATCCAACCTGGCAGCAGAAGCGGTCCCGCTATTCGTCCATTGACCGCGCGCGGCCGCGCCACTACACGGCTGACATGGACATCAGCCGGGTAGACCTGCCCTGGGTGTGCCAGACGGCTGCCGACAAGGCTCTGGCCGTTGTCCGTATGTGGTGGCTTGCTGCAGCGTACCCTGACCCCAAGGAGTGCAATTTTTTCGAACCGTCCGGGGTGGCCCTTCTGCATGTTGACCCTGATCATGTCTGGGTTACCCGGGGGATAGTGGGGGAGGGCAAACAGAGTACGATGTGGATACACGCGCTGAGCTATTTCGGGAAGCTCAAGGGGGGCAAATTGTGTATGAGGGGCGCGACATGCATATCATGAGTGCGGTGAATCTGCGCATCAATGGGAAGCATGTCCGGCGGTCAGCGGACCGACTTGCTAGGACTGCCGGCATTCCGGCTGTAAGGGGGGGCCCGGAGCCCACAATGGGCCCGGCTCAGTTGTGGAAGGGCTGCCCGTTTGTGGCAATTTTGAACCTGCCAGGGCTACCGGCACAGAGTGCGCCATTTTTGCTCACCTTTTCCTCTGCACTCATTGGGGGGCAGACTGTCACTAACCCCTCCCATCAAGAGCTCGCAACGGGCGCGGCGTTCGTGATAGGGATGCCGCAGAGATTTGTTTGCAGGGAGGGGGATGGGATGCTGGTATGGGAAGGGGCGGGGGGCAAACTGATGCAAGTGGAATACACTGCCTGTGAGTGGGTGAACCCTGACCTTGAAAAGGGGCTCTGGCTTTTGCAGCCGGGGTGCCTGGATAGCTGTGCGCAGCAGCTAACCCCCAGAACACAAGCAGCTCCACTGCTGCCCAGGGGGACTGTTGCCTACGAGGGGGTTGCGCTGCTGCCTGCAATGGTTCGTAGGCGGGATGGGGAGGTTGTGTGCCGCGTGCCTAGTTGTGGGAAGACAATACCGCTGGGGAGGATGCGGATTCACATTGCGTTCCACTTGCACTCAGAAACACTCCACCCCCCTTGCTGTGGCTTTTGCGGGCTACCCGGTTGTGTCCTCCGCATGCGGCGCGTAAAGGGGGGGGAGCCACAGGCGTAGCCGGTTTCTTGCGCAAACGGGTTTTTTTGTAAGTTTAGCATGCGGGCAGCCCGCAAGCAGGGCGTGCAGGCAGTGCCTGTTGAGTGCCCCGTCCAGGGTTGCGGCTGGCAATGGCGGCACAACATGCGCCGCCACTGCGAGCAGCAACACCCGGACCACCAGCTGCCTGACGAGCGCGCCGCGCAATGGGACTGGGGCCCGGAGGAGCTGATTGTCTTGGGGGAGGGGGGGGGGGGGGGCTTTTGGGACAATAAGAGAAAATCCCGCCGGACGCAGCCGGAAAGGAAGCAGAAGCGCAAAAAAATGCGCACTGCGCTCCGGGATGCTCTGCAGGGTGATAGGGGGGAGGAAGGGGGGACCGTCCCTGCGGCGCCCAGGCCACGGGTTGAGGAGGACAACTCCGAGGCCTCGGCGGCCCTTCAGAGGGGATCAGACTAGGGTCGAAGGGACCTGAGGCTGGCAGAGGCACAGGATCAAGACTTCGTGCCGGGGGACTCCTCAACCTCGGACTCGGACTTGGACTCGGACTCGGGGTCGTCTGATGGGTCTGCCTCAGGGGAGGGTGCGCGCACTGACCCACAGGCATCCCAGTCCTTTGGTACGCCATCAGGGGGAAGTAGAAATCTCTCGCAAGCCTCTACCAGCCAAAGGGACCCGTCGCCGGCCCGGTCTACTATCTCAGTGTCTAGCAGTAGTAGCTGGGCTCGACGCCCCCGGCCCAAACCCTTGAGTGCTCCCCCGCCCCCCCCACTCCCCCGCCCTCCCGCCAAGTAGGCGTCTGGCACCCGTGATCCTCTCTTTTCAGCTCGCCATGTCGTCTAGCCCCCTTAGCGTGGCCTCTTCTATCCCTTCCAGTCCTTCCTTCCGGGACAGCTGGGGAGATTTGCCGGAGCTCCTGCGGTTCGGAGACCAACCCGCGTCGCCGCCGTGGGACTCTGACGCTGAGAAGTGGCTCAGCGAACTGGCCTCGCCCCAACCTCCATTGCCAACACCGCCCCCCTCTCCCCCTCCACCCAGCCGCGCACCAACCTCTCCAAGTCCTCTGCCCACACCCCATTCAACCCCATACCAGGTCGCCCTCGAAGCCCTGGAGGAGGCCCTGATGTGCACTGCCGTGCCACCGCCATCCCCCCCACGACCCCCCAAGTACGTACCCAAAGACCCCCCCGGCCCCTCCAAACCCACTGTTCACGGGCCCTACAGTGCCAAAACACTGCAGCTCATCCGGGACAACCACGGGGGTGGGGTACAGTATTTTGTTGATGGGGTGCTGAACCGCCGAGCGATATATCGGTTTGCGGTTCAGCAGCCCAAGAAAAACCCCCTGCGGGTGTGGCAGGAGGGAATGCGAAGTAGTCGTTCGCATTTCCTAAACAGAGACGAGGAGCATGCATGCAGCAGCGGTGCTTGAAGTGCTGGGTGCTACCCCAAAACACCCTCGTATCCCCAGGCCGCCCCCTCGACCCGTTCCTCGCCGGCCACCGCCCCCTCGAGCCAGTGATCAGGTGACATTGACCCAGTATAGCAGGCACCGCCGTTCCTCACTACTCCCACTGGCTCCCGCCCCAAAGCGGCCGTGCCCCACCCCGCAGTTTGGCTCGTTGCTGGAGCGGCGAGCCTCTCAGTCCGCCCCCCCACCGCAGAGGCCCCAGTTTGGGTCATTGCTCCCTGCGCAAGCCCCCCCGCAGCGACCCCAAACTTCGGTGAGACGTTCCAATTTCCAGCTCTTCGGCAACGCCTTAGGAAGTGGACCTATACGGTGTTTTTCAACACCACCAGCCAGTCGGGCAGAACTGAAACCTCTGCGCTGCTGCCTGAGGGTACTTGACGAAATGTGCCGAACCAACAGGTAGTTGATTGTTGTATCACGCCATTGTGTACACCCTAGGGGGCGCCGCAGCCACTGCATAAGGAATCGGGTCCATCGGAAACTCGGGAACTCATTGCCTTTTTTTGCTCTCATTTGCTTGCAATGCATGTGGCAGGTAGCGTGAAAACCTCTGCGTTGCTGACTGGTGACTTTTGAGGCGTTGTGCCATTGGGGAGTCTGGGTTCAAGTGAGGGCATTCTGTGTACCCCAGGGGGCGCCGCAGCGACTGCAAGAGGAATCGGGTCCATCGGAGACGGGCACTCAGAGGACTGTGAGGGACAAGTTCGACCCTTCGGGGGTTCCTTGCCTTTTTTTGCTCTCATTTGCTTGCAATGCATGCGGCGGGTAGCCTGAAAACCTCTGCGCTGCTGACTGGTGACTTTTGAAGCGTTGTGCTCTGCCACTGGGGAGTCTGGGTTCAAGTGAGGGCATTCTGTGTACCCCAGGGGGCGCCGCAGCGACTGCAAGAAAAATCGGGTTCATCGGAGACGGGCACTCAGAGGACTGTGAGGGACAAGTTCGACCCTTCAGGGGTTCCTTGCCTTTTTTCGCTCTCATTTGCTTGCAATGCATGTGGCAGGTAGCCTGAAAACCTCTGCGCTGCTGACTGGTGACTTTTGAGGCGTTGTGCTCTGCCACTGGGGAGTCCGGGTTCAAGTGAGGGCATTCTGTGTACCCCAGGGGGCGCCGCAGCGACTGCAAGAGGAATCGGGTCCATCGGAGACGGGCACTCAGAGGACTGTGAGGGACAAGTTCGACCCTTCGGGGGTTCCTTGCCTTTTTTTGCTCTCATTTGCTTGCAATGCATGCGGCAGGTAGCCTGAAAACCTCTGCGGTGCTGACTGGTGACTTTTGAACCGTTGTGCTCTGCCACTGGGGAGTCTGGGTTCAAGTGAGGGCATTCTGTGTACCCCAGGGGGCGCCGCAGCGACTGCAAGAGGAATCGGGTCCATCGGAGACGGGCACTGAGAGGACTGTGAGGGACAAGTTCGACCCTTCGGGGGTTCCTTGCCTTTTTTTCGCTCCCATTTGGTTGCCATGCATGTGGCAGGTAGCCTGAAAACCTCCGCGCTGCTGACTCGTGACTTTTGAAGCGTTGTCCTCTGCCACTGGGGAGTCTGGGTTCAAGTGAGGGCATTCTGTGTACCCTAGGGTGCGCCGCAGCGACTGCAAGAGGAATCGGGTCCATCGGAGACGGGCACTTAGAGCACTGTGAGGGACAAGTTCGACCCTTCAGGGGTTCCTTGCCTTTTTGGGCTATCATTTGCTTGCAATGCATGTGGCAGGTAGCCTGAAAACCTCTGCGCTGCTGACTGGTGACTTTTGAAGCGTTGTGCTCTGCCACTGGGGAGTCTGGGTTCAAGTGAGGGCATTCTGTGTACCCCAGGGGGCGCCGCAGCGACTGCAAGAGGAATCGGGTCCATCGGAGACGGGCAATTAGAGGACTGTGAGGGACAAGTTCGACCCTTCGGGGGTTCCTTGCCTTTTTTTGCTCTCATTTCGTTGCAATGCATGTCGCAGGTAGCCTGCAAACCTCTTCGCTGCTGACTCGTGACTTTTGAAGCGTTGTCCTCTGCCACTGGGGAGTCTTGGTTCAAGTGAGGGCGTTCTGTGTACCCCAGGGGGCTCCGCAGCGACTGCAAGAGGAATCGGGTCCATCGGAGACGGGCACTCAGAGCACTGTGAGGGACAAGTTCGACCCTTCGGGGGTTCCTTGCCTTTTTTCGCTCTCATTTGCTTGCAATGCATGTGGCAGGTAGCCTGAAAACCTCTGCGCTGCTGACTGGTGACTTTTGAAGCGGTGTGCTCTGCCACTGTGGAGTCTGGGTTCAAGTGAGGGCATTCTGTGTACCCCAGGGGGCGCCGCAGCGACTGCAAGAGGAATCGGGTCCATCGGAGACGGGCACTCAGAGGACTGTGAGGGACAAGTTCGACCCTTCGGGGGTTCCTTGCCTTTTTGGGCTCTCATTTGCTTGCAATGCATGTGGCAAGTAGCCTGAAAACCTCTGCGCTGCTGACTGGTGACTTTTGAGGCGTTGTGCTCTGCCACTGGGGAGTCTGGGTTCAACTGAGGGCATTCTGTGTACATCAGGGGGCGCCGCGGCGACTGCAAGAGGAATCGGGTCCATCGGAGACGGGCACTTAGAGGACTGTGAGGGACAAGTTCCACCCTTCGGGGGTTCCTTGCCTTTTTTTGCTCTCATTGGCTTGCAATGCATGTGGCAAGTAGCCTGAAAACCTCTGCGCTGCTGATTGGTGACTTTTGAAGCGTTGTGCTCTGCCATTGGGGAGTCTGGGTTCAAGTGAGGGCATTCTGTGTACCCCAGGGGGCGCCGCAGCGACTGCTAGAGGAATTGGGTCCATCGGAGACGGGCACTCAGAGCACTGTGAGGGACAAGTTCGACCCTTTGGGGGTTCATTGCGTTTTTATGCTCTTATTTGCTTGCTTTGAGGGACAAGTTTGGCGCACATGTGTTTGTACCTGCGGCTCACTGGTGGCTAAGTGGAAATGTGAAGTTGGGGCTCATTTGGGGCTCAGTTGTGCATTGCGATGTCTTTGTGCTTGTTTGTTGTGCGTTTTGCATGCTAGGTAATGTGCATTTAATGTTTTTAGAAGTTTTAGATACTCACTTGGTCAAGGTTCAAGGGGGGGGGTACTTTTTTTGGCGACGGCTCAGTTGACTGAGCGCCCGACTGAGCCGTCACTGAGCCGTCACTGAGCCGGCTCACTGAGCGCTCAGTGAGCGCTCAGTGAGCGCTCACTGAGCGCGCCAAATGGCTCAGTGAGCGCTCAGTGAGCGCTCAGTGAGAGCTAATTGGGGGCTCACTCAGAGGGTTCCCCCCCCTTTCCGCCTCTCCTCCGCCCCCCTATCCGCCTACCCATCCATTCCTTCTCGCTCCCATAGGTCCTCTCTTTCACACCATGTCTATTGTTGTCCCAGGCCTGGAACCGGCAGCTTCAAAGGCTCTCGCGTCTTTCCTTAGTCGCCCCCGGGTACCTACCGCTTTCACAGAGGCAGCGTACCCGGGGGTGCCTTCGACGGACCTAGAGCCCTTGAAGCTGTGGGCCCAGCAGCTCCCTGCCCCTTCCCCAGAAGTGGTCCACATCAACGTGACCGATGTGACCCTTCTTGGAAAGAGCTGGATGCACCGGTGCAACCAAATGTTGCGCCAGGTGCATCCAGCTCTTCGTGCCGTACGCTTCCGCTTTCCTGTGGCTGCTGTCCAAGATTTGGTGCAGCAGTCCTCAGGAAAGCTGATCGGTACCCCCCACGAGTTCGGGACACGGGTTCATGACACCAAAGATCTCCAACACGGTTGGACTTCAGATCTTGGTGTGAGCCACGTCGCTCCCAAGAAGGGACTCCTTGAGCCCCTGCCTTTCGGGGTCGGGGTGGTGTCAGGGGAATGGTGGGAAAGCCTTTCGGCTTGTCCCATCATTCCTGAGTGGTGCCATGTGGTGCCCGACTACACCACCCCAGCCTTGTACAGGACCAAGGAGCCCGTGTTCCTCCGCGGTGCCGCCTCCCCTCCCCCCTACATTTCCCTGGCTGCCCCGGTGTTCTCACATGAACTCCCGGCTCATGACCTTGAGTCGGATGAGTCCTTGTGCGACTTGGGGCTCCGGGTGGTTAGGGGGGCGGTAGAGGCCAAGGAGTGCGAGAACTGGTACCACATTCTCGTCGACTCCTGCGGCACCCAGCCGGATGCAATTTGGGATCTGCTGTCCAATGCACACTCTCGCGAGGAGTGCTTGGCTGATCCCAAACTGCCACGGCGCTGGGGTACTCGGCCCGGCAAGCTTATCTCTGTGTTGGGAAGGGAAGGACAGGTGCGCATGGAGTTGGGGGCTGCTGCGCACTTTGTCAAGGCCCGGCTGTGGGGCCCACTGTTGCAGCTGGTTGCACCGGTGATGGGGAACCATCAAGTGGGGGGCAGGCCATGGGTTGATGTGTGCACGGAGTGGTGGGAGGCGTTTGCGGCCATGGCCGAGGTGGCCTGGAAGGCCGACTTTCTGAGTGGTGCAGAGCAACGTGCCTTGCTGCAACGGCAACGGACCATGGGGGCAAGGCACCTTGACCTGGGATGGGGGAAGACGTTGTGGACGCACATGTGGGTTGACCACATGTATGCGTATGTTGCACGGTGGGGGACCATTGCAAGGTTTAGTTGCTTTGCATTGGAGGGCAGCCACGTGCGACTGAAACGGTTGCTTAGGAATAGTGGGGGGGTTAGCTTGCTGAACGATAGGTCCGGCTTGCAGTGTGTGGTGGATAACCACACGCTAGATGACCACCTCCGCAAGGAAGGTTGGGAGGTGGAGAGTAGGGCCGTGACCAAGCAAAGGGGGTTCCAACGACGGTGCATGACTTGGTCACGTGCCCGGCGGGAGAGGAAGGGGAGGGAGAACATGGTGAGGAGGATTGTGGAACGTGCATTGCGACAAAGGACCAAGTAAGTGCTTATGATGGATGATTTGTGCCCGTGCATGTTAAGTGAGCCCTGAGTGAGCCCCCAATTAGCTCTCACTGAGCGCTCACTGAGCGCTCACTGAGCCATTTGGCGCGCTCACTGAGCGCTCAGTGAGCCCTCACTGAGCGCTCAGTGAGCCGGCTCAGTCACGGCTCAGTGACGGCTCAGTCGGGATGCTCAGTCAACTGAGCCGTCGAAAAAAAGAAACCCCCCCGGTGAAATCCTCTTGGCCTAGGGATTGGGATCCCTTTGGGGACATTCCAAAACCCCAACCCACCCCCGAAAGCCACAACTTTTCACATTAAACCCCTTGAAAAACACCACTTAGCCCCAAATGAGCCGTTTTAGCCCCAAATGAGCCCCAACTTCACATTTCCAAGTGAGCCGCAGGTACATTGTTGACAAGCGTCGAGGAGATGGCCCCCAAGAAGGCTCAGCCCGCAAAGTCAGCAAAAGAGCCAGTGCCAGAGGGGGAGCAGCCAAAGGCGCCAAAGGAAGCAAAGCCGCAAGCGCAGGAAGAGGCAGCAGCGCCGGAAGAGGCAGCAGCGCCGGAAGAAGCAGAGCCGCAAGCGCCAGAGGAGGCAGCAGAGCAGCCAGCAGCGGCAGCACCGGAGGAGGCAGTAGAGCAGCCAGCAGCGGCAGCAGCGGGGCAGGCAGCAAAGGAGCCAGCAGCGGCAGCACCGGGGGAGGTAGCAGAGCAGCCAGCAGTCGTAGCACCGGGGGAGGCAGCAGAGGCAAAGGAGGCAAAGCCGCAAGCGCCGAAGGAGGCACCAAAGGAAGCAAAACCGCAACCGCCGAAGGAGGCAGCAAAGGAAGCAAAACCGCAAGCGCCAGTGGGGGGAGCAAAGGAAGCAAAGCCGCAAGCGCCAAAGGAGGCAGCAAAGGAAGCAAAACCGCAAGCGCCGAAGGAGGCACCAAAGGAAGCAAAACTGCAACCGCCAAAGGAGGCAGTGCAGGAAGCAAAACCGCAAGCGCCGGTGGGGGGAGCAAAGGAAGCAAAGTCGCAAGCGCCAAAGGAGGCAGCAAAGGAAGCAAAACCGCAACCGCCGAAGGAGGCAGCAAAGGAAGCAAAGCTGCAAGCGCCAAAGGAGGCAGCAAAGGAAGCAAAGCCGCAAGCGACGCAGAAGGCAAAAGAGAAGGAGCATTGGTTGCGACCCGGGGTCACCATACCCGGCTATGAGGCAGATACAGACGATTCCTCCTGAGGCGGGCACTCCGCCACCTTTTCTGCCGGGGAGATCGGCGAGATGACGGACGTGGAGCTGGAGGCCTACAAGACCGCGGGCCCACCACCAACGGATGGTGGTGAGTGGGATGTCCCAAAGGTCGTGGGGATTGCCCCTATTGGACGGAGTTGGCAAGACCGGAAGTGGCGGGGGAGGTACCGAGAACAATACCGCAAGGGCGCAGCGAATGTCGCCCGCGGGATGGTGGACGAGAAGGGGAACCCTGCGAGGTTTCACGTGAGCACGGATACCACGCCGACTGCATACTACTTCGTAGAAGGCCAGAAGACGACCTGGGAGGCGGAGGAGTTTCAATGGGTGGCGGATTGGTTGAAGGAGCAGGAGGATGCACCAGAGGCAGAGGCACGGGCAGAGAAAGGACATGCAGCGGATCAGCCATCAGGAGGGAAGACTGCGCAGGCGGAGAAGGGACATGCGGAGGAGAAGGCAACACAAGGATCCGGAGGATCCACGCAAAAGCTTTGGAGCGCACCGGACCCCGCCAAGAAGAAGGCGCCCCGCTCGTCCGTGGGCCAACCAATCGTCCGTGACACGGACAAGGACGTTCTGGAGGACTGGTCGTCCGAGTAGGACAAGGTTGCTCACCGGGTACGGAGTGGCAGGGAGCGGACCCCGGAGCCAGACCGGCAGAGGGCCAGGGAGGAGACGCGCAGAAAGATGCAGGCAAGACAAGCGGAGGACAAGAAGATCTTCGATGGCCTGAGGCGGCCGTACAAGAGGCAAGCAGCAGAGAATGAGGCGGACTTGATGGCACGGATCTGGTTGAGAACGTCGCCAATGTCCGCGCCCCATCCGGCGCGGAGAGGAATCGGCAGCTGCAAAGCTCGAACGCCGCCCTGGACGAACTGCAAGAAAGGCGGCAAACGTTGCCGAGCCTGCAGGGAGTCCTGAAGCGCGCAGGCTGGCTGCCTGCAGGGCGCGCCGGGCGGCTGCCGGATTTTCCGCAGGCATACCACAGCCCCCGGGATGAAGGGGCGCTCGACCCCTCCCGCCCCAGCCGCCACTCGTTTGTGGTGGCCGTGGACCGGGAGGATGAGGAGGCGTGGATTGTGGATCCGCTCCACCTGCAGCCGGCGCAGGACCTGGGGGTCAGCTTCCAGCGCGCCGGATTCACGGTGCATGCCGTGCAGGCGCCCTAGCCGGAGAAGGTGGCCCAGAAGCAGAACTGCTCCCACCTGGCGGTGAAAACCGCCAGCGCGTTCATGTACGGGCCCACGGGCGAGTGGAGGATCCCCGAACCCGGTGACCTCTTCGACAAGGACAAGTCGATGACGGAGCAGCACCGGGAAGAGCATCGTTCCACGATGGAATGGCTGCAGGGATGGGCCGAGATCAAGGTGCAGGGGACGGGCAAGAGACAGGGCAGGCACGTCCCCAAGCGGCCCCAGATCGTCAGCACCGCGGAGACCACCCTGCAAGAAGGACTGCGGCCGAGCGGGTACAGCCCGCTGAGCAAGGAGGCGATGATGGCGGCTGTGGCGAGGCGCAGTGGACGGGCCCCCGACGTGATGAAGAGCGTGGCGGCCGGCCCCAAACCGGTGCTGATGCCCGGTGCCCCGGACATGGAGTTGCGGTACTGCAGTACCTTGCGCGCGCAGGAGTTGCTGGGCTTGGCGCACCCGAGTCGGCATTGGAGCAAGACCCGGAAGGCGGAGACGGTGGCGAGGGCGCAGTGGCTGGTGCTGATGGTCACGGAGACGGAGAGTGACGCGGTCGTCGGCATGCGGGCACCTGGGCGACCAAGGAGGCAAGAGACCGAGCAGGCAAGCAAGAGAAAGGAGGAAGAAGCGGAGGAAGAAGAGGAGGAGGAAGAAATGGTGGAGCCTGCGCAGAAAAGAAGGAAGTGCTGAAGGGGACCCAGATGGTGGACAGGGACAGTGGCCAGCGCACCGCAGCACTGGTGATTGCCCTGTGGCGTGCGGCGTGGATCTGGCGTTGGTTCGTGCAGCCCGCCATTGTCTGGTGCCAAGGGGCCAGACCGCGTAGACCCCTACATCCACACCCCCCCTACACTACGCGCACACTCCGGTGGAGGTGGCAGGCCCGCCGGGGTGTGGTGGTGGGACCACGGCCAATGTTGGGGAAGTGACGTGCGCCATGGGGTGGTCCCAGTGTTGTGGCAGCGGGACCAAGAGGGGGAGGACACAGGTGCAGATCAGAACCGCAGGGGGCATGGGAGCCACATAAGCAAAAGAAGCGGCGATGCAAGGGCGATGCAAGTCCGATGCAAGGGCGCCACACCGGCGATGCGCGGAGGACCCCGTGGGCCTTACCTTGGCAGCCACACGGATCAGGAGCTGACCTGAGGTGGAAAGGGAGGAGGGAGGAGGAGAACAATGCGCCTGTGCAGTCTGACCAACTACTGCGCAGGACAGGGCTGGCTCACCAGGACAAGGTACAGACAGGGAGGCAAACAAGCCAAGTGACCGTGACCGTGACCCACAACAGGGTGGACAGAGCGAGGAGACGGTGGAGGGCAAGAGGGGAGGGAGGGGGCAGGCCCGCCGCCAATGACAGAGGGTGGAGAAGATGGTGGACAGAGGGACCAGAGGGAAGGGGGCAGGGGGAATGGCGGCGGGCTGGGGGGTGGGAACCCGGCACTCCGTGAGTCTGCCCCGCGATCGGGGGCATGTGATTGGCCACGCGTGGCCATGGTAGCCGGGGCAGCCTTCACAGGAACTCACTGCAGTTCTTGTGGAGGTGGCGGAGCAGGGGGGGGGGGGTGCTTGTCGTGCGTATAGTCCATGTTCGCTCTGGAAGGTGTCTGCAGGTATCTCTGAATGGCGCCAAAGACAAGCAAAAAACAGGTGTGTTGCGCATGTGTGTGCGATTTCTCTGCACCATTTTAGGGATTTGCACTAGAGGAAGTGATTTGGACGCAACGTTACTTGCACCGATCGCGGAATGGCGCTGAAGACAGGCAAAAAAAAACAGGTATGTTGCGCATCGCAGCGAATGAACAAGCCGACCCTCTTCAGGAGGAAACCAGACCTATGATGGGAATCAAAGCGCAATGGACTGGCGCTGAAGACAGGCATTCCAAAAGACAAGTATGTCGGCGCCCCGGCTTCTTTTCTGCAGGTATCAAAGGTTTGTGGAGCAACACCAAGCACCTGACCCTCAAGTGGAGGATGGCCGCATCATGGGCAGCGCATCTCTGAATGGCGCTAAAGACAGGCAAAAAACAGGTGTGTTGTGCATGTGCATGTGTGCTCTTTCTTTCAGGCGACATCCCACAATCAGCTCGGTGATCCCTATGGAAGATGAACGTGCTATCGTGCCGAGAAGGCCACCTATGATGTGAATCAAAGCGCGATGGAGGATGGCCGCATCATGGGCAGCGCATCTCTGAATGGCGCTGAAGACAGGCAAAAAACAAGTGTGTTGTGCATGTGCATGTGTGCTCTTTCTTTCAGGCGCCATCCCACGATCAGCTCGGTGATCCCTATGGAAGATGAACGTGCTATCGTGCCGAGAAGACCACCTATGATGTGAATCAAAGCGCAATGGACTGGCGCTGAAGACAGGCAAAAAAAACAGGTGTGTTTTGCTTGTCACTTTTCTGCAGGTCACCACCGGCAGCTCATGCACATTTACGGCGTTGAGGCGGCGGGCTACCGACTGCTTTACGATGGGCAGCGATTTTTTTCGGGGCGCTGAAGACAGGCAAAAAAACAGGTGTGTTTTGCTTGCCACTTTTCTGCAGGTATCAAGGATTCGCAGGCGATGGAATCCGAGCAGGAGATACGGATGTCGCAATGGCACAAGCAGTTGTTGCATTCGCAGATCGACCACCAGACGGCATCTTCGCATGGCGCTGAAGACAGGAATTCCAAAAAACAGGTATGTTGTCGCCCCGCCCACTTTTGTGCAGGTATGAAGAGTTTGTGGAGTACACTGTGGATGACGACTCTGTTAAGACACTCACCAAAGGCTACAAGAAAAAGAAGGGCTCTATCTTCGCATGGTGAGGGAGACAGTCGCAAGCGTTGTGCGTGCGAGTACCGCGTGCGACGCAGTGCCGAAGGGTGCAATTCCTTTCTACGCTTTTGCACATTGAGCCGGGGCCGTAGTCTCTTCTCTTTGAGAGAGCGATGGTGTCAAAAGATCAATGTGCTCCTGTACATATACATGTGAACAATCCATGTGCTTGGAACCCGGCGCTCCGTGAGTCGGCCCCACGATCGGGGGCATGTGATTGGCCACGCTTGGCCATGGTAACCGGGGCAGCCTCCACAAAAATTCTGTGGGGGCGGCGGAGCAAGGGGGGTGGGGTGGGGTTGGGGGCGGGGCCAGGGGGGGGGGGGGTCAAGGGGGGGGGGGGCTCAAGGGGGGGGGTCTGTGGGCCCAATGGGGACAATGGGGGGTTAGGGTAGAAAAAGTCCCCCGCGGGTAGAAATTTTTGTATACGGGGTTGGGGGTTGACAAGTGTCGCGGTTGAAAAAAAAAATTCACCTCCTGGGGGGATTTTTTTCTGCCCCCCCCCCTGGAGGTAGTGCATTGCACAAGTTACACTGCCGAGTGCCCCCAGGCAGTGAGGCAATGCATTGCAAGAGTTCCGCAGCCCGCTGCCCACAGGCATTGCGGCAGTGCATTCCACGAGTTACACTGCCCACTGCCCCGAGGCGATGAGGCAATAAATTACAAGAGTTCCACTGCCCACGGCCCCAGGCAGTGAGGCAGTGCATTGCAGGAGTTGCACTGCCCACTACCCCAGGGCAAGGAGGCAGTGCATTGCAGGAGTTCCACTGCCCACAGCCCACAACTGAAGGGTAGTGCATTGCAGGACTTGCACTGCCCACCGCCCCTAGGGCAGTGAGGCGATCCATTGCAGGATTTGCACTGTACACTGTCCCCGGGTAGTGAGGCAATGCATTGTAGGACTTGCACTGCCCACTATCCCTAGGCAGTGAGGCAATGTATTGCAGGAGTTGCACTGCCCAGTGCGCCCAAGCAGTGAGGCAGTGCATTGCAGGAGTTGCATTGCCCACTGCCTCCAGGGCAGTGAGGCAGTGCATTACAAGAGTTGCACTCCCCACTGCCCCCAAGTAGTGAGGCACTGCGTAGCAGGAATTGCAATACCCACTGCCCCCAAGCAGTGCGGCAGTGCATTGCAGGAGTTCCACTGCCCAAAGGCAGTGAGGTAGTGCATTGCAAGAGTTGCACTGCCAACTGCCCGCAGGTGCGTTGCAGGAATTCCACTGCCCACTGCCACTAGGCAGTGTGGCAGCTTCTTGCAGGAGTTACACTGCCCACTACCCACTGCTCACAGGGAGTGTGGTAGTGCATTGCAAGAGTTCCACTGCCCACTGCCCACAGGCAGTGAGGCAGTGCATTGCAGGAGCTCCACCGCCCACCGCCGCCGGGCAGTGAAGCAGTGCATTGCGGGTGTTGCACGGCCCACTGCCCCCATGGAGTAAGGCGGTGCATTGCAAAAGTTGCACTGCACACTGCCCCTCGGCAGTTCAGCAATGCATAGAAGGAGTGGTATTGCCCACTGCCCACAGGCGGTGAGGCAGTGCATTATAGAGTTCCACTGCCCAGTGCCCACAAGCGGGGTGGCAGTGCATTGCAGGAGTTGCCCTGTCCACTGCCGCTACGCGGTCAAGAAGTGCGTTGCAGCAATCCCAGAGCCCACTGCCCATAGGCAGTGAGGTAGTGCATTGCACGAGTTACTCTGCCCACTGCCCCCAGGCAGTGAGGCAGTGCATTGCAGGAGTTCCACTGCCCAGTGCCAACAGCCAGTCAGGTATTGCATTGCAGGACTTGCAGTGCCCACTGCCCCTAGGGCAGTGAGGTAATGCATTGCAGGAGTTGCACTGCACACTGCCCCCAGGCAGTGAGGCAGTGCATCGTAGGAGTTCCACTGCCCACTGCCCCCAGGCAGTGAGGCAGTGCATTAAAGGAGTTGCACTGCCAACTGCCCCCACGCAGTGAGGCAATGCATTGCAGGAGTTCCACTGCCCACACACATTTGGTTCACCGCACCGCTTGGAAAACAAAACTAGCGGTGTTTGCCGCTTGGAGAAAGTACCTGCAAATTTTGATGGCTGGGGGTGATTGCGAAAAGTGTTTGCGAGGTTGCCTGCAAGATTCCGGTTAGGCTCAGTTCTGATTGGTGGTTACCAATTGCCCAGGGTTGATACACGGAAAAAATTTTCTCTGCCAACATGCGCTTCTGAATAGCAGTTCCAATAATACCATGCCACACCATCGGGCAGGCACGGTTGTTGTCTGCAAGGGCCAAATAAAAAAGCTAGTTGTGAATACCACAGCAAAGATGTAGCAATACCCCTAACCAAATGTACATTTCATGGGAAGCGTATTTTTTACATGTCAAGGAAGGTGACACCAAAAAAGCTAAGCAGGTGGACGTCTTGATTTTGGCCACTTTTGACCCCCCAAAACGGTGTTTGAGACCACCAATTGGGTGCTGAAGCTGATACTTGCCACAAGGTGTTTTTGCATCATCTCGATTGGTTCCAACACCATCGGCCCCCCAGGATTGTGTATAGCGAACCTAGTCGGCTATCAGACATCAGACATCAGACTTTTATGGACCATCATTACCCAAACCATAAACCCACCTCCCCCATCCCCCCTTGTGGTGTAGTACACCCCCCCCCCAATGGAAGATGCCCCCCCGTGGCCCTTCCCTAGTCCTTCCACCCCCCCCCCACTCATGAGTGCTTTCTTGCATCAGGAAGTATGGAAAATGATTCCGAAAATACCCCCCGCTTGGTGTTGTGTGTTTGTGTGTGGGAAGCATGGAAACTGCACCCACTCACTACACTCTTCGAGGTGTAGATTTTCGTTCTGTGGCCTCAACCCTAGCGTTGTAGGGCCATCAGACACCATTGCAAAGTAAACCAACAGATTTGCCGCATTTATAAGCATATGTCCTCCCACAAACACACACACACACACACACACACACACACACACACACGCACACACGCACGCACACGTTTACATAGCGTAGGCAATGTGGGGTGCCCTTGCTTCAAGCCTTGGTTCGGGGGGGGGGGTGCCTCTCCTGTCTTTACATGTTTTTCACCGGGGAGGGGGGAGACTTGAGAGAACTGCCGGGGGGGGGGGAGTTTAGTCACGGGTGCGGGAGGGTGTTCTTTTCTTTGTCTCACAGGTGTTTCTTTTCATGCAAAAAAACTGACAAGAAAAACAATAAAAACATTCATTTCACAACTTGCAGGTGTGCCATGCCATGCTGTGCCGTGTTGTGGTGTGTCTCAGTAGGTCCCCGTAGGTCCAAAGCCGGTTAGAAGCCCCCCCAATCAATTTCATAGCCCCCCCCCCCCCATCAATTTCATAGCCCCCCCATCAATTTCATATGCCCCCCCTATCAATTTCATAGCCCCCCCCCCATCCATTTCATAGCCCCCCCCCCCCCCCCACATCCATTTCATAGCCCCCCCCATCAGTTTCATAGCCCCCTCCCATCCATTTCATAGCCCCCCCCACATCCATTTCATAGCCCCCCCCCCTATCAATTTCATAGCCCCCCCCCCATCCATTTCATAGCCCCTCCCGCATCAATTTCATAGCCTCCCCCCATTAATTTCATAGCCCCCCCCATCAATTTCATAGCCCCCCCTCCATCAATTTCATAGCCCCTCCCCCATCAATTTCATAGCCCCTCCCCCATCAATTTCATAGCCCCCCCCCCCATCAATTTCATAGCCCCCCCATCAATTTCATATGCCCCCCTATCAATTTCATAGCCCCCTGCCCTATCAATTTCATAACCCCCCCTTCATCAATTTCATAGCCCCTCCCCCATCAATTTCATAGCCCCTCCCCCATCCATTTCATAGCCCCCCCATCCATTTCATAGCCCCCCCATCAATTTCATATGCCCCCCCATCAATTTCATAGCCCCCCCCCCCATCAATTTCATAGCCCTACCCCCCATCAATTTCATAGCCCCACCCCAATCAATTTCATATGTTCCCCCAATTCAATTTCATAGCCCCCCTCCATCGATTTCATAGCCCCCTGCCCTATCAATTTCATAACCCCCACCTTATCAATTTCATAGCCCCCCCCCAATTGATTTCATAGCCCCCCCCCCCCTCGACTTCATAGCCCCCCCCCCCCCCCCCCCTTGATTCACAGAGGGGTGTAGACCCCTCTTAGGAATTGGCGCGTGGGCACGCGCCAATTCCTAGAGGGGTCTTATTTGGGGGGTCTAGACCCCTCAAATAATTGACGCATGGGCATGCGTCAATTATTTTGGGGGTCTACACCCCTCAAATAATTGACGCATGGGCATGCGTCAATTATTTTGGGGGTCTAGACCCCCCAGATAATTGACGCATGGGCATGCGTCAATTATTTTGGGGGTCTACAACCTCCAAATAATTGACGCATGGGCATGCGTCAATTATTTTGGGGGTCTACTCCCCCCAAATAATAGACGCATGGGCATGCGTCAATTGTTTTGGGGGTCTAGACCCCTCAAATAATTGACGCATCGGCCTGCGTCAATTATTTTGGGGATCTGCACCCCCCAAATGATTGACGCATGGGCATGCGTCAATCATTTTGGGGGTCTAGACCCCTCGAATAATTGACGCATCGGCATGCGTCAATTATTTTGGGGGTCTACACCCCCAAACAATTTACGCAAGGGCATGCGTCAAATATTTGACGTTCATACTTCCCCCAAATATTTTGGGGGTGTAGACCCCCCAAATATTTGACGGATCCACATCCGTCAAATATTTAGGGGTTCTACACCCCCCAAATGATTGACGCATGGGCATGCGTCAAATATTTGACGGACATACATCCGTCAAATATTTGGGGGTGGAGACCCCCCAAATATTTGACGGATCCACATCCGTCAAATATATTGGGGGTGTAGACCCCCCAAATATTTGACGGATCCACATCCGTCAAATATTTGGGGGGTCTACACCCCCCAAATAATTGACGCATGGGCATGCGTCATATATTTGACGGACATACACCCGTCAAATATTTTGGGGGTGTAGACCCCCCAAATATTTGACGGATCCACATCCGTCAAATATTTTGGGCGTCCACACCCCCCCAATAATTGACGCATGGGCATGCGTCAAATATTTGACAGACATACATCTGTCAAATATATTGGGGGTGTAGACCCCCCAAAAATTTGACGGATCCACATCCGTCAAATATTTCAGGGGTGTAGACCCCCCAAATATTTGACGGATCCACATCCGTCAAATATTTTGGGGCTACACCCCCCAAATAATTGACGTATGGGCATGCGCCAAATATTTGACGGACATACATCCGTCAAATATTTTGGGGGTGTAGACCCCCCAAATTATTGACGGTTCCACATCCGTCAAATATTTTGGGGCTACACCCCCCAAATAATTGACGCATGGGCATGCGTCAAATATTTGACGGACATACATCCGTCAAATATTTTGGGGGTGAAGACCCCCCAAATATTTGACGGATCCAAATCCGTCAGTCTTTTGGGGGTGTAGACCCCCAAAATATGTGACGGATCCACATCTTTCAAATATTTCGGGGGTGTAGACCCCCCAAATATTTCACGGATCCACATCCGTCAAATATTTGGGGGGTCTACACCCCCCAAATAATTGACCCATGGGCATGCGTCAAATATTTGACGGACATACATCCGTCAAATATTTTCGGGGTGTAGACCCCCCAAATATTTGACCGATCCACATCTGTCAAATATTTTGGGGGTCTACACCCCCCAAATAATTGACGCATGGGCATGCGTCAAATATTTGACGGACATACATCTGTCAAATATTTTGGGAGTGGAGAGCCTCCAAATATTTGACGGATCCACATCCGTCAAATATTTGGGGGGTCTACAGCCCCCAAATAATTCACACATGGGCATGCGTCAAATATTTGACGGACATGCATCCGTCAAATATTTTGGGGGCGTAGACACCCCAAATATTTGACGGACATACATCCGTCAAATATTTGGGGGGTCTACGCCCCCCAAATAATTGACGCATGGGCATGTGTCAAATATTTGACGGACATACATCCGTCAAATATTTTTCGGGGTGTAGACCCCCCAAATATTTGACGGATCCACATCCGTAAAATTTTTTGGGGGTCTACACCCCACAAATAATTGACGCATGGGCAGGCGTCAAATATTTGACGGACATACATCCGTCAAATGTTTTGGGGGTGTAGACCCCCCAAATATTTGACGGATCCACATCCGATAATATTTTGGGGGTCTACACCCCCCAAATAACAAACGCATGGGCATGCGTCAAATATTTGACGGACATACGCCTGTCAAATATTTTGGGGGTGGAGACCCCCCAAATATGTGACGGATCCGCATCCGTCAAACATTTGGGGGGTCTGCACCCCCCAAATATTGACGCATGGTCATGCGTCATATATTTGACGGACATGCATCCCTCAAACATTTTGGGGGTGTAGACCCCCCAAATATTTGACGGATCCACATCCGTTAATCATTTGGGGGGGTCTACACCCCCCAAATAATTGACGCATGGGCATGCGCCAAATATTTCACGCACATACATCCGTCAAACATTTTGGGGATGGAGACCCCCCAAATATTTGACGGATCCACGTCCGTCACTCTTTTGGGGGTGTAGACCCCCCAAATATGTGACGGATCCACATCTGTCAAATATTTCGGGGGTGTAGACCCCCCAAATATTTGACGGATCCACGTCCGTCACTCTTTTGGGGGTGTAGACCCCCCAAATATGTGACGGATCCACATCTGTCAAATGTTTCGGGGGTGGAGACCCCCCAAATATATGACGGATCCACATCCGTCAAATATTTTGGGCGTCCACACCCCCCCAATAATTGACGCATGGGCATGCGTCAAATATTTGACGGACATACATCCGTCAAATATTTTGGGGGTGTAGACACCCCAAATATTTGACGGACATACATCAGTCAAATATTTTAGCGGTGTAGACCCCCCAAAAATTTGACGGATCCACATCCGTCAAACATTTGGGGTCTACATCCTCAAATAATTGACGCATGG
Organism: Eutreptiella sp. 'Long Island Sound 2002'; assembly: GCA_964036045.1. NCBI lineage: Eukaryota > Euglenozoa > Euglenophyceae > Eutreptiales > Eutreptiaceae > Eutreptiella > Eutreptiella sp. 'Long Island Sound 2002'. The sequence goes on from OZ038384.1 coordinate 44,500,030, forward strand.
GCATGCGTCAAATATTTGACGGACATACATCCGTCAAATATTTTGGGGGTGTAGACCCCCCAAATATTTGACGGATCCACATCCGTAAAATATTTTGGGGGTCTACACCCCCCAAATAATAGACGCATGGGCATGCGTCGAATATTTGGGTTGGAGACCCCCCAAATATTTGACGGACCCACATCCGTCAAATATTTTGGGGGTGTAGACCCCCCAAATATTTGACGAACATACATCCCTCAAACATTTAGGGGGTCTACACCCCCCAAATAATTGACGCATGGGCATGCGTCATATATTTGACGGACATACATCCGTCAAATATTTGGGGGGTGTAGACCCCCCAAATATTTAACGGATCCACATCCGTCAAATATTTTTTGGGTCTACACCCCCCAAATAATTGACGCATGGGCATGCGTCAAATATTTGACGGACATACATCCGTCAAATATTTTGGGGGTGTAGACCCCCCAAATATTTGACGGATCCACATCCGTAAAATATTTTGGGGGTCTACACCCCCCAAATAATAGACGCATGGGCATGCGTCGAATATTTGGGTTGGAGACCCCCCAAATATTTGACGGACCCACATCCGTCAAATATTTTGGGGGTGTAGACCCCCCAAATATTTGACGGACATACATCCCTCAAACATTTAGGGGGTCTACACCCCCCAAATAATTGACCCATGGGCATGCGTCAAATATTTGACGGACATACATCCGTCAAATATTTTGGGGGTGCAGACCCCCCAAATATTTGGCAGACATACATCCGTCAAATATTTTGGGGGTCTACACCCCCCAAATAATTGACGCATGGTCATGCGTCAATAATTTTGGGGGTCTACACCCCCCAAATAATTGACGCATGGGCATGCGTCAAATATTTGACGGACATACATCCGTCAAATATTTCGGGGATGTAGACCCCCCAAATTTTTGACGGACATACATCCGTCAAATATTATGGGGTTGTAGACCCCTCAAATATTTTACGGACATACATCCGTCAAATATTTTTGGGCGGTAGACCCCCCAAACATTTGACGGACATACAGCCGTCAATTATTTTGGGGGTCTAGACCCCCCAAATATTTGACGGACATACATAGGGGCCTATGGCGACCTTTGGGGGCCTATGGCGACCTATCGGGGCCTATGGGGGCCTATGGGGGCCTATGGGGGCATTTGGGGGCCTATGGGGGCCTATGGGGGCCTATGGGTACCTATGGGGGCCTATGGGTGCCTATGGGGACCTATGGGGACCTATGGGGGCCTATGGGGGCCTATGGGGACCTATGGGGGCCTATGGGGGTCTATGGGGGCCTATGAGGACCTATGGGGACCTATGGGGGCCTATGGGGGTCTGTGGGGGCCTATGGGGACCTATGGGGGCTTGTGGGGACCTATGGGGACCTATGGGGGCCTATGGGGACCTATGGGGACCTATGGGGGTCTATGGGGACCCATGGGGGCCTATGGGGACCTATGGGGGCTTGCGGGGGCCTATGGGGGCCTATGGGGACCTATGGGGGCTTGTGGGGACCTATGGGCACCTTTGGGGGCCTATGGGCACCTTTGGGGGCCTATGGGGACCTATGGGGACCTATGGGGGTCTATGGGGACCCATGGGGGCCTATGGGGACCTATGGGGGCTTGTGGGGGCCTATGGGGACCTATGGGGACCTATGGGGGCTTCCCGGGACCTATGGGGACCTATGGGGACCTTTGGGGGTCTATGGGGACCCATGGGGCCTATGGGGACCTATGGGGACCTATGGGGTCTTGTGGGGGCCTATGGGGGCCTGTGGGGAACTATGGGGGCCTATGGGGACCTTTGGGGGCTTGTGGGGACCTATGGGGGCCTATGGGGGTCTATGGGGGCCTGTGGGGGCCTTTTGGCGCCTTCGGGGACCTATGGGGGCCTATGGGGGCCTGCGGGGACCTATGGAGACCTATGGGGACCTATGGGGGACTTTGGGGGCTTGTGGGGACCTATGGGGGCCAATGGGGGTCTATGGGGACCTATGGGGGCCTATGGGGACCTATGGGGGCTTGTGGGGACCTATGGGGGCCTATGGGGACCTTTGCGGGCCTATGGGGACCTTTTGGGACCTATGGGGGTCTATGGGGACCTATGGGGACCTATGGCGGTCTATGGGGACCTATGGGGACTTATGGGGGGCTATGGGGACCTATGGGGGGACCTATGGGGGCCTATGGGGACCTTTGGGGACCTATGGGGGCCTCTGGGCACCTTTGGGGACCTATGGGCACCTTTGGGGACCTATGGGCACCTATGGGGATGGGGGCCGATGGGGACTGATCGGCATCTAGGGGGACCTATGGGGGCCTATGGGGGCCTATGGGGACCTTTGGGGACCTATGGGGGCCTCTGGGCACCTTTGGGGACCTATGGGCACCTTTGGGGACCTATGGGCACCTATGGGGATGGGGGCCGATGGGGACTGATCGGCATCTAGGGGGACCTATGGGGGCTTATGGGGGCCTATGGGGGCCTATGGGGGCCTATTGGTACCTTTGGGGACCTATGGGGGCCTATGGGGGCCTATGGGGACCTGTGGGGACCTATGGGGGCCTATGGGGGCCTACCGGCACCTTTGGGGACCTCTGGGGGCCTATGGGGGCCTATGGGCACCTTTGGGGGCCTTTGGGGACCTATGGGCGCCCTTGGGGGCCTATGGGGGCCTATGGGGGCCTATTGGTACCTTTGGGGACCTATGGGGGCCTATGGGGGCCTATGGGGACCTTTGGGGACCTATGGGGACCTTTGGGGACCTACGGGCACCTTTGGGGACCTATGGGGGCCTATGGGGGCTTATGGGGGCCTAAGGGGACCTATGGGGGCCTTTGGGGACCTATGGGCACACTTGGGGGCCTATGGGGGCCTATGGGGGCCTATTGGTACCTTTGGGGACCTATGGGGGCCTATGGGGGCCTATGGGGACCTTTGGGGACCTATGGGGGCCGATGGGGACCTATGGGGGCCTACGGGCACCTTTGGGGACCTATGGGGGCCTATGGTGGCCTATGGGCACCTTTGGGGGCCTTTGGGGACCTTCGGGCGCCCTTGGGGGCCTATGGGGGCCTATGGGGGCCTATTGGTACCTTTGGGGACCTATGGGGGCCTATGGGGACCTTTGGGGACCTATGGGGACCTTTGGGCACCTTTGGGGACCTATGGGCACCTTTGGGGACCTATGGGGGCCTATGGGGGCCTATGGGGACCTATGGGGGCCGATGGGGACTCATTGGCACCTTTGGGGACCTATGGGCACCTTTGGGGGCCTATGGGGGCCTATGGGCACCTTCCCTACTCACACATTTTCCCCATTTTCCCATTTTGGTGTTCAAAGTCTTTTTTACTTTTGTACGGCCATGTTTCTGATTGTCCAAGGTGGTTCCCCAATGATTTTTCAATTGTGTCCTCCCTTTTTGTTTTTTTCATTTGGGGGGGGGGGTTGATTTAGATTTAGGCATAGTTTCTCCCAATTTCCTCTAGGCATTAGACCCCTAGACCCACCTCCAATAGACAAGAATACCAGACATCTTCTTAGACAGACCGCACACACAACATCCCTTATCAGACATCAGACATCAGACTTTATACACAATCCTGCGGCCCCCTCCATGGACTAAGACCCCCCAAGCCACATCAAAAGGGTATTTTGTGGGCATTTTTGACAAGCTTTGGAACTCCAGTGAGCCAGTTGCAACGGTGTTCATGGCCGCCAGTGTTGAGTTCATTTGCTCAAACTTTGTGTGGTTGTACTTCACACCCATAGGCATCGTCCACTAAAATTCCAGCTGAATCCGAAGCAGCATGACACAGTTCTAGTTTTGTGTATTTCGCGCGTGCTTGCTAGTGCTTGCTTGCTCGACTTGATATCTGCACCCTAGATCCTAAGGAGCGTGATAAAACCTAGATGGTTAACACCATATCGGTAACCCCAGCCCGGCATCTGTGCGTGTGCACTGCACCTATCCTTGGTGCCCACCGGGCATTGAAGGGTGATGGTAGAATGGAAATAGTCTAAAAGTGTTCCTATTCATCACGCGGCAGAAACCTTGTCCAGATTCAAGTCCGGTAGACATCCCTTGCACGACACACAGACGCTGTCCTGCCTGTTCTTGGCGTTTTTGCAGCCTCGCACATTTAGCTGCCATGTTCAGGCCACTGCCCACCCTCACAATGCCCCCATGTGCCGTCCACGTCCGTCTCCTAATGGCAGTGCTCAGCGGTCTGCTTATCACCTGCGGTGCTGCATTGTTTGCGACTGCCTGCTCAGCACCAGGCTATGCATACATCAGGTCCCCTGCTGTTGGGGTTGCGCGAGCAACGGCAGTGCCTGCGCTCCAGCGCACTGTCCCAGCACTGCGGCGCCTGGTCGCGCGAGAGTTCCTGGGCCCGGCAGTCCACCTGCCACGCCCAGCACCACTGCCCCACGATTCCTTGTCGAGTGCCCTGCCCAAAGCCAAGGCCTTGGCTTTGGTAGGATTTGCCCTCGCAGTATTCGCTGCAGTTGCCACAGGGCTACGCTGGGGTCTCTGCAGTGCTGAGGGGGCAGGCCTGGGTCAGACGCTGGCACTTTGCGCTGCGTCGGGGCGTAAGAAGAAGAAATCCAAGCCCAAGAAGTTGGGTCGGACCAGGCGCCGCCCCAAGGCTGTGGTCTTCGACCTTGACGCCTGCATTTGGATGCCAGACACTTGGGACTGCAGCGGCGCCCCGTTCCGGAAGACCGGGCCCACGTCGTGCCAGTGCTCCGGCGGCGAGATGATGCGGCTTCTGCCAAGCGCACGCAACACGATCCACATGCTCAAGACGGACCCAGAATGGAGTGGGACGCGCATTGCGGTCGCGTCCTGCTGCTGCTGGCCGCATTGGGCTGAGGAGCTGTTTGACTTGTTCGAGCTGAGCCCGGACATGAAGCTGAAAGAGGTGCGCAAGACCTTCAGGGGGGCTTTGTAGCCTCAGACAACTCCCCGATTTCGCGCAACCCCCTTTTCTGCCGCGCCCTCATAAATCACATCGCCAGCGATGTTGTGCATCAACCCGGCTGTGGGAAAGCACTCAGGGCATTTTTGGGGAATGTTGGTTCAGATATGACACTTTGGGGGGGGGGGGGGGCAGGGGGGAGTTTTTTTTTTTTTTGGAGATTGGTACCTTTGATGTAGAGGATTCTCCAGTTTGAAGCGCAAACTGCCAGTAGGCCTGAATAGTCAATTCTGGCTAGTACGGGGAAGAGGGAGGCTCTAGGGAGGGTGGGGTCCGAAAAAATGATCTCCCTCATGTGCCACTACACCACCTCTGCTTCTTCCCTCCCGTTTTCTCGCCACCACCTGGGCTGCTCCCCTCCTGGTCGGGTAATGTCAACCGCCGTCGGTCAATCGCCAACAGTGGTCAACGGAGAGGGAGGGCGAGGGCGAGAGATGGGGAGAGGGAGTGTGGGGGTGGGGGAGCATGCAAGGGCGAGAGAGAGAGAGAGAGAGAGAGAGAGAGAGAGAGAAAGCGAAGCTCTGTACTGCAATGCCAAGGGCGAGTGTTTGATTACGCCCTGTTTACAGGCATGGGATGCAGTGGTGATCCAGGGCAGCGACAAGCAAGCCCATTTCAAGAAGTTGTCGAAGATGCTGATGGTTGGCTTCGAGGACATGGTGTTCTTTGACGACTCAAGTTGGAACTGCCAAAGCGTGGCCAAGTTGGGGGTGACGTGTGTGCACACGCCGTACGGCTTCAGCAACGAGTCATGGCGTGAGGGGCTGAAGAAGTATGGGAAAGGCCGGCGCTAGTGTTGTGGGTACCGTCTCAAGGCCTGCAGATCGTTGCGTATAAACCCATGGGGAGCCATGCAACACTGGACAGCTCTGAACCTTGATTCCGAGAGGTTACCTCGAGTACTGTGAAGTGAGCAGGCTATGCCAGCTCATCTAGTCTGAACCCCAAAAAACCCCATGGGGAGCCATGCAGCACCAACGAGGCCCTCTTAGTGGCCCCCAAAAGCGCCATTTTGGGCTTCGTTGCACTGTAGTGAGCAAAAGTGGGCAAAACTTGGTTGACCCATAGCGGCCACTGTGCGTCGATCCAGACCCACGTCCTGTAGAACTTTTTTCTTCTACATGGACCCCCCTACCTTCGTTTATGGACATGCACACGTCAGGACGTATGACAGGAACACTGCGGTAAGCCAAGGGCGTGCAGCTCACTGGTAGAGCACTCGCTCAGCATGCAGAGGCCAATGCCCTACTGGCTGACTCTGTTGTGTCTTGTGGTGGAAATATGGCGCCTGGTAGGGACCGCATACCACAGACAGACAGCCTCAAGTTGCGGGGCAAGCGTGTGTTCTTCCCTCCCCTTACAGTTGTCGGGGTTGCAAGCCAAGTGGACACTGCCCAAAACTGCAGAAAATACAGGTCTTGGTGCTGTTCTGTCAGCAAAAGCCTGTGCACCCTGCGTACTCACCACCGCCCCTGCCCAAGCCACACCTGTGAGTGAAACCCGCAGAGGCAGCGGGAAGGCCAGCAGACAAAAGGCTGCCATATCTGCACTACAAACGTGAGTGTGGTAGCACAGCGCTGATGGCTCCTTCCGATTTGCCCGGACTTTGGGTGCAGGCATTACTTGCGATGGAGCCAGATTTTGCCGACCGGTCGCTCGCATGCGTTCGAAGGCATGAGACTCTCTCTGTCTCCAAAGCCACATGGTAGGCCACAGTCCGTACACAGTTCGAGTTTGCCTTGCCCTGCTGCTGATCAATGCACTGTCCCACAATGCGGTGCTCTTACACGCCGCCAACGCTACGGTATTGAATTTTGATGTGTGTTTCGCGCTGAACACTCAGCTCAAGGACCCGTTCTCTGGTCTGATGTACGCATACGAGCTCCGGGTGCCGTTCATCCTGCCCACAATGAAGAGTAGGAGGACATACAACCCCGGCAGAGATGAAGATGTCCCCTGGTACCATGTGTTTGATGTCAGAACCTTGAGCGTCAGACCGAACACTGGTCTGCCGGTCCGCCACGCCGCTCACGCAGTGAGATCACTGCGTGCGGTGCCAGGTCCAGCACGACTTTCATCCACTGTACCACAGAGGGTGAGGAATGCCGCGGGTGCCTAGAATCTCTCTGGCATCGCAGTACGGCATGGCTAAGGCACCAGAGGCGCGTGTCGCATCTGCACCCCAACAAGACCCGGATCGCAGAGCGCAATCCCATCATCGGTGTGCCGCAAGGGGCTGCCGGGACCGTTGCCGCACAAACAAGTGGCAATGTCGTCCACAACCGTCCGGTGGGTCAAATTCAACCGCATTGTTGTGTGAATCTCCTTCCAAACAGTCTTATGCCTCTGAGTCAGTTGGGGTCCATCTGACTACTGCCCAATAAACAGCGGTTGTTGAGGACGCCTACCTGGCGGTGGTCGTCTCTATGAATATACTTTTGCAGAAATTCGACAACATTGGGCAGTGATTTATAGTGGCCGTTGGGTCTGCCCTTTTCATACTTGCTGTCAAAATGCCAGTTGTCCCCCTGCGGCACCGATGGTGCGCCTAGAGATTTGATGTAGGTCATGTCTTTTTTCTGGCGTAGGTTGCGTACCCATAGCATTTTCGATTTTTTTTTTTTCACAGGCAACTTAAGCTAAAAAAAAAAGTGCACGCCACCTGCAGCAAAAAAATAAAATACGCGCCTTACACCTGACATTTGCAGTGGATGCACAGGGGCAGGCACTGACTGGGCCATAGCAGGCAGCTCCTGAAAGCTGCTGAGTAGTCTGCAATAGACTGGTTCCCAAGCAACAAACACAATGGCGAGGCTGAGTCATGGCTGGAAACGGAGGCTGATAGTGTAGGGACTGCACCACCATGACCTCCGTCCAAGTGCCGCCAAAGTGGTTGCCCACCTCAGTATTGACAGATTGCCATTTTTTGACCACACAATGGTGGTTAGGCAGTGTTGAGGGGCAAAAAGGCACAGGTTGACTGGGGAGTACAGGGGAAATTGTACCTTTTTGGACCTGCAGCTCACTCATGGCTAAGGGCTCAGTCATGCATTGTGGTGTCTTCCTTCCTTCCAAAATCGAGCAAGATTGCAGAAACCTGTTGGCCTACCAGCTGGACACATGCGTCCAGGTGTTGTGAAAAGCAATTGCCGCACCCTCACATCCTCATTTCGAAACGTTTCAAATAAGAATGAGGTTGCAGTGGGGAGGGTGTGGAATGTGCCCCCCAAGAGTCCACTCAGGCCATCAAGGACCCTGAGTGAGTGTTGGTGGGCGCTAGAGACCCAAAGTCATTGTACAGCATTGTATGATACACAAATTTGTTTGATTTCATGTTGCTTCTGCACCTTTGCCCGCACTGTTGTAAAACAGTTCTAATTCGCTATTCTAAAATAGTTCTAAAACTTTCCCTTCTAGATTTAGAATGGTTCTAGAATGCACTTTTAGAAAATGCCCCATTTTAACCAAGCATCAAGTTTTGCCAAAATGGGGTGGGATCCCTCAACCCCCCCCAAAAAAATGCACATTATCTACCCCCCCTCCCCATGTCAAATGCCAAAAAGTGGTTCCTAGGGGGTATACCCACCAAAAGTTGAGTTCCAACTCTTCTAATTAGAAATCAGAACACTAATCTTAGAATGGCTTTTGGTTTCCAGCAGGTATCTAGGGGAGCGGCGAAGTAGCAACATGCATGCTAGGGCCTGTGCAGCATCAGAGGTGCCGTAGGACAAATTGGCAGACTTTGTTCACAGGCGCTGTTGGGTATCTGAACAGCTTTTGCGTAGGGTTGATTGCCTTGGGCATAGTCACTTGTCCCAAGCATGGCCTAGCCATGGAACGATGATGACTGCCTCCCTGGAGCATCTCTTTGGCATTCTTCAAAAACTAGATTCACCAAACGGCAACACACATGTGCGACCTTGAGTGATGCGTTGCAAACTGGTCGTGAAGAACTAGTCCAGCCTTCGAGTTTCTATCCGCAAGCTGGTCATGCGACACCCAAGACTACATGTTGTGAATTGGTGCAAATGGCAATTTCTGCCTCTGCCTGTGCCTCCACATGTGCTTGTCGGTTTACCTTTGCACTCGTAGAGTCCTCCAATATTGGGAGGCTCCCTCACTTCTCCCAAAGTGAGGCATCCAAGGCCGCCGTTGAGGCATACACCGCCTCTTTTCTCCCTCCCACCGCCATGTGCTAGCAAGTGCTCAACTTGCGTGCCCCAAGTCTTCGTGGAGGACTCTTTCGGAGCTCAACACGCTCCGCAAGTTGGAGTACCACCGCACTGTCCCCCGTGGCCCCTACGCCTAGCCCATTTGCACTAAGCGGGACTTCCAAGCTCGTTGGAAGGAGTAATCGGCCTAGTGGAATTGGATGACCCAGCTGCCACGGTGTTGCCCAAGGCCACCAAGATCTCATGGCCCTTTGCCTCATGGGTCAAGTACATCCTCTCCCGCCTGGGGTTGATGAGGTCGGTTGTCACTCCAACTTGACTGTTGGAGGATGACACCCGGAATTCTGATTTTGTTCCCATTTGGGTCCTCATTTACATAGGGCAATTCACCCGAGCAACAATCTTGTCCACACAGCCACATCTTTGCCCCCCTTTCCCCCATTGCTCCTACTACAACCGGTCCCGGATGTGAACTTGTAGTCTCAATGGACGCGCGGCCTTGTCACACACTTGCTTTCCTCACTGTTTTTCTTTCGCAAAGCCATGTGAGGACGGTTGTCGGTGTGCCAGGGTCAACAAGATTGCAAACCCTTAGAGGTTTGGTGTCCAATCTATGCTGAATTACAATCAATCAAACATGCGCTATATCATTGTCAATTCCTCGTCGGGGGCTGTGAAGTCATCGAGACGCTCCGAGGACCCCACACCCTGTCTGTCCGCAACCTTGCCCACAACACACTCACCTTGCTTAAAACACTAGCACGCCTCATGGGGTGGGCAGCGTTGTTCACCAACTAGAAAATCCGGTGTGCCAAAAAAAAGCCTTTTTCCATATCGCATAGGAGTCTTCCCGCCATCGGTGGTGCAACACACTCCTACTCTGGACTTCTTGCCCACACTAGTTTCCCATCTCACATGACATGCTGGCCTAGTTTCTTGAATTTTTGAAAATCTCTTACCAACGCCCCCCCCCCCCCAAATACCGCCTACCCTCACGAATACTCCCTCAACACCCCCACCATCCCAACGCCGGCTAAAAGCAAATGCCAAACAACTATGTAGATCAGACTGGGCAGAAGAGCTGCGGCAAGTACAGGTTGGCTTGACCACACGAAATGTCCCCGTGTCTTCACTAATAGTTCCTCCGCATTGGAGGACAAGGTGGGAAGGCTCGTAGACTATGATATGCACCACAAGGAGTCCCTTGCGCTTGCGGCATACATGCCAGATGGGCTTCGCCAAACAAACAACGCCGCCAAATTCAGGGCGCTTTTGCGTGTGCTTCAAATCTTTACCACAGGAGGCCTTCCGCTTCAGGGCAAGGGTAGAGGCAAAGAGGCACAGAGAAGGGCAGGGGCGACATCACGGGCAGAGGCAAGGATGGAGAAACCCGCACGGGAAGGGGGGGCACCAGAGAGAGGGGGGCATCGAGCTAGGGAGATCATATAAGAAACTACATGGTTTTTTTGGGGGAATGAGAGAAATCTCTCATCGACTCAACGAATGCACGCTTGAGGGGATGGAGTGGGTGCGGGTGGGGTGATGCGTGGTTATAGTGGGCGAATGGGGCGGACATGGGGGGCGATGTGTGTAGATGGAGAGGGGGGAAGGCCTTCATGCTCTCATACAGAGTGGCATCCCTCAAGGCATCCCCAAACCCACAATGGGTATCTACCATCTCCTACCTACAAAACCCCTGCTGCTCACCCGGAGCAAAATAGGTTGTGCCACTGGAGGGTGGGGGGGGTACAATAGAGAATGTTGAGATGGGGGGGAGGTATGGGGGAGGATAAGCTGCAATGGCCATCCAGTTGTAAAAAATCTTGACAAACCTGACTTGGGGTGTCAGTTCCACCACTGGAATGGAACCCAAGACTTCACCACCGCATCCCAGTGATCTAACCATTGGTGTATTCCCTCTCTGCCTCATCCATCCGGAAAAACTGTTAGGGATGTTTGAAAGTTTTGAAAACTCAATTGGGTGGTCTATGCAAACTCCATGGCCAAAAAATTTCTTTTGTGGCAACTCGCTCGGGGGCCACCGTAGACCCACCTCAGACAATAACACAATGCCTAGACTATGGGAAACAATGAACATCAGAAGTCTGTCAACGGACCATGTATTTGCCTTTGAAGACAGTTGGATTGGATTCGAACCCAAGACTGCAACGCAGCCGTCGGCTACCTTACCATTAAGTTTGGCGGGAAGCCTACCCCGTCGCCGGAGGCTATTGGACCGGACTCACCATCTCTTTGGCCAATTTTGACCGCTTGCCCCCCCCCCCCCCCCGGGTCTCTGGGTCTTGAGCATGGCAAATTGTGATGACAAGGCCATGGTCACCCTTGGGACTTTGTGGAAGAGCAATTGGGAGATTTTCCTCTCATCTAGTGCTCATCGCCCGTTCTAGTTTTGTTCTAGTTTGCCACGGATACCTAGATGGGGAAGAAACGGCCAAGTTCTACGAGGCGTGGCCGGATATTGCTAGCTTCATTGGCATTAGGCCAGGGTTGGCCAAGTACAAGGCCGTTGCGAAAATGTGGGACCTCCTGTAGGCTCTGTATTATACATACCAAAGTCCTTAACCCTTGAGCAGTCGGGCAGTGGCGGAGGATTTCCGCCGTCACTGCACTGCTACCACTGCATCATGGTATCCATTGAGCCTTGCGTGCAATGTAAATGCCATGTTGTTTTTCTAAAAACAAATACGGTATGGACCCCCTAGAACGGTTTTTGGGTTCCAAGCGGCACCCTCCATACCCCCGACCCCCTATGCCCATGGGTCTGGGTAACCCCTTTTTTTTTCGTTCTAGCCGTTGGGTTTTTGCGAAGTTGGGTCTTCTCGTGTGTACCTAGTGTCGGGCCTTGCAATACAACTAGTGTTCCACTCACAAGCCACGTGCAAATGAATCTTCGTTTGCTTGGTTAGCTCATCTATGAACTACTCATCATGCTCCAATTGGCCGAATGCTTTGTTGGGGTAGCTATCCTTCACTTGGCGCCACTCTCCACGGATGAGGATGTTGTGGTGGGTGTACTAGAGAGCGCCTCCTCTTTCCCTCTATATGAGCTATGGGTTCGCGCCTTGTGCCCTGTCTAAGAGGGATCCAGTGTACTTTGTACTTGAGTTGCCCAATTTCCAACAAGTTGCATCTTGCGTTGCATCTTGAGTTCTCGTGAACATTTTGAGTGAGCCCACCCCCCCCAAAAAAAAGGATGAGGACATTGTGGCGGGTGTCCTCCTTTGTGGTAGGAGGGGCCATTGATGGTTCTGCCTCAAGCTTTCAGCCTTCCATGCTTCACTCACAGGTGGCATCCTTGCCTTTGAGCGGGCCGGGGTTGGCTTGAGCACTCTCTTGGGTCTCACATCTTGCACCTTGAACTTGGTCGCTGGGGGTGCGGTTGTAGGGCATAGAAGCTTTGTCACCGCAAATCATCACCGGATTCTTGAATGAAACGCACAAAGCAATCGGCATTAACCATGCTCAATACACAACCCACAAATATTGGAGCCATTAGAGTACGGCAATCATCCTAAAAAAACTCCCCCTGTTCAACCAACTGGTTTGTGTTGTGCCCGCTCGGAAAATCACAAGGCCAACCGTCCGTTTGGGATCCCAAAGCCCGCTACTTTGTTGTGAAGCCGCGCTGCTTCAGCGCCGCTAAGAAAGGGAGGATCAAGAAAATTCAGCTCACTGGTTCCCAAACCCAAATGATGATACGGTCCAATCAGACACAACAACCCATGCCTTAGGCAAAACAATTCAACCCTCTTCATCATTGCTATTAACCACGAAAGTATGGCGACGGCACCAAGGCATGTTGCCCAATGCGGAGCAAGAATCAACCATTTGCATCCGCTTGGACAATTTGTGGATATCACTAACAACAAGAGTCCACGCATGTGGTTCCTCGATTGACATGTGGTAGAGTTCATGATTCAAGCAATGAACACCATCGGCGGTTGCTTGCGTGGTGCTAGACATGAAGACGCCCATATCACACACGAAGGGTGGTGCGCCAAACAGTGTGTCGATGGACGTGGATAATGACCCATGTAGGGGCCTCGCATTTTTGGATGTGGAAAAGGGGTCCATCGCTAGCCCAGACATGATCCATACACCCAGGCGGGCCAACCTGTGTGTTCCGCCGACAGGACCATAAGTGAAACAAGGCCATATGGAAGCGGCCAATGTGAGGTCTCATGTGGGTTTGATGTCTGCTAGTGTGTTACCTTCGCGGCAGCCAATTCATTGTGTCACTATACACCGAAACAGGCGCACTCCCATTGGTGTCTGGGTGTGGGTGATGGTACAAGCAGGCACTTGCCAGGTCAATCTTTGACCCACAGCAGGAGAAATTAAATGTAGGAACCACTGAATTTGACAATCACGTGGTTGCGTAACATGGGGGTTTCCAAACCGAACCAGAGCACATCTTAAAGCACAATTCATGTGGCACAACATTACAACCTTGTTTCTCCAATGTGTGACTTGATGCTTTAAGCAGTCCACAATCCAATTTCATTGGGCTATGTTGATACACATGACACAATCATGTGAAAATAACTGCAATCATGGAGCCCCATCCAAGTAAAAAATCAAATCAATATATGTATGCCATGCAATGCACTAAACACAGCATGTGAAAAGGCCTTCTGGGCAACTCTGGCTAAAAATTCAGTCAGCCCTTCAAAACCATTCGAATTGATTAGTCAAATCCTCAGCAATGTCAACTCTAATTGAAAATTCAGGCAGGATTACAAAAACACACAAAAGGGGTATGAGTTTCAATACCTACAAATAGCGCGCACACTGGATGGCAACCCCATGCAGTGGCGTCCCCCAAGGACAGTGCCACCGCCATGCCCAACTGCAAGCTTGGCATTGTTGGGTGCACTGTCGGTGCTGGGTGACACACGTAGCAGAGAAGCAAAATGATTGTTTGAAAAAGGATATACTCCTTTGCCTTGAAGTGAAGAGCCCACTAAAAGATTCACTGAACATTTGAATTTTCCCAAAAAATACATCAATTTTGGTTCATCACGTGAAAAAGCGGACGGAAACTTAGTCACCCTACGCTCTTTTGCTTTGTAACGAGTTGTCCAGAGCCGCCTAAAAATTCCGTCACCCCCAAGTGTCATTTTCAGCATGTTCGATACTCCATTTTTACCCCCTCGGGCCCCTTAATGGACCAATGCTCCTTGTCCTGCCCTATGCCATTGGTGTCTTTTTAGTGAGGCTTGACTGAATTTTCATTCAATGTTAACATTTATGAAGAGTTGTGTACTCATTTCGAATGATTTCAGAAGGCCGACTGAAATTTCCGTCAGATTCGCCAAGAAATGCTTTGCACATGCGCCTTTTTTTGTCAAGTGCATGGCATGGCATACACATGCTACTTTGATTTCAATTTTGAATCGACTGCGTGAATTCAATGATTTTCGCGTGTTGGTGTCATATGGATCGAGAGGGACCAATTAAATGAGACTGTGGACTGCCTACAATGTCAGGTGACACCACTGAGAAGCAGTGTTGTGTTGTTGTGCCACACATAAGGTGCTTAACGGTGTGCGCAGGTACGTCTTGGAAGCCTCCCAGGCCACCCAATCACGTTCCCATTGAGTCATCTTGAATTGAAATGAAAAAGCCATTCATGAATTTGTGTAAAACAACAATAGCGCGTTGTGTAACACCTCAACATCTATCAGCTCACTATTTGAAACATATTTCTACTAAAAATCATGCACAAAAAGCTAAAATTCAAAAGTTGACTGAATGTTCCGTCAGCTTTTGGTCATCGGCGTGCAAATCCATGCATCAATTTAGCAATTATGACAATGCTGAGCGAACCTGCAGTCAGCTTCAAGAAGTTCGCAAAATACACATACCACTTTTGACATTTTCCCTAGCGTGACCGGGACAGCAAGAAATCGGATGGCACACACAGGGTCTTGCCCTAGTACAACAAACATGCTAAGAAAAAATGCACAATTCACATGCACAATGCATGAGCAACGAAAAAGGCAAAAATGGCCAATTTTGGTCTCCGAAGGGGCACACAGGTTGGCCCGCCTAAGTACAGTCATTTAGTTTTCCGGTCACCCAACAGTTTGTAAAAAAAAAAAAACAGCAGGTGCAATAAGGATGACTCAAGGATGACTCACTCTTCACGAAAAGGCCGAAATTCGATTTTTTCTAATGTCCACATTCCAGAACACGAACATTTGGAAGCCGGCCCCGACCAAATTTGCCGTTGCCAACAAGAGATGGCATGTGGTCGGATGAGTGATGGGATAACACAAGATATCCTTGTCCGTCAAGTAGTCTCCCTCCACCATAGGTTTGTTTCACTCGGGATGGTACTGTGAGTGCACTTGCGAGAAGCAATAGGTGCAACAGAGGGCACACTTGGCAAGACCTTCTTTCCCTACGCCTTCTACCCTTGCTGCACCACTCCACCGGCGGGCGGAGGAGGGGCTAGCGAAAGAGCTTGTTCTATTTTCCCCTTCTTTAATTGTGGCTATGCCCTGGTTGACACTGCCGGAGGGACCATAGGAGGAGGTGTGAAGATGTCCACATTCGAATTAGATCACTTGACCTCCTTTTTCTTCCCCTTCTTACCCGTTGGAGAAACCAAAAGATGGTTTGATCAGAGGTCATGTTGACTGCACTTTGAAGGGTGTGGCTTTTTCTTCCCCATTTTGAAGTGTCTTGTTCTTGGGAGGGCCCACCCAAACACGAACAGGCACGAACAAATGGCTATTCCGAAGTGGTGTCATGAGGAGGTTTTGACGCCACCCTCCCCAAGCAATTCCCTGTTCAGTCGGTGCCCACCGACGAGGAGTTGGCTAGCGCCCAAAGGTTGTGGCACCCAGTGATAGTGAGTTGGAGTCTGCCAATCTTGTTGTTGTTACACCCCAGAAACCTGACAACATGGCAGTGCATCGGAAGCACCGGCATTGCCGAAACCTCTTTTGGCCCCCGTACGTCCGTGGCCTATGTCACGGACCCATGCGCTTGTTGTAGTTGTTTGGAATTGGTTTTGGCCCATTGGCACCGTTATCGGCATCACTACCGGCCACCACCTTATGGTTGCACTTGGTTGCGGCCTTCGTCTTTCACGATGCCTCTTCTTTTAATTGACTCGTGTGGGCCTTTTTCGATGGTTGGGCACGGGCCGTCACCTTGTGCTCAATCCGGCCCAACTCAAAAGGGCATTCGGCAACAATCTCCCTTGAGTATTGGGAGGGCACCTTGAAACCCGGTTCCCTCACAAGGAGTGACAATAACACAGCCTCATAGATGGTGAATGTGCAAAAGTACAATTTGGTGTCGTCGTGCGGTGGATGCGGAGGTCCCAAGTGCTCGGCAATGGGAAAGAAATTAAAACGGGCCCAAACTAGGCCAAATGCCGCCTACATGACCCCTACCTTGTTGGGGAACCTCGGGACCGTGCACGAGGAACAAATTCAGAATGGACCCAAATTTGGGCAACATGGTGACACAACCCCCGCCGTCTTCGGGGTCCTTAGTGCCTTGCACGTGGAACAATCGGAAGTGGCTCTTTAACCTCTCCCTTCGCACGAGCGCAAATTTGGGCAAGATGACGACATAAACCTTGGTTTCTTGGGGTGCCCAATGTCTTGCACGGGAGGAAAACACACATGGTTGCTTAACCTCTAACTCTTCAGGGGCCCAAATCTAGGCAAGATGGCGGCATAACCCCTGCCTTCTCAGAGTTTCGTGTGCCCATCACGGCGAAAAAACCAAAAATGGCCCAAATCTGTGCAAGATGGCTACATAGCCCCTGCCTTCTTGCAGGTCCCCAGTGCCTTGCATGGGGAAAGGAAGAGAAGTGGCCACTTAACCCCTACCTTCTCAAGCGCCCAAGTATGGGCGAGATGGCGACGCAACTCCCAAAGCCTGCCTAGACAAGTTCAAGGAAACCTTGTTCGATGAGCATCTTAGCCATGGTGTCCAACGGCTTGCCGGCGAAGAAGAAATTCAAACATTTCAAACACCGAGCTGCTGACAAGCAGAGAATAGGTTGCCAGACCAAAAGGACATGATTCCTTCAATTTTGCAGATGTTGTCCCTATCTGAATCCAGTTGATTGTTTTTGAAATCCACTAGTGATTGGTGCTTAGGCAACTGCTTTGAATCCCGTCATCAACATAGCACATTGGTAATATACTCGACCGCCAAGCCTAGAGGGCAGGGTTTGAGCCGCTTCTCACGTGGTGATGTGGTCGACCAACACTTGGAGCCCAAAGGAGTCCATTTTGTTTTCACTCTGATGCGGCTTTCCTAGTCCCCTTGAACAGCACCAACACACTTCCTCCATTCACACACATATGGGTAGACCCGTTCCATCCTCGGCGTCTTCGTTGTGTTTGCAGCCAGCCTTGGTGCAACGTGAGTGGAACGCTGGCGTTTGCATAGTATGCCGAAATCCGTGGCGCAAACACCGTGGCCTCCCAGGAGTCTGCCATCCTTGGTGTGTGCGTCGCTCCTGCGGGATGGCGCTGACACTGGTTGCACCACGTCCTCCATGCCTAGTTATGGTGGTCAGAGAGCTGGTAAAGCAAGTCCTCAGGTGCCATGGTTGCCATATTTGCCGCCTAACAGGTGCCGCATCTAGTGTGTTCGGCGTAGTTGTAGTAACTGCACCGCGTGCAGACCCAGTCTCTTGGGAAACGCCTGCTTGGCCTGCCCGGGTGCACCATTGCGCGCTCTACAAGAAGAGGAAGAAGGCCCAGTAGAGGACAACAAAGGCGTAGCATAGTGGGTTTGTGTCATGCGTCCCTTTGATGTATGCGAGTTGCAGTGTCATAGGGCATGGCTGTGGGATCCCGTTAGCTACACCTCCTAGGGTTCCCCAGCGTCCGGGTGCTCGGTAAGTACGAGCACGCAAGGTCCCCCATCATGTGTTGTGCCCCGTCGTTTTAGGCGACCGGTGAGAGGCATCCACATTCCAGCGCGCGGTGCTTCCTCGTGGAAAGTAGCACATGCCATTCCTTCAGTTGGGCCTCCGGCCATTGTGCGTGCAACTAAGAGCATTCGTCCATGCGGATCCATGCGGGCAAACGCCCCCACCAAGACATTCCTTTGCCACCGGTGCACTACACGGTAATAGCTTACGCGGTTCAGTTGTAACATGTCCTACATTGCCGTAGCCAACCATCATTCCCTGCCCTGCAATTGTCTTCACCATGGCTACCCAAGTGTGGTATTTTGGTGTGCCAGTTTGAGGTGACTAGGGTGCGCACCCGCGATAGTCCCTACTAGCGCCCCGCAGCTTTTGTACATGGATTCTAGGGTCACAATGTGGGCAGGTATCCTCTGGCACATGCGCGTCATGATGGCCATCCACATTGTTAGGGACCGTTGTTGGACGTGGCGCATGGCACACAATCTGAGGCACGTGTTATTCACGAACGAGAAACGCACATTGGTGCGGCCCCCGGGTGAGTGTTTTTTCGCACCAACGGGTTCCATGAACAAGCTATGGCCACCGTGTGTCCCCTCACAATCACAATTCCCCCAAGAGATCCTCGGATTAGGATTTGTGTTGTCTACAAGAGACGGCCTACTGCCACACACAGATCCTCTGCTACTGGTCTCCACAACTGGGGCCATTCCTGAGATGGCGTTCACAAACTTTTGTGCCCGTGCTGCTTGTTCAAGAGAAAAAACCAATATCGCCTTGATGACGGAAGAAGCTCGCTGCACCATCTGAGGCTGCAACAGTACCCCAGCGACTGTTCGCTACTCCGCCCGTCATGAGTCGCGTTTTGGTGCCGGCTTGCCTCCAGGCATCTGCGCTCGGTATCCCTTTTTTTGGGTTGCACTAGCATTGATGGACTAGTCGTCAGCTATGTGTATAGCAACCTAGTCGGCTATCAGACATCAGACATCAGACTTTTATGGACCATCACCCCCCCCCCCCCACCCCAACACCCTCTCTAATCCCCCCCCCCCCCCTGTGTCAGACAGGTCAGATACCCCCGCAGTCCATACCCAAAACTGGACCAGGGCATGGCTGCTCCAGTTCTACGCCTCTCAGCCAGGGGTCCGCACCCGCAAACACCGGAGGTATGGGAACAGCTGGCACAAGCACAGCTACCACCGAGGGCTCAAGACTTTGCGAGAAAGGCGCTGTGGCACAAACTGACCGTACATGCAAGAGTCTACAAGAGGTCAGGCACTGACAAGTGCCCGGTTTGCTCACAAAAGGAGACGATCAAACACGCGATGGTCGAATGCCCCATGTTCAAAGCAGCAGCGGCGGTTATACAGCACTACTATGGCCAGGTGCCAACTGATAACGGGACATCCACAGTTCGAGATATGATGGAGTCTGACGACCAAGAATGGTTGCTGAAAACGAACCAAGGCTGGGCGATGTGGTCAGCAAGAAGTGCCCACTGGCGATATCGATGCGAAGTCAAGGCAGGAGCGTCGCCGGTGTTCGCGTCATACCTTACAACATGGCTAAGGGAGCTATGTGAGTGGGTGGGATTTTACACAGGGGAGCACAGGGAACAGTGGAAAGGATTTCAAAAATCACTGGAACAACTTCGAGACACCGGAGTGCAGCCACGACAAGGGGAAGTGCAAGTACATGGGGGACTGAATGCGTGGTGGCAAACACATACGGAATGCTTCACTCAAGAAAAATCAGCCGACAATCAAAGTTGGCAAAGGGCAACGGAGGCACGCCCGAAGCGCCCGAGGCAAGCAGGCCCGGGAGTGCTACAAGGAGTGCAAGAACTGATTGCAGAACTGGTGGAGAAGGGCTACAGGATAGTGTACACTGATGGATCGTCGAAGCGACTGGGCCGCAAGGACATGCGCAGGGCCGGGGGATTTGGCGTGTTCGCGGCGGAAGACGACCAAGGACCAAAGGTGCGCTTCTGTGGCTACGTACCAACACATTACAGGCAAACAAACAACGGAGCAGAGCTTTGGGCAGCCGTGGAAGCCTTACAAGGTTTCTAGGTGCCAAAACTGGCAATCCTCACCGACTCACAATACCTGCAGCTGGGAGCGACTGGCAGGGCCCAACACTGGAAGTCAAAGGGATGGACAACCACATCTGGAAAACTGCAAGTCCACGTCCTAGTCTGGGAAATGCTGCTCCAGGAAATGGCGACGCCGGGAAGAGAAGTCAGGTGGGAACATGTCCCAGCACATGTCAACGTGCAGGGAAATGAGATGGCGAATGGATTGGCCATGGAAGGCATGTGTTCAAGCCCACTGTGGTCACAGCATGTTGCACCAAAATCATCATCTGGGTCAGAGTCCACGGTAGGTTTGAGAGGAGGGTCGGGATCAGAGTCAGAGGGCACAAGGGCACTCTGGTCATCCCTGGGTATGGTACCCATGGACAGTGATGAACTGACAAGGGAAGCATCCGGGGAGCCAGCGCCACGTGGGATGGGACCGTACTCCTCAAGCAATACAAAAAGTGAGGAAATGAGACCAGGACACACACCCACCAGGGAGTGTTGTCGAGTGCACTGTCAGCAGCAGACACACTGTCCTTCAGCACTGATGTGAGTGACACCAGGCGACAGCGCAAGAAGCGAAGGCTCAGGAAGCGGAGGAACCCAGGACAGGGTCGATAATGCCAGAGCTAGAAGCCCTTGCACATTGGAACAGACATCCCACAGGCACCAAGCACAGCAAAGCATGTCTGAAACACCTGTGTTCTGACGCAGAGTCTGCATCACATGAGCTGCGTTTTGTCGCAGTAGAGCTTGCAACACATGGGCTGCGTTCTGCCGCAGTGAGCAGCAGCACGCAAAGGAGAACACCAAGGAGCTGAACGCCGCGTCCTGTCGCGGAAAGGCACCCAGGCGTTATGCCGTTTGGGAGGACACAGCAGGAGAAGGGATCTCACCAGCAGCGGTATGGCCCATACACACACATCCAGCCAACCCCAAAGAAGGTCAAGCCTCAGCAAGAACGCCAGCGTTTCAAGGTGCAAGCACTGAATCAGCTGGACGCCATTGCGAACGAAGGACTGCAAGCAGTTGAAGCAGAACTGACCACAATGGCCTGGGCCCGCAATCAGCAGATCTGGCTCCGACTGGACCAACCACATGGCACCAGGATGCACTGTGAGATTGTGGACAACCATGGGGCCACTGCAGATGAGCGATCGGGAGCTCTACTCGGTGATGGTCCAGATCAACTTGACCCTCAAGACCCAGGCTCTGGCGAACATGCAGGTCCAGTGGCGACCCAAAAGTGCAGACAAGTGGCACCCGTTCCAGTGGGAGGCGATCCTCCACTGTCCGACGGCAGAAGGACACAGAGCAGTGCCCTCCTCGGTAAGCAGAACTGGCGATTGCATGCATGTGTGGCTGGCAGGCCGAGCGGACCTCTTGCGATTGTTCCAAAGAACGCTCTTCAGGCATGCGGACCCGGTACCCGGGGACGCTGTGCGGTTCCTCTACACACTGCTGAACACACCCCCATGCGAAAGAAGATACGCATGACAAGGGGTGACAAAAAGAAGAAGAAGAGTGGAGCGCATGGTGCCATGGTGCAGATAACCCATCGTCGTGGCCCGGTGGATACACCACACCTCTTCTGTCCCGTGGAGGATGGTTCGAACCCCGGGGGGGATAGAGATGCACCGAACAACCCGAACCCCCCTTTTTGGGCGCGAGGGAGAGGGCGTGAGAGAGAGGGAGAGAGAAACAGAGAGAGAGAGAGAGAGCGAGCGAGGGTAGAGCACAGTGGGAAAGGAACAGAGAGGTGCAACAGGAGAGAAAGAGAAGGGGAGAGCAAGAGAGAATGGAAGGGAGAGAGTAGGAGAGAGACCCACAGAGCGAGAGACCGGGGCTAACCGGCGCAAACGGAGGTGGTGGGTTTGAGCTGACCAGGGTTCGAGCTGATCAGGGTGGGTTCGAGTTGACCAAGGTAAAAGGGACGCCACGGCGGCACGGAACAGCCGAGAAATGTCAAGAAATGAAGAAGCAGGGCGCCGTAGCGCCCCTGAGCCACAGGCTCGGCACGTTGTCACGTGTTGAACAGCCGAAGCAATGACTGGGGCGGCGAGAGTGCGGCCCAAGTGAGGATGACGGAAGCAAGTAGGCATGAATGTGTGGGCGGCATGCGCAAGCATGGTGGGGAGCTGAAATGGTATGCGCCACATGCCAAACAGCAATGGTTTGTTGAATTGCCTGACAAACGGAGTACATACTGAAATGCCGAGACGCCTTTGCGCCATCCAAGGCGCCATTGCGCGCCTGAGGATTGAGTATGACACGTCCTCATGAGCCAGAGAGCAAGTGCATGACAGGGTCACGACCTGCAGGGCAAGGGTTAGAGACTAACCGGCACTGTGGGTGGGTGGTGGGTGCGAGCTGACCTAAATGTCCAGAGGACCAGTGCCTATGCACAGTTAGCGACCACCTGGTGTGGTACAGAACTGGTCTACGCTGCAGTGCAGCAAGCAAAACACTGAACAATGTGGTTATGACCATGCGCCTGTGACACGGGGGCGTATGCGAGCCCAGTTTCCGATGCCTCATGGCCTGTGTGAGACTTCGCCCCCCCCCCCCACCCGTGTCCCCCCCAATATCTCACTTGTCCCATTGTCACGACACCCTTGAGGTGTAGAAGTGGGTTGTGGTCCCTCCCTCCCTCCCCTCCCTCCCTCCCTCCCACCCTGTCATTTCTTTGCTTGTATGGTTGAGGTTAGGGAGGGTATGCCTGTTTTTCTTTTTCAGGTTTTTTTTTCTAGTTGGTTGGCGTATGTGTTTGGGTTGGTGGGACCCTCTATGACGATTGACAGTGCATGTTCATCCTCGTTGGTGGCAACGGATGCTGCATGCAAGGCCATGTATGCACATGACTGTGAGGTGGCCGTGGCGGTGGGAGTAAACCCGCTCTTCAATTTCGAGGTGTTCATCAGCTTTCGTGCAGCCGGGATGCTATCCAGGAAAGACCCATGTGCGACATTCTCGGATGATGCAGATGGGTATTTGCGCGAAGAGGGGTGTGGTGTGGTGTTGCTAAAGCCACTATCGAGTGCTTTGGGGGTGTAGACCCCCCAAATATTTGACGGACATACATCCTTCAAATATTTTGGGGGTCTGCAACCCCCAGATAAGTAAGGCATGGGCATGTGTCAAATATTTGACAGACATACATCCGTCAAATATTTTGGGGGTGTAGACCCCCCAAATATTTGACGGAACCCCAACCGTCAAATATTTTGGGGGTGTAGACCCCCCAGATAACTGACGCATGGGCATGCGTCAAATATTTGACGGACATACATCCGTCAAATGTTTTGGGGGTGTAGACCCCCCAAATATTTGACGGATGTATGTCCGTCAAATATTTTGGGGGTGTAGACCCCCCAAATATTTGTCGGAACCCCATCCGTCAAATATTTCGGGGGTCTACACCCCCCAGATAACTGACGCATGGGTATGCGTCAAATATTTGACGCACATGCATCCGTCAACTATTTTGGGGGTGTGAACCCCCGAAATATTTGACGGACACGCATCCGTCAAATATTTTGGGGGCCTACACCCCCTAGGTAACTGACGCATGGGCATGCGTCAAATATTTGACGGACATACATCCGTCAAATATTTTGGGGGTGTAGACCCCCCAAATATTTGACGGAACCCCATCCGTGAAAAATTTTGGGGGTCTACAGCCCCCAACCATTTGACGGAACCCCATCCGTCAAATATTTTGGGGGTGTAGACCCCCCAAGTGTTTGACCGAACCCCATCCGTGAAATATTTTGGGGTTGTAGACCTCCCAAATATTTGACGGAACCCCATACGTGAAATATTTTGGGGGTGTAGACCCCCCAAACATTTGACGGAACCCCATCCGTCAAATATTTTGGGGGTGTACAGCCCCCAAATATTTGACGGAACCCCATCCGTGGAATATTTTGGGGGTGTAGACCCCCCCAATATTTGACGGAACCCCATCCGTCAAAACTTTTTGGGGGTGTAGACCCCCCAAATATTTGACGGAACCCCATCTGTGAAATATTTCGGGGCTGTAGACCCCCCAAATATTTGACGGAACCCCATCCGTGAAATATTTTGGGGGTGTACAGCCCCCAAATATTTGACGGAACCTCATCCGTCAAATATTTGGGGGGTCTACAGCCCCCAAATATTTGACCGAACCCCATCCGTGAAATATTTTGGCGGTGTAGACCCCCCAAATATTTGACGGAACCCCATCCGTCAAATATTTTGGGGCTGTACAGCCCCCAAATATTTCACAGAACCACATCCGTGGAACATTTGGGGGAATATTTCACGGATGTGGCTCCGTGAAATATTTGGGGGCTGTAGACCCCCCAAATATTTGACGGAACCCCATGCGTGAAATATTAGGGGGCTGTAGACCCCCCAAATATTTGACGGAACCCCATCCGTGAAATAGTTTGGGGGTGCACAGCCCCCAAATATTTGACGGAACCCCATCCGTCAAATATTTTGGGGGTGTAGACCCCCCAGATATTTGACGGAACCCCATCTGTCAAATATTTTGGGGGTGTACAGCCCCCAAATATTTGACGGAATCCCATCCGTGAAATATTTTGGGGGTGTAAAGCCCCCAAATATTTGACGGAACCCCATCCTTCAAATATTTTGGGGGTGTACAGCCCCCAAATATTTGACGGAACCCCATGCGTGAGATATTTTGGGGGTGTACAGCCCCCAAATATTTGACGGAACCCCATCCGTGAAATATTTTGGGGGTGTAGACCCCCCAGATATTTGACGTAACCCTTATCTGTCGAAAATTTTGGGGCTGTACAGCCCCCAAATATTTGACGGAACCCCATCCGTGAAATATTTTGGGGCCGTAGACCCCCCAAATATTTGACGGAACCCCATCCGTCAATTATTTTGGGGGTCTACAGCCCCCAAATATTTGACGGAACCCCATCCGAAAAATATTTGGGGGCTGTAGACCCCCGAAATATTTGACGGAACCCCATCCGTGAATTATTTTGGGGGTGTAGACCCCCCAAATATTTGACGGAACTCCATCCGTCAAATATTTTGGGGCTGTACAGCTCCCAAATATTTGACGGAACCCCATCCGTGAAATTTTTTGGGGGTTTACACCCCCCAAATATTTCACGGAACCCCATCCGTGAAATATTTTGGGGGTGTAGACCCCCCAAATATTTGACGAAACCCCATCCGTCAAATATTTTGGGGGTGTACAGCTCCCAAATATTTGACGGAACCCCATCCGTGAAATAATTTCGCGGTCTACACCCCCAAAATCTTTCACGGATGTGGTTCCGTGAAATATTTCGGGGCTGTAGACCCCCCAAATATTTGACGGAAACCCATCCGTCAAATATTTCGGGGGTGTAGACCCCCCAAATGTTAGACGGAACCCCATCTGTGAAATATTTTGGGGGTGTAGACCCCCCAAATATTTGACAGAACCCCATCCGTCAAAAATTTTTTGGGGGTGTACAGCCCCCAAATATTTGACGGAACTCCATCCGAGAAACATTTTGGGGGTGTAGACCCCCCAAATATTTGACGGAACCCCATCCGTGAAATATTTGGGGGTGTACAGCCCCCAAATATTTGTCGGAACCCCATCCGTCAAATATTTTGGGGGTCTACACCCCCAAATATTTGACCGAACCCCATCCGTGAAATATTTTGGGGGTGTAGACCCCCCAAATATTTGACGGAACCCCATCCGTGAAATATTTGGGGGCTGGAGACCCCCCAAATATTTGACAGAACCCCATCCGTCAAATATTTTGGGGGTGTAGACCCCCCAAATATTTGACGGAACCCCATCCGTTAAATATTTGGGGGGTCTACAGCCCCCAAATATTTGACCGAACCCCATCCGTGAAATATTTTGGGGCCGTAGACCCCCCAAATATTTGACGGAACCCCATCCGTCAAATATTTTGGGGGTGTACAGCGGCCAAATATTTCACGGAACCACATCCGTGGAACATTTGGGGGAATATTTCACGGATGTGGCTCCGTGAAATATTTGGGGGCTGTAGACCCCCCAAATGTTTGACGGAACCCCATCCGTGAAATAGTTTGGGGGTGTACAGCCCCCAAATCCTGACGGAACCCCATCCGTGAAATATTTTGGGGGTGTACAGCCCCCAAATATTTGTCGGAACCCCATCCGTCAAATATTTTGGGGGTCTACACCCCCAAATATTTGACCGAACCCCATCCGTGAAATATTTTGGGGGTGTAGACCCCCCAAATATTTGACGGAACCCCATCCGTGAAATATTTGGGGGCTGGAGACCCCCCAAATATTTGACAGAACCCCATCCGTCAAATATTTTGGGGGTGTAGACCCCCCAAATATTCGACGCAACCCCATCCGTCAAATATTTTGGGGGTGTAGACACCCCGGATATTTGATGGAACCCCATCCGTCAAATATTTTGGGGGTGTACAGCCCCCAAATATTTGACAGAACCCCATCCGTCAAATTTTTTGGGGGTGTACAGCCCCCAAATATTTGACGGAACCCCATCCGTGCAACATTTTGGGGGTCTACACCCCCAAAATATTTCACAGATGTGGTTCCGTGAAATATTTGGGGGCTGTAGACCCCGCAAATATTCGACGGAACCCCATCCGTGAAATATTTGGGGGCTGTAGACCCCCCAAATATTTGACGGAACCCCATCCGTGAAATATTTGGGGGCTGTAGACCCCCCAAATATTTGACGGAACCCCATCCGTGAAATATTTGGGGGCTGTAGACCCCCCAAATATTTGACGGAACCCCATCCGTCTAAAATTTACGGGGTGTACAGCCCCCAAATATTTGACGGAACCCCATCCGTGAAATATTTGGGGGCTGTAGACCCCCCAAATATTTGACGGAACCCCATCCCTGAAATATTTTGGGGGTGTACAGCCCCCAAATATTTGACGGAACCCCATCCGTCAAATATTTTGGGGGTCTACAGCCCCCAAATATTTGACGAAACCCCATCCCTGAAATATTTTGGGGGTGTAGACCCCCCAAATATTTGACGGAACCCCATCCGTCAAATATTTTAGGGGTGTACAGCCCCCAAATACTAGGAACCCCATCCGTGAAATATTTTGGGGGTCTACACCCCCAAAATATTTCACGGGTGTGGTTCCGTGAAATATTTGGGGGCTGTAGACCCCCCAAATATTTGACGGAACCCCATCCGTGAAATATTTGGGGGCTGTAGGCCCCCCAAATATTTGACGGAACCCCATCCGTGAAATATTTTGGGGGTGTAGACCCCCCAAATATTTGACGGAACCCCATCCGTCAAATATTTTGGGGGACTACAGCCCCCAAATATTTGACGGAACCCCATCCGTGCAACATTTTGGGGGTCTACACCCCCAAAATGTTTCACGGATGTGGTTCCGTGAAATATTTGGGGGCTGTAGACCCCCCAAATATTTGACGGAACCCCATCCGTGAAATATTTGGGGGCTGTAGCCCCCCAAATATTTGACGGAACCCCATCCGTCAAATATTTTGGGTGTGTACAGCCCCCAAATATTTGACGGAATCCCATCCGTGAAATATTTGATGGCTGTAGACCCCCCAAGTATTTGACGGAACCCCATCCGTCTAAAATTTACGGGGTGTACAGCCCCCAAATGTTTGACGGAGCCCCATCCGTGAAATATTTGGGGGCTGTAGACCGCCCAAATATTTGATGGAACCCCATCCTTGAAATATTTTGGGGATGTACAGCCCCCAAATATTTGACGGAACCCCATCCGTCTAGTATTTTGGGGGTCTACAGCCCCCAAATATTTGACAGAACCCCATCGGTGAAACATTTTGGGGGTGTAGACCCCCCAAATATTTGACGGAACCCCATCCGTCAAATATTTTGGGGGAGCACAGCCCCCAAATATTTGACGGAACCCCATCCGTGAAATATTTTGGGGGTCTACACCCCCAAAATGTTTCACGGATGTGGTTCCGTGAAATATTTGGGGGCTGTAGGCCCCCCAAATATTTGACGGAACCCCATCCGTGAAATATTTGGGGGCTGTAGACCCCCCAGATATTTGACGGAACCCCATCCGTGAAATATTATGGGGGCGTAGATCCCCCAAATATTTGACGGAACCCCATCCGTCAAATATTTTGGGGGTGTACAGCCCCCAAATATTTGACGGAACCCCATCCGTGAAAAATTTTTGGGGTCTACACCCCCAAAATATTTCACGGATGTGGTTCCATGAAATATTTGGGGGCTATAGACCCCCAAAATATTTGACGGATGGGGTTCGGTGAAATATTTGGGGGTGTAGACCCCCCCAATATTTGATGGAACCCCATCCGTGAAACATTTTGGGGGTGTAAAGCCCCCAAATATTTGACGGAACCCCATCCGTCAAATATTTTGGGGGTCTACAGCCCCCAAATATTTGACGGAACCCCATCCGTGAAATATTTTGGGGGTCTACAGCCCCCAAATATTTGACGGAACCACATCCGTTAAATTTTTTTTGGGTGTAGACCCCCCAAATGTTTGACGGAACCCCATCCGTCCAATATTTTGAGGGTCTACACCCCCCAGGTAACTGACGCATGGACATGCGTCAAATATTTGACGGACATACATCCGTCAAATATTTTGGGGGTGTAGACCCCCCAAATATTTGACGGACACACATCCGTCAAATATTTTGGGGGTGTAGACCCCCCAAATATTGTGGGGGCCTATGGGGGACTGTGGGGACCTATGGGGGTCTATGGGGACCTATGGGGACCTATGGGGGCCTATGGGGGCCTATGGGGACCTATGGGGGCCTATGGGGGCCTATGGGGGCCTATTGGCACCTTTGGGGACCTATGGGGACCTATGGGGGCCAATGGGGGCCTATGGGGGCCCATTGGCACCTTTGGGGAACTATGGGGCTCTTTGGGGGCCTATGGGGGCCTATGGGGGCCTATCGGGGCCTATTGGCACCTTTGGGGACTTGTGGGGGCCTCTGGGGCTCTATGGGGGCCTATGGGGCCCAATGCGGGCCTATGGGGGCCTATGGGGGTCTATGGGGGCCTATGGGGGCCTATGGGGGCCTATGGGGACCTATGGGGGCCTATGGGGGTCTATGGGGACCTATGGGGACCTATTGTGGCCTATGGGGGCCTATGGGGGCCTATGGGGGCCTATGGGGACCTTTGGGGGCCTATGGGGACCTATGGGGGCCTTTGGGGGTCTATGGGGACCTATGGGGGCCTATTGGCACCTTTGGGGACCTATGGGGACCTATGGGGGCCAACGGGGGCCTATGGGGGCCTATCGGCACCTTTGGGGACCTATGGGGCTCTATGGGGGCCTACGGGGCTCTATGGGCACCTATGGGGGCCTATGGGGACCTTAGGGGGCCTACGGGGGCCTTTGGGGGCACGTGGGGACCTATGGGGACCTATGGGGGCCTATGGGCCCTATGGGGGTCTATGGGGACCTATGGGGGCCTATGGGGGACTATGGGGACCTATGGGGGCCTATTGGCACCTTTGGGGACCTATGGGGACCTATCGGGGCCAATGGGGGCCTATGGGGGCCTATTGGCACCTTTGGGGACCTATGGGGCTCTATGGGGGTCTATGGGGGTCTATGGGGGCCTACGGGGACCTATGGGGACCTATTGTGGCCTATGGGGGCCTATGGGGGCCTGTGGGGACCTATGGGGGCCTATTGGGACCTATGGGGGCCTATGGGGGTCTATGGGGACCTATCGGGGCCTATTGGCACCTTTGGGGACCTATGGGGACCTATGTGGGCCAATGGGGGCCTATGGGGGCCTATTGGCACCTTTGGGGACCTGTGGGGCTCTACGGGGGCCTATGGGGGTCTATGGGGGCCTACGGGGCTCTATGGGCACCTATGGGGGCCTATGGGGACCTTAGGGGGCCTATGGGGGCACGTGGGGACCTATGGGGACCTATGGGGGCCTATGGGGCCTATGGGGGTCTATGGGGACCTATGGGGGCCTATGGGGGTCTATGGGGACCTATGGGGGCCTATTGGCACCTTTGGAGACCTATGGGGACCTATGGGGGCCAATGGGGACCTATGGGGCTCTATGGGGGCCTATGGGGGTCTATGGGGACCTATGGGGGCCTATGGGGGTCTATGGGGACCTTTGGGGGCCTATGGGCGCCTATGGGCGCCTATGAGGGCCTATGGGGCCTACGGGGGCCTATTGGCACCTTTGGGGACCTATGGGCATCTTTGGGCACCTTTGGGGGTCTATGGGGACCTTTGGGCACCTTTGGGGACCTATGGGGGTCTATGGGGACCCCTGGGGGTCTATGGGGACCTACGGGGACCTATGGGGGTCTATGGGGACCTATGGGGACCTATGGGGGCCTATGGGGGCCTATGGGGGCACGTGGGGACCTATGGGGACCTATGGGGGCCTATGGGGCCTATGGGGGTCTATGGGGACCTATGGGGGCCTATGGGGGTCTATGGGGACCTATGGGGGCCTATTGGCACCTTTGGGGACCTATGGGGGCCAATGGGGGCCTATGGGGGCCTATTGGCACCTTTGGGGACCTATGGGGCTCTATGGGGGCCTATGGGGGTCTATGGGGACCTATGGGGGCCTATGGGGGTCTATGGGGACCTTTGGGGGCCTATGGGCGCCTATGGGCGCCTATGAGGGCCTATGGGGCCTACGGGGGCCTATTGGCACCTTTGGGGACCTATGGGCATCTTTGGGCACCTTTGGGGGTCTATGGGGACCTTTGGGGACCTATGGGGACCTTTGGGCACCTTTGGGGACCTATGGGGGTCTATGGGGACCTACGGGGACCTATGGGGGTCTATGGGGACCTATGGGGACCTATGGGGGCCTATGGGGGTCTACGGGGACCTTTGGGGACCTATGGGGACCTTTGGGCACCTTTGGGGACCTATGGACACCTATGGGGATGGCGATCTATGGGCACCTATGGGGATGGGGGCCGATGGGCGACTCATCGGCATCTAGGGGGGCCTATGGGGGCCTATGGGGGCCTATGGGGGCCTATGGGGGTCTTTGGGGACCTATGGGGGCCTATTGGCACCTTTGGGGACCTATGGGGACCTATGTGGGCCAACGGGGGCCTATGGGGGCTTATTGGCACCTTTGGGGACCTGTGGGGCTCTACGGGGGCCTATGGGGGTCTATGGGGGCCTACGGGGCTCTATGGGCACCTATGGGGGCCTATGGGGACCTTAGGGGGCCTATGGGGGCACGTGGGGACCTATGGGGACCTATGGGGGCCTATGGGGCCTATGGGGGTCTATGGGGACCTATGGGGGCCTATGGGGGTCTATGGGGACCTATGGGGGCCTATTGGCACCTTTGGAGACCTATGGGGACCTATGGGGGCCAATGGGGACCTATGGGGCTCTATGGGGGCCTATGGGGGTCTATGGGGACCTATGGGGGCCTATGGGGGTCTATGGGGACCTTTGGGGGCCTATGGGCGCCCATGGGCGCCTATGAGGGCCTATGGGGCCTACGGGGGCCTATTGGCACCTTTGGGGACCTATGGGCATCTTTGGGCACCTTTGGGGGTCTATGGGGACCTTTGGGGACCTATGGGGACCTTTGGGCACCTTTGGGGACCTATGGGGGTCTATGGGGACCTACGGGGACCTATGGGGGTCTATGGGGACCTATGGGGACCTATGGGGGCCTATGGGGGCCTATGGGGGCACGTGGGGACCTATGGGGACCTATGGGGGCCTATGGGGCCTATGGGGGTCTATGGGGACCTATGGGGCCCTATGGGGGTCTATGGGGACCTATGGGGTCTATTGGCACCTTTGGGGACCTATGGGGGCCAATGGGGGCCTATGGGGGCCTATTGGCACCTTTGGGGACCTATGGGGCTCTATGGGGGCCTATGGGGGTCTATGGGGACCTATGGGGGCCTATGGGGGTCTATGGGGACCTTTGGGGGCCTATGGGCGCCTATGGGCGCCTATGAGGGCCTATGGGGCCTACGGGGGCATATTGGCACCTTTGGGGACCTATGGGCATCTTTGGGCACCTTTGGGGGTCTTTGGGGACCTTTGGGGACCTATGGGGACCTTTGGGCACCTTTGGGGACCTATGGGGGTCTATGGGGAACTACGGGGACCTATGGGGGTCTATGGGGACCTATGGGGACCTATGGGGGCCTATGGGGGTCTACGGGGACCTTTGGGGACCTATGGGGACCTTTGGGCACCTTTGGGGACCTATGGGCACCTATGGGGATGGCGATCTATGGGCACCTATGGGGATGGGGGCCGATGGGCGACTCATCGGCATCTAGGGGGGCCTATGGGGGCCTATGGGGGCCTATGGGGGCCTATGGGGGTCTATGGGGACCTACGGGGACCTATGGGGGTCTATGGGGACCTATGGCGGCCTATGGGGCTCTACGGGGACCATTGGGGACCTATGGGGACCTTTGGGCACCTTTGGGGGCCTATGGGCACCTATGGGGATGGTGATCTATGGGCACCTATGGGGATGGGGGCCGATGGGCGACTCATCGGCATCTATGGGGGCCTATGGGGGCCTATGGGGGCCTATGGGGACCTTTGGGGGTCTATGGGGACCTATTGGGGCCTATGGGGGCCTATGGGCACCTTGGGGGTCTATGGGGGCCTATGGGGACCTATGGGCACCTTTGGGGACCTATGGGGACCTTTGGGGGCCTATGGGCGCCTATGGGGGCCTATGAGGGCCTATGGGGGCCTACGGGGGCCTATTGGCACCTTTGGGGACCTATGGGCATCTTTGGGCACCTTTGGGGGTCTATGGGGACCTTTGGGGACCTATGGGGACCTTTGGGCACCTTTGGGGACCTATGGGGGTCTATGGGGACCTACGGGGACCTATGGGGGTCTATGGGGACCTATGGGGACCTATGCGGGCCTATGGGGGTCTACGGGGACCTTTGGGGACCTATGGGGACCTTTGGGCACCTTTGGGGACCTATGGGCACCTTTGTGGACCTATGGGCACCTATGGGGATGGGGGCCGATGGGGACTCATCGGCATCTAAGGGGGACCTATGGGGGCCTATGGGGGCCTATGGGGACCTATGGGGACCTTTGGGGGTGTATGGGGACCTATTGGGGCCTATGGGGGCCTATGGGCACCTTTGGGGGCCTATTGGGGCCTATGGGGGCCTATGGGGGTCTATGGGGACCGATGGGGGCCTATTGGCACTATTGGGGACCTATGGGGGCCTATGGGGGCCTATGGGCGCCTATGGGGGCCTATGAGGGCCTATGGGGGCCTACAGGGGCCTATTGGCACCTTTGGGGACCTATGGGCATCTTTGGGCACCTTTGGGGGTCTTTGGGGACCTTTGGGGACCTATGGGGACCTTTGGGCACCTTTGGGGACCTATGGGGGTCTATGGGGAACTACGGGGACCTATGGGGGTCTATGGGGACCTATGGGGACCTATGGGGGCCTATGGGGGTCTACGGGGACCTTTGGGGACCTATGGGGACCTTTGGGCACCTTTGGGGACCTATGGGCACCTATGGGGATGGCGATCTATGGGCACCTATGGGGATGGGGGCCGATGGGCGACTCATCGGCATCTAGGGGGGCCTATGGGGGCCTATGGGGGCCTATGGGGGCCTATGGGGGTCTATGGGGACCTACGGGGACCTATGGGGGTCTATGGGGACCTATGGCGGCCTATGGGGCTCTACGGGGACCATTGGGGACCTATGGGGACCTTTGGGCACCTTTGGGGGCCTATGGGCACCTATGGGGATGGTGATCTATGGGCACCTATGGGGATGGGGGCCGATGGGCGACTCATCGGCATCTATGGGGGCCTATGGGGGCCTATGGGGGCCTATGGGGACCTTTGGGGGTCTATGGGGACCTATTGGGGCCTATGGGGGCCTATGGGCACCTTGGGGGTCTATGGGGGCCTATGGGGACCTATGGGCACCTTTGGGGACCTATGGGGACCTTTGGGGGCCTATGGGCGCCTATGGGGGCCTATGAGGGCCTATGGGGGCCTACGGGGGCCTATTGGCACCTTTGGGGACCTATGGGCATCTTTGGGCACCTTTGGGGGTCTATGGGGACCTTTGGGGACCTATGGGGACCTTTGGGCACCTTTGGGGACCTATGGGGGTCTATGGGGACCTACGGGGACCTATGGGGGTCTATGGGGACCTATGGGGACCTATGCGGGCCTATGGGGGTCTACGGGGACCTTTGGGGACCTATGGGGACCTTTGGGCACCTTTGGGGACCTATGGGCACCTTTGTGGACCTATGGGCACCTATGGGGATGGGGGCCGATGGGGACTCATCGGCATCTAAGGGGGACCTATGGGGGCCTATGGGGGCCTATGGGGACCTATGGGGACCTTTGGGGGTCTATGGGGACCTATTGGGGCCTATGGGGGCCTATGGGCACCTTTGGGGGCCTATTGGGGCCTATGGGGGCCTATGGGGGTCTATGGGGACCGATGGGGGCCTATTGGCACTATTGGGGACCTATGGGGGCCTATGGGGGCCTATGGGCGCCTATGGGGGCCTATGAGGGCCTATGGGGGCCTACAGGGGCCTATTGGCACCTTTGGGGACCTATGGGCATCTTTGGGCACCTTTGGGGGTCTATGGGGACCTTTGGGGACCTATGGGGACCTTTGGGCACCTTTGGGGACCTATGGGGGTCTATGGGGACCTACGGGGACCTATGGGGGTCTATGGGGACCTATGGGGACCTATGCGGGCCTATGGGGGTCTACGGGGACCTTTGGGGACCTATGGGGACCTTTGGGCACCTTTGGGGACCTATGGGCACCTATGGGGATGGCGATCTATGGGCACCTATGGGGATGGGGGCCGATGGGCCACTCATCGGCATCTAGGGGGGCCTATGGGGGCCTATGGGGGCCTATGGGGGCCTATGGGGGCCTTTGGGGGCCTATGGGGACCTTTGGGGGTCTATGGGGACCTATTGGGGCCTATGGGGGCCTATGGGCACCTTGGGGGTCTATGGGGGCCTATGGGGGCCTATGGGGACCTATGGGGACCTATGGGGGCTTGGGGGGACCTTTGGGGGCCTAGGGGGACCTATGGGGACCTATGGGGGTCTATGGGGGCCTATGGGGGCCTATGGGGGCCTATGGGGGCCTTTGGGCACCTTTGGGGACCTTTGGGGATCTTTGGGGGCGTATGGGGTCCTTTAGGGACCTTTGGGGACCTATGGGGGTCTATGGGGACCTATGGGGGTCTATGGGGACCTATGGCGACCTATGGGGGCATATGGGGGCCCATGGGGGTCTACGGGGACCTTTGGGGACCTATGGGGACCTTTGGGCACCTTTGGGGACCTATGGGCACCTTTGGGGACCTATGGGCACCTATGGGGATGGGGGCCGATGGGGACTCATCGGCATCTAAGGGGGACCTATGGGGGCCTATGGGGGCCTGTGGCGGCCTATGGGGACCTATGGGGACCTTTGGGGGTCTACGGGGACCTATTGGGGCCTATGGGGGCCTATGGGCACCTTTGGGGACCTATGGGGGCCTATGGGGGCCTATGGGGGTCTATGGGGACCGATGGGGGCCTATTGGCACTATTGGGGACCTATGGGGGCCTATGGGGGCCTATGGACGCCTATGAGGGCCTATGGGGGCCTACGGGGGCCTATTGGCACCTTTGGGGACCTATGGGCATCTTTTGGCACCTTTGGGGGTCTATGGGGACCTTTGGGGACCTATGGGGACCTTTGGGCACCTTTGGGGACCTATGGGCACCTGTGGGGATGGGGACCTATGGGCACGTATGGGGATGGGGGCCGATGGGCGACTCATCGGCATCTAGGGGGACCTATGGGGGCCTATGGGGGCCTATGGGGGCCTATGGGGGCCTATGGGGACCTTTGGGGGTCTATGGGGACCTATTGGGGCCTATGGGGGCCTATGGGCACCTTTGGGGGTCTATGGGGGCCTATGGGGGCCTATGGGGGTCTATGGGGACCGATGGGGGCCAATTGGCACTATTGGGGACCTATGGGGGCCTATGGGGACCTTTGGGGGCCTATGGGCGCCTATCGGGGCCTATGAGGGCCTATGGGGGCCTACGGGGGCCTATTGGCACGTTTGGGGACCTATGGGCATCTTTGGGCACCTTTGGGGGTCTATGGGGACTTTTGGGGACCTATGGGGACCTTTGGGCACCTTTGGGGACCTATGGGGGTCTATGGGGGCCTGCGGGGACCTATGGGGGTCTATGGGGACCTATGGGGACCTATGCGGGCCTATGGGGGTCTACGGGGACCTTTGGGGACCTATGGGGACCTTTGGGCACCGTTGGGGACCTATGGGCACCTATGGGGATGGCGATCTATGGGCACCTATGGGGATGGGGGCCGATGGGCGACTCATCGGCATCTAGGGGGGCCTATGGGGGCCTATGGGGGCCTATGGGGGTCTATGGGGACCTATGGGGACCTATGGCGGCCTATGGGGCTCTACGGGGACCTTTGGGGACCTATGGGGACCTTTGGGCACCTTTGGGGACCTATGGGCACCTATGGGGATGGCGATCTATGGGCACCTATGGGGATGGGTGCCGATGGGCGACTCATCGGCATCTAGGGGGGCCTATGGGGGCCTATGGGGGCCTATGGGGGCCTATGGGGGCCTATGGGGACCTTTGGGGGTCTATGGGGACCTTTTGGGGCCTATGGGGGCCTATGGGGGCCTATGGGGGTCTATGGGGGCCTATGGGGGCCTATGGGGACCTATGGGGACCTATGGGGGCTTGGGGGGACCTTTGGGGGCCTATGGGGGCCATTGGGACCTATGGGGACCTATGGGGGTCTATGGGGGCCTATGGGGGCCTATGGGGGCCTATGGGCACCTTTGGGGACCTTTGGGGATCTTTGGGGGCGTATGGGGTCCTTTAGGGACCTTTGGGGACCTATGGGGGTCTATGGGGACCTATGGGGGTCTATGGGGACCTATGGCGACCTATGGGGGCATATGGGGGCCCATGGGGGTCTACGGGGACCTTTGGGGACCTATGGGGACCTTTGGGCACCTTTGGGGACCTATGGGCACCTTTGGGGACCTATGGGCACCTATGGGGATGGGGGCCGGTGGGGACTCATCGGCATCTAAGGGGGACCTATGGGGGCCTATGGGGGCCTGTGGCGGCGTATGGGGTCCTATGGGGACCTTTGGGGGTCTATGGGGACCTATTGGGGCCTATGGGGGCCTATGGGCACCTTTGGGGGCCTATTGGGGCCTATGGGGGCCTATGGGGGTCTATGGGGACCGATGGGGGCCTATTGGCACTATTGGGGACCTATGGGGGCCTATGGGGACCTTTGGGGGCCTATGGGCGCCTATGGGGGCCTATGAGGGCCTATGGGGGCCTACGGGGGCCTATTGGCACCTTTGGGGACCTATGGGCATCTTTTGGCACCTTTGGGGGTCTATGGGGACCTTTGGGGACCTATGGGGACCTTTGGGCACCTTTGGGGACCTATGGGCACATGTGGGGATGGGGACCTATGGGCACGTATGGGGATGGGGGCCGATGGGCGACTCATCGGCATCTAGGGGGACCTATGGGGGCCTATGGGGGCCTATGGGGGCCTATGGGGGCCTATGGGGACCTTTGGGGGTCTATGGGGACCTACTGGGGCCTATGGGGGCCTATGAGGACCTATGGGGACCTATGGGGGCTTGTGGAGGCCTATGGGGGCCTGTGGGGACCTAGGGGGACCTATGGGCACCTTTGGGGACCTATGGGGACCTATGGGGGCCGATGGGGACTCATTGGCACCTTTGGGGACCTTTGGGGAACTATGGGCACCTCTGGGGACCCATGGGCACCTTTGGGGGCCTATGGGGGCCTATGGGGGCCTATGGGGACCTATTGGCACCTTTGGGGACCTATGGGCACCTTTGGGGGCCCATGGGGGCCTATGGGGGCCTATGGGCACCTTTTTGTTTGCCACTTTCCTTGCTCACACATTTTTCCCATTTTCCCATTTTGGTGTTCAAAGTCTTTTTTACTTTTGTACTGCCATGTTTCTGATTGTCCAAGGTGGTTCCCCAATGATTTTTCAACTGTGTCCTCCCTTTTTGTTTTTTTCATTTGGGGGGGGGGGGGTTGATTTAGATTTAGGCCTAGTTTCTCCCAATTGCCTCTGGGCATTAGACCCCTAGACCCACCTCCAGTAGATAAGAATATCAGACATCTTCTTGGACAGACCGCACACACAACATCCCTTATCAGACATCAGACATTCGACTTTATACACATAGCTGCTAGGTGTTCCTCCGTGTCGGTTTTGTGCCCGCCTCCGAAGACCATGTACCACCCATCCATCCTAGTGGCGGGGCCCCGCGGTGCCCCTTCTAGGTCGTGGGGCATGGGGAGATTGGGGCGCACATCAGCCGCTAAGTGAATGCAGCGGTACAGTTTTTCCCCAGGCTTCTTTCTTTCAAGCACTAAGATGTTTGCATGTAGTTCCGCCCTTGTAATGGACTACTTTTCCTCCGATAGTATTGGCTTTTTATCGTTACGAGAGTTCCTGTCATCAAACCACACAACAACACTTGCACGCGAGAGTCCCGCTGTCCTTTTTCTTGACCCATCACAGTACACGACACCTAAATGGAGGAGCAGAGCAACGCCAGCAACAGCGACAAAGATGGGGATGGGGATGGGGATGGAGATGCGGATGATGGCAAGGGGAGACGGGAGGTGGAAGCAAACGGAGGCAGGGGAGCAAAAGAGGGGGAAGGATAAACCAAGGAGGGGATAGGCATCCAATACTAGCCAGCCCCTTACCAACCCGACCTTCCAAGCGGTGGCCGTGGTGGTGTTGGTGGTGGATCAATGGTTGGTTCTAATAGACCAATTGTCCCCGCCATATACACCTCCGGCGATTAGCTCAAATTGTTCCACATTGGCATCAATCATGTGTCCCCTTCTCGGTTGTGGTGTTACGGTATCTATTTATGTTATAGAACCTTGCTTACACCTCATTCGCATGGATGTGTGGTAGTCCCGGAGTCAAAGCAATCCAAATCACATAAGCTCATGTGCACAACCTTGGGTCTACTTTGTGCGCAAAACAGCATTCGCACCAAACAGCCCCGTCTTTGGAGACCGTCGCCACCAGACACACCATCCCCTCAGAGACTGTTGTTGCTGTGGGACAGGTAGCCTCTCCAATGCAGCAAAAGGTCACACAAGACCAAACCTTCATGCGCGCTAGGTCTTGTTCAACTAAGGTGGGCAAGTGAGGGCTTGAATGCCGGAGTACACACAACGTTGAATATGAGGATGTGTGGGTTCCTCATCTCGGATCAGTGATGATCGGGGAGTGTGCTGCCTCCTGTGACCTGTGTGACATGACGGGGGCAGTGATGGGCCCTGTACACAGGGACGTCCTTGCACTGACAAGGCGCAAGAGCGCATGCCCAGCAATAGATTTGTGTGGCCTAGATGTAGCACCTGTGCATATCCTCACTTGTGGGGGGGACAACTACAATGGCTGGGGCCTATGAATGCTTGACGCGCCAGATACCCGAACGTCCAAATGGCCGGAGAAAGATGACCAACAATGTTCAGGCGCGATATGCACAATAGGGGTATGGCCCCACTGACCAGACACACCCACACGGAGAGGAATCGAGGTGGCAATGGCTCTAGGCACAACACCTGTGCACTTATCCTATGCCCAGCACACAATGTTAGGACTATCTGACTGAGTGTGAAACTGGTACCTGTGGAAGACCTCGTCTGCACTAACATGGCAACCGACACGTGTTGTCACCTTTCCTCAGAGACGTCTACCTATGGACATGCATGACTTGCATTAAGTTTGTGGCTATGGTTTCAGTAGTCGTAAGTAGTTGTACATAGCTGGGCAATTGGCTAAGCGCGTCTTCTTTGTTCATAGCTCGTTTACGAACTCTTAACTCGTGTGGCGTTGGAACACACAAAAAAAGGAAAAATAAGGTACGAGTAAAACTGCGCATTGTGAGTGATAGTGATTTCGTATTCCTAGGAATGTAGGGAAAGTGTGCCACCTTGGAGCGGCAAAGGTGGGTGGGGTCCCAGGGTCCGCTGGCACACGTTGCGCCGTGCAGCGCACTGTGGCACAGGTGGCGCTTGTTAGGAGATAGTGTGGCGGTGCAGTGGGTCCCCTCCCATGTTGGCGCGCATGGTAATGAGCACGCCGATGCGGGAGCTGTGAAGGGGTCCGCACATGCGTATCCGAGAGTGCCTCGTGATAGGGAGGTTACGGACATGTGGAGGGATTTAGGCCTCGAAGAGATGGAAGAGAAGAGCCTAGTGGCGATAATGTGAGTGCGGGGTCGCAAGATGGGGCATATTTGGACATGGATGAAGATGCTACATGTAAAGCTGGTTCCAGCGGAAAGAAAGAGGACGATTGCAATACCAAGGAGTCGATGGGGTCACTGGTGTGTACATGACTCCCGTCCGGGTTATGCGGGAGGAGTTGCTGTGATTGACACGGTGTGCATTAGTCGTGTATTATCACGGAAACGTAGGCTTGTGCGTTGCCAGAGCCTACCACTGGTTTTGACCATGCCAATGCCTAAGAGCGCATAATGACTTCCACGGCGGTGAGACTATCACTACTTGTTTGGAAGTGCTGCAGTGTAGCACAACAATTGGGAGCTATGACTAGTTGCCTATAACACAGGGGTGTTCGGTAGTTTAGTATCCGTTGCTTCATGCTCCCCCCTCTCCCTACTCCATGTTTCGAGGTTTTTGGGAGCATCCCCCTCTGGCTGCTGGAGGCGAGGGCAACTCCACAGGGGGGGTTGCCCCCTCCACATGAGCCCCCCCCCCCCCTCCGGCCCCTAGGGGACGGTGATTGGAGGGCCGTGGCAACGGCTCCTGCTGTGTGGATGGATATGGACCCCCCCTTGGCGTTGGTGCCCCCACAGCCCCAAAGGGATAGCGCAAGGGGGGATAGGGGTAATGGTCCCCGCTGCACAGGTGGACCCGTACCTGGATCCTCCCCCTCGTGGGGCACAACAACCACGGGGGGGATGTCCCGCTCCTCTCCCCCACACAGGCGGGTGCATTCGGCGGGGGGTAAGAGAGTGGGGCAGCGGGGGCGCCCCATGCAAACCCTGTGCGACGAGCATAGGAGCCCGGCATGAAAGTCATGCAAGGGGCACAAGGGGGTGCAGCATTGGTGCAGCCGCCATCATGAGAGGCATCCCAAGGTGATATGAGGGTGTCAATGGTGTGTGCCGGTACGGGGGGGGGGGGGGCTGCACCTGCCATTGGGCTCTATGTCCTTCGGAGGGGTAGTGTGCGCGCCGGCTCCCTCATCCGGGGTAGGAGGCGGAGGTCTCGGAAGGCCGGGAGCGGTGGTGCTGCCCCACGGAGGCTGGCAAGGTACCTCAGCAGGGGCATGGGAGGGCTCCCGAGGAGGGCACAAAGCCCAAGGCGGATGTCCTTCCGCCGCGTTCCTACATACCGGGGGGCCAAGGGGTGGATACAGCGGGCCACGGGCAGTATCTATCCCGCTAACCCATAACCCTCCCGTCGCAAGAACATCCAGGACATTAAAAGTTGCCGCTCCCATAATCCCCTCTCTTCATTAACCCGTTGCATAGTGTCTCGGACTTTACTCGGCATTTGCCCTGGTAAATAATAGGAAGGGGCTGCGGGCACAGTAGCATAGGCCGACCCAACTCTACCCCCAGGGGGGGTGCAACATCCAGAGCCACGGGGGAGGGGGAGGCGAAGCCCTCCTCTTCCTTGCAGCGGCGCATGCAGCCGGCGCCACGAAAGAGAGAGCGGCAGCCACGGCGCCCCATGCAAACCGTGTGTGATGAGCACAGGGCCCCGGCATGCAAGTCATGCAAGGGGCACAGGGGGTGCGGTGCGGCAATAGCCGCGACCATGAGGGGCATCACAAGGTGATGGGAAGGGGTCAACAGTGTGTACTGGTAACAGGGGGAGCGGGGGGGCAGCTATGGGTATAGTAACCCAATGGGCTATCAGACTTCAGACTTCAGACTTTTATGGACCATCCCCACCAACCCCCAACCTCCCAAGCCCCCCATGATAGACCTTTGCCCCCCCCCCCCAGATCAGACTTGTGCCTTGCCCCCCATCTCAGACTTGCCCCCCCCCCCCTTTTTCTCTTGCCCAATTCTGCACCTTGCTTCCTTTGCAGACCATGACTGTAGGCATGAACTAGGTATGTAAATAACAACAGGGTCAGTTTTGCTGGTGGGCCCACCATCAGGCTTTTCTCCTAGTGGCAACAAGTGGAAAATGGGAAAATGTGGAACATGGGGGAAAGTGAGGGACCCTGGGTATAGTAACCCCCCCCCCCCCCTCCGTTTCGAATAATAAAAGTGCAGCCCCCCCCCCCCCAGACACACGGGAAATTCACTTCAGGAAAATGGGGATAAAAGTGCAGTACCCCGCCCCCCCCCCCCCCCCCACAGAGACACACGAACTTCACTTCAGGAAAATGGTGGGTTGGGGAAAATATGCGTGCATGTGTGCATGTTTGCTCTCCTTTCGCTTGCAGCGGTAGGTAAGGTGAGTAAGCCCAGGAGGGGCCACCCCCTGGTAGAGTCTTGAGATTGTGGCTCCTGTGCATGCACATGACGCATTAAAGGGTAGGCCACGCGCGGTGCGCTTGGTAAACCCTTGTTTAGGTTACCCAGGGGCTCCGCCCTACGTTCTATAAGAGAACGGGCGGAGTTCCTTAAGCTTGCTTGCTTGGAAGGACAGGGCGGGCTCCACCGGGGGGTGGCGGTTTGCGTGGGTTCTCCAGGCCTCCCTGTGGCCCAGCCCGCCCCAGGGCTTGTACGCTGTCACCCACCCGCCCCCTTGTACTCGCTCTGTTCCTGCACAGGTGCATCCTGGGCTGGGGACCGGCTGCGGCGTGGCGCCCCTCGTGGCCCCTCCGACACCGGAGCGAGGAGAGGGCACCAGTGGGGATCTTGGCCCGTTTCCTGCAGCGGATGCCTGTAGCGGGGACGGTGCGAGTGAACCGGGACCGTACTGAAATAAGGGGAAGCCCCCCTGTCCCGGGCCTCCGCCCAAGCGGGGTGGAGTTA
Source organism: Eutreptiella sp. 'Long Island Sound 2002' (assembly GCA_964036045.1). NCBI lineage: Eukaryota > Euglenozoa > Euglenophyceae > Eutreptiales > Eutreptiaceae > Eutreptiella > Eutreptiella sp. 'Long Island Sound 2002'. The sequence continues at coordinate 44,543,381 of OZ038384.1, forward strand.
TGTCTTTTGTGGGACCGTACTGAAAATAGGGGGAGGCCCCCCTGTTCTTGGCCCTCCGCCCATGCAGGTTGGAGCGAGTTTGAATCAATATCAGTTGAAATAAGGGGCGGCCCCCCAGTCCTGGCGGCCCTTTTTTGGGAGATGAGAAATGTGAAATAAGGGGAGGACCCCCCGTGCCCCCCATGCCGGGAATCCCACGTGGGGCGGCCGGTCGGAATACGCGGGAAGAAATTGGAAGAAATTTAAATAAGGGGAGGCCCCCCGAGTTCATATCACAGGTGGCGCCAACAACGGAGCTGCCATTGGGAAGGATACATGAACACAGGGGAGGCCCCCCGTGTGTTGGGCCGTGGAGGGGCGCCATCCCCTCCCGGCGAGACAAAGTGCCCTGTTTGGAACCGAGGGGGGGCGCCATCCCCCCTAGGCCCCAGATGTGTATGTATCAAGTAAAGTAAGTACGTTAATGAATGAACCTCAGTATTGTATAATGTACGCCTCCGGCCAACAACCAGGGAGGGCCGGAGGTCCGGGTAAAAGCCCCGGACCCCCCAACGGCAGCCCCAAAGGTGAGCGCACCACTGGAAGGGGCATGTTTGCGGGGTAAAAACTTGCGCTGAGTAAACATCTAACGTAATAAATAGTGCTTACTGCTATAATTAATGCTTAAACGGGTAAATGGCCCCCCCCCCCCGGGGCCAGTTTAGTGCGCATCCCCCAGAGCCGGACTCGACCGGCCGTGCTGAGGCGAGCCCAGCAATGGGTATAGCAGGCCAGACTTTAAGTGCTGGTAGCCACGCCTCAGCACACTCCGTGGGCTTATAAGGCACACGGGGGCCCCAAATACCGTTTCGTTCGGGAGTTAAGCCCCGGCGGAATTTGGGGTTGTTTTGGTTAAGAGGACTCACGTTGAGTCCCAGCTACTGTTACCCCGGGGTTATGACCCCCGGTACTGCCTGCTTACTTGCCTGCTGCTGCTAAGAGATAGGAAGGGGTTAGGACCGACCCCCCCCCCTAGCCACCCACGGCACTGGGACACCCCGACAGCGGCCGCAAGGGCTACGCGTGGGCGTCTCCCCTCCGTGAATTATTTGACACCTCCGTGAATTGTTGTTTTTAATTCGTGTGTATGTGTGTATGTGTGGGCATGCGTGGGTGTCTGTATGTTTGCTCTGGGTCCCCCTGCAAGGGGGGACTCATCGGCTGGGCAGCTATACCCCTTAAACCCCTCCCCTCTGCTCTCGACCCCTTCCCCGACCCTCTGTTAAACAACCAGCACAAACAAAAGTCAGTTAAACACAAGGGGGCCACTGACAGCACCGCTTTCGGAAATTTTTTTTTCATTTTTGGAGAACACTTTCTTGCCTGTTAAACGGTGCTGTCTGATGGCGGGGTGCCTGGGCAGGCAGGCTTGCCTTCACTGCCCTACAGGGGGGGGGGAGGAGAGGACGCCCGGGCACCCAAGGGGTCAGAGAGAGCAGGGTTGGATGTAAAAATAAAAACCTGTAAGTTCCTCTCCACCCTCCCCGCCTGGGCGGTCCACATGGACCAACCCCTCCTGGCTTCGGCTTCCACACATTTTTAAGGACTTTAACAGGTTAGGGATGTTGCAGACAATACAATTTTCTGTGATTTGCCCTGGTGCTTTAGTTAGGAATAGCCCCTGCACTGTACCGCACCACACTGCACTACACTCACTGCACTGAAACCGAGACCCCCTGAATTGACCCCGGGCTTGAGTTTCCCCCCTTTCCCCAGCCCATGCACTCCGCGTGTTCTGCACAGGTGAATTGTTTACCTGATTTTGATTCTGTCTTTTTGTGTTGTGGTTGTGAGTACTACGCACAAAAATGGCCAAGGGGTCGAATGTGCGCACCTTTCAATCGTGCGCACCACCCCAAACTCCAGCAGAAAGCTCGTACAGCTTGAATAAGGTCTGCAGCGAAACTCCTGATTCTGAGACCCAAGCTTCCGAAATTTCAAATTTTTCCTCTTTTCCTGCCGTGGGTGTGTGGTTGGCGATGTAGTTCAGCACAGCAAAGGCGGAGAGGGGCACGAGACGTCAAATTATGCTCACCGCCAGAGACATCACATTCATGGAGGCAGCTGGGCAGCGTAGCCTAACACAACACTGTATGGCCACCGGCTGTTAGGCTTCTAGGCTGTGTTTCTTGCATCCATCTGTTGCAGTTGCAAACAACATTGCCGTGATGATTTTGGTTAGACATTCGAAGAAGTCACCTGTCTTTCTCAGATTGTAGTGTCCTGAACAGGGTTTGGTTTGTCCTTTCCCTCCACTTGCTCCAGGATTAGGGGAGTGAGACAACCTGATGTGCTGAGACACTAGAGCTTTCCTAAATGACAGAATTCAGGTCTCCTTGTCTCCCTGTGAATTGTTTACCCCCCTCCGTGAATTATTTTACCCCTCCGTGAATTATTTACCCCCCTCCGTGAATTATTTCACCCCTCCGTGAATTGTTTACCCCCCTCCGTGAATTATTTGACCCCTCCGTGAATTATTTACCCCCCTCCGTGAATTATTTGACCCCTCCGTGAATTATTTACCCCCCTCCGTGAATTATTTGACCCCTCCGTGAATTATTTACCCCCCTCCGTGAATTATTTCACCCCTCCGTGAATTATTTACCCCCCTCCGTGAATTATTTGACCCGTCCGTGAATTGTTTACCCCCCCTCCGTGAATTATTTCACCCCTCCGTGAATTATTTACCCCCCTCCGTGAATTATTTGACCCCTCCGTGAATTATTTACCCCCCTCCGTGAATTATTTGACCCCTCCGTGAATTGTTTACCCCCCTCCGTGAATTATTTTACCCCTCTGTGAATTATTTACCCCCCTCCGTGAATTATTTGACCCCTCCGTGAATTATTTACCCCCCTCCGTGAATTATTTTACCCCTCCGTGAATTATTTACCCCCCTCCGTGAATTATTTTACCTCTCCGTGAATTATTTACCCCCCTCCGTGAATTATTTCACCCCTCCGTGAATTATTTACCCCCCTCCGTGAATTATTTCACCCCTCCGTGAATTGTTTACCCCCCTCCGTGAATTATTTCACCCCTCCGTGAATTGTTTACCCCCCTCCGTGAATTATTTCACCCCTCCGTGAATTGTTTACCCCCCTCCGTGAATTATTTTACCCCTCCGTGAATTATCTACCCCCCTCCGTGAATTATTTCACCCCTCCGTGAATTATTTACCCCCCTCCGTGAATTATTTCACCCCTCCGTGAATTGTTTACCCCCCTCCGTGAATTATTTTACCCCTCCGTGAATTATTTACCCCCCTCCGTGAATTATTTTACCTCTCCGTGAATTATTTACCCCCCTCCGTGAATTATTTTACCCCTCCGTGAATTGTTTACCCCCCTCCGTGAATTATTTGACCTCTCCGTGAATTGTTTACCCCCCTCCGTGAATTATTTCACCCCTCCGTGAATTATTTACCCCCCTCCGTGAATTATTTGACCCGTCCGTGAATTGTTTACCCCCCTCCGTGAATTATTTTACCCCTCCGTGAATTATTTACCCCCCTCCGTGAATTATTTGACCCCTCCGTGAATGGTTTACCCCCCTCCGTGAATTATTTTACCCCTCTGTGAATTATTTACCCCCCTCCGTGAATTATTTGACCCCTCCGTGAATTATTTACCCCCCTCCGTGAATTATTTTACCCCTCCGTGAATTATTTACCCCCCTCCGTGAATTATTTTACCTCTCCGTGAATTATTTACCCCCCTCCGTGAATTATTTCACCCCTCCGTGAATTATTTACCCCCCTCCGTGAATTATTTCACCCCTCCGTGAATTATTTACCCCCCTCCGTGAATTATTTCACCCCTCCGTGAATTGTTTACCCCCCTCCGTGAATTATTTCACCCCTCCGTGAATTGTTTACCCCCCTCCGTGAATTATTTTACCCCTCCGTGAATTATCTACCCCCCTCCGTGAATTATTTCACCCCTCCGTGAATTATTTACCCCCCTCCGTGAATTATTTCACCCCTCCGTGAATTGTTTACCCCCCTCCGTGAATTATTTTACCCCTCCGTGAATTATTTCCCCCCCCCGTGAATTATTTTACCTCTCCGTGAATTATTTACCCCCCTCCGTGAATTATTTTACCCCTCCGTGAATTGTTTACCCCCCTCCGTGAATTATTTGACCTCTCCGTGAATTGTTTACCCCCCTCCGTGAATTATTTGACCCCTCCGTGAATTATTTACCCCCCTCCGTGAATTATTTGACCCGTCCGTGAATTGTTTACCCCCCTCCGTGAACTATTTCACCCCTCCGTGAATTATTTCACCCCTCCGTGAATTATTTACCCCCCTCCGTGAATTATTTTACCCCTCCGTGAATTGTTTACCCCCCTCCGTGAATTATTTGACCCCTCCGTGAATTGTTTACCCCCCTCCGTGAATTATTTCACCCCTCCGTGAATTATTTACCCCCCTCCGTGAATTATTTCACCCCTCCGTGAATTATTTACCCCCCTCCGTGAATTATTTTACCCCTCCGTGAATTGTTTACCCCCCTCCGTGAATTATTTCACCCCTCCGTGAATTATTTACCCCCCTCCGTGAATTATTTCACCCCTCCGTGAATTATTTACCCCCCTCCGTGAATTATTTGACCCCTCCGTGAATTGTTTACCCCCCTCCGTGAATTATTTCACCCCTCCGTGAATTATTTACCCCCCTCCGTGAATTATTTGACCCCTCCGTGAATTATTTACCCCCCTCCGTGAATTATTTTACCCCTCCGTGAATTATTTACCCCCCTCCGTGAATTATTTGACCCCTCCGTGAATTGTTTACCCCCCTCCGTGAATTATTTGACCCCTCCGTGAATTGTTTACCCCCCTCCGTGAATTATTTTACCCCTCTGTGAATTATTTACCCCCCTCCGTGAATTATTTGACCTCTCCGTGAATTATTTACCCCCCTCCGTGAATTATTTTACCCCTCCGTGAATTGTTTACCCCCCTCCGTGAATTATTTCACCCCTCCGTGAATTATTTACCCCCCTCCGTGAATTCTTTTACCCCTCCGTGAATTGTTTACCCCCCTCCGTGAATTCTTTCACCCCTCCGTGAATTGTTTACCCCCCTCCGTGAATTATTTTACCCCTCCGTGAATTGTTTACCCCCCTCCGTGAATTATTTGACCCGTCCGTGAATTATTTACCCCCCTCCGTGAATTATTTCACCCCTCCCTGAATTGTTTACCCCCCTCCGTGAATTATTTGACCCCTCCGTGAATTGTTTACCCCCCTCCGTGAATTTTTCGACACCTCCGTGAATTATTTACCCCCCTCCGTGAATTATTTGACCCCTCCGTGAATTGTTTGACCCCTCCGTGAATTATTTCACCCCTCCGTGAATTGTTTACCCCCCTCCGTGAATTATTTCACCCCTCCGTGAATTGTTTACCCCCCTCCGTGAATTTTTTTACCCCTCCGTGAATTGTTTACCCCCCTCCGTGAATTATTTGACCCCTCCGTGAATTATTTACCCCCCTCCGTGAATTATTTCACCCCTCCGTGAATTGTTTACCCCCCTCCGTGAATTATTTGACCCCTCCGTGAATTATTTACCCCCCTCCGTGAATTATTTCACCCCTCCGTGAATTATTTACCCCCCTCCGTGAATTATTTGACCCCTCCGTGAATTGTTTACCCCCCTCCGTGAATTATTTGACCCCTCCGTGAATTGTTTACCCCCCTCCGTGAATTATTTTACCCCTCTGTGAATTATTTACCCCCCTCCGTGAATTATTTGACCCCTCCGTGAATTATTTACCCCCCTTCGTGAATTATTTTACCCCTCCGTGAATTATTTACCCCCCTCCGTGAATTGTTTTACCTCACCGTGAATTATTTACCCCCCTCCGTGAATTATTTCACCCCTCCGTGAATTGTTTACCCCCCTCCGTGAATTATTTCACCCCTCCGTGAATTATTTACCCCCCTCCGTGAATTATTTCACCCCTCCGTGAATTGTTTACCCCCCTCCGTGAATTATTTCAGCCCTCCGTGAATTGTTTACCCCCCTCCGTGAATTTCTTTCACCCCTCCGTGAATTGTTTACCCCCCTCCGTGAATTATTTTACCCCTCCGTGAATTGTTTACCCCCCTCCGTGAATTATTTGACCCCTCCGTGAATTATTTACCCCCCTCCGTGAATTATTTCACCCCTCCGTGAATTGTTTACCCCCCTCCGTGAATTATTTTACCCCTCCGTGAATTATTTACCCCCCTCCGTGAATTATTTTACCTCTCCGTGAATTATTTACCCCCCTCCGTGAATTATTTTACCCCTCCGTGAATTGTTTACCCCCCTCCGTGAATTATTTGACCTCTCCGTGAATTGTTTACCCCCCTCCGTGAATTATTTCACCCCTCCGTGAATTATTTACCCCCCTCCGTGAATTATTTGACCCCTCCGTGAATTGTTTACCCCCCTCCGTGAATTTTTTTACCCCTCCGTGAATTATTTACCCCCCTCCGTGAATTATTTCACCCCTCCGTGAATTATTTACCCCCCTCCGTGAATTATTTTACCCCTCCGTGAATTGTTTACCCCCCTCCGTGAATTATTTGACCCCTCCGTGAATTGTTTACCCCCCTCCGTGAATTATTTACCCCCCTCCGTGAATTATTTACCCCCCTCCGTGAATTATCTGACCCCTCCGTGAATTGTTTACCCCCCTCCGTGAATTATTTCACCCCTCCGTGAATTTTTTACCCCCCTCCGTGAATTATTTGACCCCTCCGTGAATTATTTACCCCCCTCCGTGAATTATTTTACCCCTCCGTGAATTATTTACCCCCCTCCGTGAATTGTTTACCCCCCTCCGTGAATTATTTACCCCCCTCCGTGAATTATTTTACCCCTCCGTGAATTGTTTACCCGCCTCCATGAATTATTTTACCCCTCCGTGAATTGTTTACCCCCCTCCGTGAATTATTTGACCCCTCCGTGAATTGTTTACCCCCCTCCGTGAATTATTTTACCCCTCCGTGAATTGTTTACCCCCCTCCGTGAATTATTTGACCCCTCCGTGAATTGTTTACCCCCCTCCGTGAATTATTTACCCCCCTCCGTGAATTATTTTACCCCTCCGTGAATTGTTTACCCCCCTCCATGAATTATTTTACCCCTCCGTGAATTATTTCACCCCTCCGTGAATTATTTTACCCCTCCGTGAATCGTTTCACCCCTCCGTGAATTATTTCACCCCTCCGTGAATTATTTACCCCCCTCCGTGAATTATTTGACCCCTCCGTGTATTGTTTACCCCCCTCCGTGAATTTTTTTACCCCTCCGTGAATTATTTACCCCCCTCCGTGAATTATTTCATCCCTCCGTGAATTATTTACCCCCCTCCGTGAATTATTTTACCCCTCCGTGAATTGTTTACCCCCCTCCGTGAATTATTTGACCCCTCCGTGAATTGTTTACCCCCCTCCGTGAATTATTTTACCCCTCCGTGAATTATTTACCCCCCTCCGTGAATTATCTGACCCCTCCGTAATTTGTTTACCCCCCTCCGTGAATTATTTCACCCCTCCGTGAATTATTTACCCCCCTCCGTGAATTATTTGACCCCTCCGTGAATTATTTACCCCCCTCCGTGAATTATTTTACCCCTCCGTGAATTATTTACCCCCCTCCGTGAATTGTTTACCCCCCTCCGTGAAATATTTACCCCCCTCCGTGAATTATTTTACCCCTCCGTGAATTGTTTACCCCCCTCCATGAATTATTTTACCCCTCCGTGAATTGTTTACCCCCCTCCGTGAATTCTTTGACCCCTCCGTGAATTGTTTACCCCCCTCCGTGAATTATTTTACCCCTCCGTGAATTGTTTACCCCCCTCCGTGAATTATTTGACCCCTCCGTGAATTGTTTACCCCCCTCCGTGAATTATTTACCCCCCTCCGTGAATTATTTTACCCCTCCGTGAATTGTTTACCCCCCTCCATGAATTATTTTACCCCTCCGTGAATTATTTCACCCCTCCGTGAATTATTTTACCCCTCCGTGAATTGTTTACCCCCCTGCATGAATTATTTTACCCCTCCGTGAATTGTTTACCCCCCTCCGTGAATTATTTGACCCCTCCGTGAATTGTTTACCCCCCTCCGTGAATTATTTGACCCCTCCGTGAATTATTTACCCCCCTTCGTGAATTATTTCACCTCTCCGTGAATTGTTTACCCCCCTCCGTGAATTATTTACCCCCCTCCGTGAATTATTTGACCCCTCCGTGAATTGTTTACCCCCCTCCGTGAATTATTTGACCCCTCCGTGAATTATTTACCCCCCTCCGTGAATTATTTGACCCCTCCGTGAATTGTTTACCCCCCTCCGTGAATTATTTTACCCCTCCGTGAATTATTTACCCCCCTCCGTGAATTATTTGACCCCTCCGTGAATTGTGTACCCCCCTCCGTGAATTATTTGACCCCTCCGTGAATTGTTTACCCCCCTCCGTGAATTATTTGACCCCTCCGTGAATTATTTACCCCCCTCCGTGAATTATTTGACCCCTCCGTGAATTATTTACCCCCCTCCGTGAATTATTTGACCCCTCCGTGAATTATTTACCCCCCTCCGTGAATTATTTGACCCCTCCGTGGATTGTTTACCCCCCTCCGTGAATTATTTGACCCCTCCGTGAATTATTTACCCCCCTCCGTGAATTATTTGACCCCTCCGTGAATTGTTTACCCCCCTCCGTGAATTATTTGACCCCTCCGTGAATTATTTACCCCCCTCCGTGAATTATTTCACCCCCCCGTGAATTATTTACCCCCCTCCGTGAATTATTTCACCCCTCCGTGAATTATTTGACCCCTCCGTGAATTGTTTACCCCCCTCCGTGAATTATTTGACCCCTCCGTGAATTATTTACCCCCCTCCGTGAATTATTTCACCCCTCCGTGAATTATTTACCCCCCTCCGTGAATTATTTCACCCCTCCGTGAATTGTTTACCCCGCTCCGTGAATTATTTCACCCCTCCGTGAATTGTTTACCCCCCTCCGTGAATCATTTTACCCCTCCGTGAATTGTTTACCCCCCTCCGTGAATTATTTGACACCTCCGTGAATTATTTACCCCCCTCCGTGAATTATTTGACCCCTCCGTGAATTTTTTCACCCCTCCGTGAATTGTTTACCCCCCTCCGTGAATTATTTCACCCCTCCGTGAATTGTTTACCCCCCTCCGTGAATTATTTTACCCCTCCGTGAATTGTTTACCCCCCTCCGTGAATTATTTGACCCCTCCGTGAATTATTTACCCCCCTCCGTGAATTATTTCACCCCTCCGTGAATTGTTTACCCCCCTCCGTGAATTGTTTTACCCCTCCGTGAATTGTTTACCCCCCTCCGTGAATTATTTGACCCCTCCGTGAATTATTTACCCCCCTCCGTGAATTATTTCACCCCTCCGTGAATTATTTACCCCCCTCCGTGAATTATTTGACCCCTCCGTGAATTGTTTACCCCCCTCCGTGAATTATTTGACCCCTCCGTGAATTGTTTACCCCCCTCCGTGAATTATTTTACCCCTCTGTGAATTATTTACCCCCCTCCGTGAATTATTTCACCCCTCCGTGAATTGTTTACCCCCCTCCGTGAATTATTTCACCCCTCCGTGAATTATTTACCCCCCTCCGTGAATTATTTCACCCCTCCGTGAATTTTTTACCCCCCTCCGTGAATTATTTCACCCCTCCGTGAATTGTTTACCCCCCTCCGTGAATTATTTTACCCCTCCGTGAATCGTTTACCCCCCTCCGTGAATTATTTCACCCCTCCGTGAATTATTTACCCCCCTCCGTGAATTATTTCACCCCTCCGTGAATTGTTTACCCCCCTCCGTGAATTATTTGACCCCTCCGTGAATTATTTCACCCCTCCGTGAATTGTTTACCCCCCTCCGTGAATTATTTGACCCCTCCGTGAATTATTTACCCCCCTTCGTGAATTATTTACCCCCTTCCGTGAATTATTTACCCCCCTCCGTGAATTATTTTACCTCTCCGTGAATTATTTACCCCCCTCCGTGAATTATTTCACCCCTCCGTGAATTGTTTACCCCCCTCCGTGAATTATTTCACCCCTCCGTGAATTATTTACCCCCCTCCGTGAATTATTTCACCCCTCCGTGAATTTTTTACCCCCCTCCGTGAATTATTTCACCCCTCCGTGAATTGTTTACCCCCCTCCGTGAATTATTTTACCCCTCCGTGAATCGTTTACCCCCCTCCGTGAATTATTTCACCCCTCCGTGAATTATTTACCCCCCTCCGTGAATTATTTCACCCCTCCGTGAATTGTTTACCCCCCTCCGTGAATTATTTGACCCCTCCGTGAATTATTTCACCCCTCCGTGAATTGTTTACCCCCCTCCGTGAATTATTTGACCCCTCCGTGAATTATTTACCCCCCTTCGTGAATTATTTACCCCCTTCCGTGAATTATTTACCCCCCTCCGTGAATTATTTTACCTCTCCGTGAATTATTTACCCCCCTCCGTGAATTATTTCACCCCTCCGTGAATTGTTTACCCCCCTCCGTGAATTATTTCACCCCTCCGTGAATTATTTACCCCCCTCCGTGAATTATTTCACCCCTCCGTGAATTTTTTACCCCCCTCCGTGAATTATTTCACCCCTCCGTGAATTGTTTACCCCCCTCCGTGAATTATTTTACCCCTCCGTGAATCGTTTACCCCCCTCCGTGAATTATTTCACCCCTCCGTGAATTATTTACCCCCCTCCGTGAATTATTTCACCCCTCCGTGAATTGTTTACCCCCCTCCGTGAATTATTTTACCCCTCCGTGAATTATTTACCCCCCTCCGTGAATTATTTTACCTCTCCGTGAATTATTTACCCCCCTCCGTGAATTATTTCACCCCTCAGTGAATTGTTTACCCCCCTCCGTGAATTATTTCACCCCTCCGTGAATTATTTACCCCCCTCCGTGAATTATTTCACCCCTCCGTGAATTGTTTACCCCCCTCCGTGAATTATTTTACCCATCCGTGAATTGTTTACCCCCCTCCGTGAATTATTTCACCCCTCCGTGAATTGTTTACCCCCCTCCGTGAATTATTTGACCCCTCCGTGAATTATTTCACCCCTCCGTGAATTATTTACCCCCCTCCGTGAATTATTTTACCCCTCCGTGAATTGTTTACCCCCCTCCGTGAATTATTTGACCCCTCCGTGAATTGTTTACCCCCCTCCGTGAATTTTTTTACCACTCCGTGAATTATTTACCCCCTTCCGTGAATTATTTGACCCCTCCGTGAATTTATTTTGGGGGTCTGGACCCCCATAGGAATTGACGCCTAGGGTCGCGTCAATTATTTTGGGGGTCTGGACCCCCATAGGAATTGACGCCTAGGGTCGCGTCAATTATTTTGGGGGTCCAGACCCCCATAGGAATTGGCGCATAGCAGGGGGGTGCACCACCTCAGTGGAATATCTATCCAGAGGGGGGGTGTACACCACCTCAGTGGAATGTTTATCCACAGGGGGGGGGGGTACACCACTTCAGTGGAATATTTATCTAGAGGGGGAGGTACACCACCTCAATGGAATATTAATCCACAGGGGGGGGGGTGGGGTACACCACCTCAGTGGAATATTTTTCCCAGCCTCCGATTTTCCCCAATGCCCCATTTTCCGACCTTTTTTTTCTTTTGGGGGGGGGTGTTCCCCTGTGTTGCATGGACTCCCATTCTTCCCAACTTTCAATTTTCATGATGGTTTTTTTTGTGGTGGGTGGCTGTGTTGGGGGAGGGGGAGTGCCAGACTTTTTCTTGTCCCTTTCTGACAGGAAGGAAGGAAGGGAGGGGGCGGGTACCACACTTTTATCAGACTTTTGCTGAGATGTGTTCTGTTTTATGTCCTTGACACGAGATGCCAAATCAGACTTCAGACTTCAGACTTTATACCCATAGCTGCGGGGGGGGGGGGGGGGGCTGCAGCTGCTACTGGGCGCTATGCCTTTCGGATAGCCGGTGCGAACGCCGGCTCCCTCGTCAGGGGAGGCGGTGGAAGTCTAGCATGGCCGGGGGCGGTGGTGCTGCCCCATGGAGGCTTGCAAGGCCTTGAGCACGCCCATGGGAGGGTGTGCGAGGAGGGCACATAGCCCATGGTTGGCGTCCTTCCTCTACGCCACGACATAGCGGGGGAATGGGGCTGGGATAGGGCGAACCACAGGTAGCCTCTAATCCGCTAACCCCTAACCCTCCCGGCGCACAAGCAGCCGGGCTATTAAAAGCTGCCAACCGTCGTAAATCATGCGGCGATTCAATGTGGCCCCTGGTGCGCAACGGCAGGGTGACCCCCCGCAGCCGGTGGTCGCTCCGGGCCAGGAGGGCCCGTTCTGCGCCGGCGTCAAATTCCAGGCCCAGCTTCACGTCAGTCTTCTGCCCCTACCCCGGCAGCCACTAGAGCTGGTTTGCCAAGTGCAGGAGGGTGCAGAACCTGTCTATCCGGCCTTTGCTGAGGTGTACAGGGGAGAGCAACCCTGTCCCTCCACCCTGAGCGAATGCGCTCAGGGGTGGGGAACCTTTCCCTCAGCCGTGTGCTATGGCGCACAAGGATGGAAACCCAAACTCTCCGCCCTTTGGTGCGGGGCATAGGAGAGGGGAACCCGTCCCTCCGCCATTTGCTGTGCTGCACGGGGGAGGGGAACACAGTCCCTCCGCCCTGAGACATGGTGCACAAAGGAGGGGAACGCAGTCCTTCCGCCCTATGTTGTGGTGCACAGGGGAGAAGAACCTGTCCAACCGCCCTCTGCAAATGAGCTTATGGGTGGGGGACCTTTCCCTCCTCCTTGTGCTATACCGCACAGCGGCGGGGAACCCAGTCCCTCCGCCTACACAGGGGAGCGGAACGTGTCCCTCCGTCATGTGCTATGGTGCGCGGGGGTGGGGAACCTGTCCCTCCACCCTCTACTGTTGTGCTTAGTGGAGGGGAACCTGTGCCTCAGCCCCGTGCTGATGTACATAGGGACGCGGAACCTGTGTGTCCGCTCAGAGCTGTGTTGCGCACGTGTGGAGAACCTGTCCCTCCGCCCCATGCCGTGGTGCACGTGGTAGGAGAGCTTGTCCCTATGCCCTGTGCTGATGTGCTTAGGGATGGGTAACGTCTCCCTCCCCCATGTACCATGGTGCACAAGGAAAGGGCACCCAGTCCTTCCGCCCAGTGATGTGGTGCACAGGGGAGGGGAACTTGTCCCTCCGCCTAGTGTAGTGGTGCACAGGGGTGGGGAATGTGTCCCTTAGCCCCGGCTAACGCAGAACGGCTATAGCCGGGTCGTGCGAGACCCCAGACCACCTTTCCTCCCGCCCTGGTTATCGCAGAACGGCCACAGCCGTGGTGTGTCTGTCCCCGGCCCACCTTCCCTCTCGTCCCAGCTAGCGCAGAACGGCTAAAGCTGGGGCGTGTGTGTCCCTTGCCCACCTTGCCTCCCGTCCCGGCTAACGCCTAACGGCCACAGCCAGGGCGTGCGTGTCCCCAGACCACCATCCGTCCCGTTTTGGCTAGTGCAGAACGCCTACAGCCGGGGCGTGCGAGTCCCGAGACCACCCTCCCTCCTGTCCCGGCTAATGAAGAACGGCTTAAGCCGGGACGAGCGCGTCCCCTGCCCACCTTCCCTCCCGTCCCCGCTAACGCACAACGGCCACAACGAGGGGGTGCACATCCCCTTCCCACCTTCCCTCCCGCTCAGGTAACGCACAACGGCTACAACCGGGGCGTGTCCCTAGACCACTCTCGCTCCCGTCCCAGCTAACGCAGAACGGCCACCGCCGGGGCGTGCGCGTACCCCCGCCCACTTTCCCTCCCATCCCGGCTAGCATAGAGCGGCCACAGCCGGGGCATGTGCGTCCCCTGCTCACCTTCCCTCCCGCCCCGGCTAATGCAAAACGCCTATAACGGGTGCGTGCGTGTCTCCTGACAACCCTCCCACTTGTCTCTCCGCCTTAAGCTGATGTGCTCAGGGGTGGGGAACCTTTTCCTCCGCCTTGTGCTATGGCGCACAGGTGTGGGGAAACCAGTCCCTCCGGCCCGTGTCGTGGTGCACACGGGAGGGGAACACAGTCCCTCCGCCCTGAGCAGTGGAGCACATGGGAGGGGAACCCAGTCGCTTCGCCGTGTGTTGTGGTGCACAGGGGGGGTGACCATGTTGCACTGCCCTATGCAGTGGTGCACCGGGGTGAGGAACCTGTCCCTCCGCCCTGTGACAAGGTAGGCAGGGGAGGGGAAGCAGTCCCTCCGCCTTGCGCTGTGGTGCAGAGCAGAGGGGACCCTAACCCTCCGCCCTGTGCTGCAGAGCTGAGGGTTGGGGAACCTATTCCTCCGCCCTGAGCTGAAGAGCTTAGGGGAGGTGAACCTGTCCCCCCACTGTGTGCTAAGGTGTATAGGGGAGGGGAACCTAGTTCCTCCGCCTTGTGCCGTGGTGCACATGGGAGGGGGCCTTGACCCCGCGCCCTGTGCTGTGGTGCATGGGTGTGGGGAACCAGTCCGTGCACCCTGTGCTATGGTGCACAGTGGAGAGGGACCTGTGCCTCCGTGTTGTGGTGATGTGCTCGAGGCTGGGGATTTTGTCCCTGTCCTGTGCTGTGGTGCACCCGGGCGGGAACCAGTCCCCCCGCCTTGTGCTGTGGGGCACAGGAGAGCGGACCATGATCCTCCGCCGTGTCATGATGCGCTCAGGGGTGGGGAACTTGTCCCTCCGTCGTGAGCTGAAGTGCTCAGGGGAGGGGAACTGTTTCCTCTGCCTTGTCCTAAGTTGCACACGGGAGGGGAACCCAGTCGCTTCGCCTCGTGTTGTGCTGCATAAGAGAGGGGACACACAATCCCTCCAACCTGACTAGTGGTACACACGGGAGGGGAACACAGTCCCTTTGCCCTGAGCAGTAGCGCACAGGGGAGTGGAACCCAGTCGCTTCGCCTTGTGTTGTGGTGCATACTAGAGTGGACCTTGTGCCTTTGCCCTTTGCCGTGGTGCACAAGGGTGAGGAACTTGTCCCACCGCCCTGTGCCAAGGTGCAGAGGAGGGGGGAACACAGTCCCTCCGCTTTGTGCTTTGGTGCACAGGTGAGGGGATGCCGACCCTCCGCCCTGTGCTGATGAGCTGAAGGGTGGGGAACCTGTCCCTCCGCCCGCAGCTGAAGAGCTTAGGGGAGGGGAACCTTTCCCTCTGCCGTGTGCCAAGTCGCATAGGGGAGGGGAACTTATTCCCTCCGCCCTGTGCTGTGGTGCACAGGAGAGGGGACCCTGACCATCAACCCCCTGCTGTGGTGCACGGGGGTGGGTAACCAGCCCATGCACCCTGTGCTGTGTTGCACAGTGGAGGGGGACTTGTGCCTCCGCCCTATGGTGATAGGCTCCAGGCTGGGGAATCCGTCCCTCGACCTTGAGCTGTGTAGCATAGGGGTGGGGAACTTGCCCCTCTGCCCAATCCCGTGCTTCAAAGGGGAGGGGAATATGTCCCTGCGCCCTGTGCTAAGTTGCACACGGGCGGGGAATGCAGTCCCACTGGCTTGTGCTGTGGAGCACAGGGACTCGGGAACCCAGTCCTTGCGCCCTGTGCTGGCGTGTAAAGTGGAAGGCAACCTGTCCCTCTGTCCCGTACTGTGCTGCACGGGGGTGGGGAACGAGTCCCTGCACCCTGTGTTGTGGTGCACAGTGGAGGGGGACCTGTGCTCGTGTTATGGTGATGTGCACTGGGGTGGGGAACCTGTCCCTCCGCCCTGTGCATTGGTGCACAGGGGTGGGGAACTTGCCCCCCCGCCCTATGGCGTGGTGCATAGGGGCGGGGAACCTGTCCCTTTTCCCTCTGCTGTGGGGCACAGTTGGGGGGGACCTGTCCTTCCGTCCTGTGCACATGTGCACAAGGTTGGGGAAGCTGCCCCTCCGCCCCGTGCTTATGCGCTTAGGGGTGGGGAACTAGTCCCTCCGCCCTGTGCTGAGGTGCACAGGGGAGGACAACCATTGCCTCCGCCCTGTGCAGATGTGCGAAGGTGCAGGGAACGTGTCATGCCGCCCCCTGGCATGCTGCACAAGGGTGGGAAGCAGTCCCGCCGCCCTGAACTTCGGTGTACAGAGGAGGCGGACATGTCCTTCCGCCCCGTGCAATTGTGCTTTGGGGTGCAGAACCTGTTCCTGTGCCTTGCGCCGATGAGCGCGGGGATGGGGGTCGAGTCCCTCCGCCTTGCGCTGTGGTACACAGCGGGGGGGGGGGGGGGGATGGCGTCCCTACGCCCCGTGCTGATGTGCTCAGGTTTGGGGAACATGTTCCTCTGCCTTGTGTTCTGGTGCACATGGGTGGGGAACCTGTCCCTGCACCCTGTGCCATGGTGCACAGGGGAGGGGGCCGTGTCCCGCCGCCTTGTGCGGTGGGCCACATGGGTGGAGACTGAAACCCTCCGCCTGGTGCCATGATGCGCAGGGGTGGGGTCCCTGTCCCTCCGCCGTGTGCTGATGTAATCAGGGGTGCGGAACCTAGTCCCACCGCCGTGCGTCGTGGTGTACACACAGGGGAGGGGAACCTGTTCCTCGGCCCCCAGCTGATGTGCATAGGGGTGCGGAACCTGTCCCAACAGCCTGTGTTCTGGTGCACACTGGAGGGGAACCTTTGTCTCCGCCCCGTGCTCATGTGCGCAGGGGTCTGGAACCTGTCCTCCCGCCCTGCGCTAATGAGCTGAGGGGTGGGGAACCTGTCCCTCCGCCCGGGGCTGAGGTGCTCGGGGGAGAGCAACCATGTCCCTGCGCCCTGGACTAATGTGCTCTCGGGGGGGGGGGTGTCCCTCAGCCCCGTGCTATGGCGCAAAGGGGTGTGGAACTCAGGGCCTCTGCCCTTTGCTGTGGTGCAGAGGGGTTGGGAACCTGTCCCTCCGCCCTGTGTTGTGGTGCACAGGAGAGGGAAACACAGTCCCTCCGCCCTGTGCTGTGGGGCATAGGAGAGGGGAACCTTTCCCTCCGCCATGGGCTGTGGTGCACAGGGGAGGGGAACACACTCCCTCCGCCCTGTGAGATGGTGCACCCAGGAGGGGAACGCAGTCCTTCCGCCCTATGTTGTGGTGCACAAGGGAGGAGAACCTGTCCAACCGCCCTCTGCAAATGAGCTTAGGGGTGGAGAACCTGTTCCTCTACCTTGTGCCGATGAGCGCGGGGATGGGGGTCGAGTCCCTCCGCCTTGCGCTGTGGTACACAGCGGGGGGGGGGGGATGGCGTCCCTACGCCCTGTGCTGATGTGCTCAGGTTTGGGGAACATGTTCCTCTGCCTTGTGTTCTGGTGCACATGGGTGGGGAACCTGTCCCTGCACCCTGTGCCATGGTGCACAGGGGAGGGGGCCGTGTCCCGCCGCGTTGTGCGGTGGGCCACATGGGTGGAGACTGAAACCTTCCGCCTGGTGCCATGGTGCGCAGGGGTGGGGTCCCTGTCCCTCCGCCGTGTGCTGATGTAATCAGGGGTGCGGAACCTAGTCCCACCGCCGTGCATCGTGGTGTACACACAGGGGAGGGGAACCTGTTCCTCGGCCCCCACTCAGCTGATGTGCATAGGGGTGCGGAACCTGTCCCAACAGCCTGTGTTCTGGTGCACACTGGAGGGGAACCTTTGTCTCCGCCCTGTGCTGATGTGCGCAGGGGTGTGGAACCTGTCCTCCCGCCCTGCGCTAATGAGCTGAGGGGTGGGGAACCTGTCCCTCCGCCCGGGGCTGAGGTGCTCGGGGGAGAGCAACCATGTCCCTGCGCCCTGGACTAATGTGCTCTCGGGGGGGGGTGTCCCTCAGCCCCCTGCTATGGCGCAAAGGGGTGTGGAACTCAGGGCCTCTGCCCTTTGCTGTGGTGCAGAGGGGTTGGGAACCTGTCCCTCCGCCCAGTGTTGTGGTGCACAGGAGAGGGGGACACGGTCCCTCCGCCCTGTGCTGTGGGGCATAGGAGAGGGGAACCTTTCCCTCCGCCATGGGCGGTGCCGCACAGGGGAGGGGAACACACTCCCTCCGCCCTGTGAGACGGTGCACCGAGGAGGGGAACGCAGTCCTTCCGCCCTATGTTGTGGTGCACAAGGGAGAAGAACCTGTCCAACCGCCCTCTGCAAATGAGCTTAGGGGTGGGGAACCTTTCCCTCCTCCCTGTGCTATACCGCACAGCGGCGGGGAACCCAGTCTCTCCTCCCGGTGCCGTTGTACATAGGGGAGCGGAACCTATCCCTCCGTCATGTGCTATGGTGCGCGGGGGTGGGGAACCTGTCCCTCCACCCTCTACTGTGGTGCTTAGTGGAGGGGAACTTGTGCCTCCGCCCCGTGCTGATGTACATAGGGACGCGGAACCTGTGCGTCCGCCCAGAGCTGTGGTGCGCACGTGTGGAGAACCCGCCCCTCCGCCCCATGCCGTGGTGCACGTGGTAGGAGAACTTCTCCCTGTGCCTTGTGCTGATGTGCTTAGGGGTGGGTCACCTCTCCCTCCCCCATGTACCATGGTGCACAAGGAAAGGGCACCCAGTCCTTCCGCCCAGTGATGTGGTGCACAGGGGAGGGGAACTTGTCCCTCCGCCCAGAGTAGTGGTGCACAGGGGTGGGGAACGTGTCCCTCAGCCCTAGCTAACGCAGAACGGCTATAGCCGGGGCGTGCGAGACCCCAGACCACCTTTCCTCCCGCCCCGGCTATCGCAGAACGGCCACAGCCCTGGTGTGTTTGTGCCCGGCCCACCTTCCCTCCCGTCCCAGCTAGCGCAGAACGGCTAAAGCTGGGGCGTGTGTGTCCCTTGCCCACCTTGCCTCCCGTCCCGGCTAACGCCCTACGGCCACAACCAGGGCGTGCGTGTCCCCTGCCCACCTTCCCCCCCGTAGGGCTTGCGTGTCCGCAGACCACCGTCCGTCCTGTCGTGGCCAACGCAGAACGCCTCCAGCCGGGGCGTGTGCTTGCTTTCCCTACCTTCCCTCTCATCTTGGCCAACGCAGAACGCCTTCAGGCGGGGCGTGCGAGTCTCGAGACCACCCTCCCTCCCGTCCTGTTTATTGCAGAACCGCTACAAGCGGGGCGAGCGCGTCCCCTACCCACCTTCCCCCCCGCCCCGGCTAACGCACAACGACCACAACCACAGGGTGCACATCCCCTTCCCACCTTCCCACCTTCCCTCCCGTCCCGGCCAACGCAGAACGGCTACAACCGGGGCGTGCGTGTACCTAGACCACTTTCCCTCCCGTCCCAGCTAACGGAGAACGGCCACCGCCGGGGCGTGCGCGTATCCCCGCCCACCTTCCCTCCCATCCCAGCTAACATAGAACGGCCACAACCGGGGCATGTGCGCCCCCTGCTCACCTTCCCTCCCGCCCCGGCTAATGCAAAACGCCTATAACGGGTGCGTGCGTGTCCCCTGACAACCCTCCCACTTGTCTCTCCGCCCAGAGTTGATGTGCTCGTGGGTGGGGAACCTTTTCCTCCGCATTGTGCTATGGCGCACAGGGGAGGGGAACCCAGTCCCTCCTCCCGGTGCCGTGGTGCAAACGGGAGGGGAACACAGTCCCTCCGCCCTGAGCAGTGGAGCACATGGGAGGGGCAGCCAATCGCTTCGCCCTGTGCTGTGGTGCACAGGGGAGGGCCCCTGTGCTGCACAGCTTAGGGCCGGGGAACCCGTCCCTCCGCCTTGAGCTGAAGAGCTTAAGGGAGGGGAAGCTTTCCCCCCGCTGTGTGCTAAGGTGTATAGGGGAGGGGAACCTAGTTCCTCCGCCTTGTGCCGTGGTGCACATGGGAGGGGACCCTGACCCTCCGCCCTGTGCTGCAGAGCTGAGGGGCGGGGAACGTGTCCCTCCGCCCTGTGCTGCAGAGCTTAGGGGAGGTGAACCTGTCCCCCCGCTGTGTGCTAAGGTGTATAGGGGAGGGGAACTTATTCCCTCCGCCCTGTGCTGTGGTGCACATGGGAGGGGACCCTGGCCCTCTGCCCTGTGCTATGGTGCACGGGTGTGGGGAACCGGTCCGTGCACCCTGTGCTATGGTGCACAGTGGAGAGGGACCTGTGCCTCCGCGCTGTGGTGATGTGCTCGAGGCTGGGGTGCCTGTCCCTCTGCCCTGTGCTTTGTTGCACAAGGCCGGGGAATCGGTACCCCAGCCTTGTGCTGTGGCGCACAATAGAGGGGACCCTAACCCTCCGCCTTGAGCTGAAGAGCTCAGGGGTGGGGACCTTCTCCCTCCGCCATGTGCTAAGTTGCACAGGGGAGGGGAACCCCGTTGCTTCGCCTTGTGTTGTGGTGCCTACGACAGGGGAACACAGTCACTGCAACCTGAGCAGTGGTGCACACGGGAGGGGAACACAGTCCCTCCGCCCTGAGCATTGGCGCAGAGGGGAGTGGAACCCAGTCGCTTCGCCTTGTGTTGTGGTGCATACGAGACGGGACAGTGTGCCTTGCCCTTTACAGTGGTGCACAAGGGTGAGGAACTTGTCCCACCGGCCTGTGCCAAGGTGCACAGGAGAGGGGATTGCAGTCCCCCCGCCTTGTGCTTTGGTGCACAGGTGAGGGGACCCTGACCCTCCGCCCTGTGTTGATGAGCTGAAGGGTGGGGAACCTGTCCCTCTGCCCTCAGCTCAAGAGCTTAGGGGAGGGGAACCTTTCCCTCTGCCGTGTGCCAAGTCGCATAGGGGAGGGGAACTTATTCCCTCCGCCCTGTGCCGTGGTGCACAGGAGAGGGGACCCTGACCATCAAGGGTGGGTAACCAGCCCATGCACCCTGTGCTGTGTTGCACAGTGGAGGGGGACTTGTGCCTCCGCCCTATGGTGATAGGCTCCAGGCTGGGGAATCCGTCCCTCGACCTTGAGCTGTGTAGCATAGGGGTGGGGAACCTGCCCCTCTGCCCAATCCCGTGCTTCAAAGGGGAGGGGAATCTGTCCCTCTGCCCTATGCTAAGTTGCACACGGGCGGGGAATGCAGTCCCACTGGCTTGTGCTGTGCAGCACAGGGACTCGGGAACCCAGTCCTTGCGCCCTGTGCTGGCGTGCACAGTGGAAGGCAACCTGTCCCTCTGTCCCGTACTGTGCTGCACGGGGGTGGGGAACGAGTCCCTGCACCCTGTGTTGTGGTGCACAGTGGAGGGGGACCTATGCCTCCGCGCTGTGGTGATGTGCTCTGGGGTGGGGAACCTGTCCCTCCGCCCTTTGCTGTGAGGCACAGTTGGGGGGGACCTATCCTTCCGCCCTGTGCACATGTGCACAAGGGTGGGGAACCCGCCCCTCCGCCCTCAGCTGATTCGCTCAGGGGTGGGGAACCTGTCCCTCCGCCCCGTGCTGAGGTGCACAGGGGAGGGCAACCATTGCCTCCGCCCCGTGCAAATGTGCGCAGGTGCGGGGAACGTGTCATGCTTCCCTCTGCTATGCTGCACAAGGGTGGGAACCAGTCCCGCCGCTCTGTACTGTGGTGCATAGAGGAGGCGGACCTGTCCTTCCGCCCCGTGCAGTTGTGCTTTGGGGTGGGGAACCTGTTCCTCTACCTTGTGCCGATGAGCGCGGGGATGGGGGTCGAGTCCCTCCGCCTTGCGCTGTGGTACACAGCGGGGTGGGGGGATGGTGTCCCTACGCCCTGTGCTGATGTGCTCAGGTGTGGGGAACATCTTCCTCTGCCTTGTGCTGTGGTGCAGACGGGTGGGGAACTTGTCCCTGCACCCTGTGCCATGGTGCACAAGGGAGGGGGCCCTGTCCCGCCGCCTTGTGCGGTGGTCCACATGGGTGGAGACTTAATCCCTCCGCCTGGTGCCATGGTGCGCAGGGGTGGAGACCCCGTCCCACCGCCGTGTGCTGATGTAATCAGGGGTGCGGAGCCTAGTCCCACCGCCGTGCGTCGTGGTGTACAGGGGAGGGGAACCTGTTCCTCGGCCCCGAGATGATGTGCATAGGGGTGCGGAACCTGTCCCACCAGCCTGTGTTGTGGTGCACACTGGATGGGAACATGTGCCTCCGCCCCGTGCTCATGTGCGCAGGGGTCTGGAACCTGTCCTCCGGCCCTGCGCTAATGAGCTGAGGGTTGGGGAACCTGTCCCTCCGCCCGGGGCTGAGGTGCTCGGGGGAGAGCAACCATGTCCTTGCGCCCTGGGCTGATGTGCTCGGCGGGGGTGTCCCTCCGCCCCGTGCTATGGCGCAAAGGGGTGGGGAACTCAGGCCCTCCGTCCTTTGCTGTGGTGCAGAGGGGTTGCGAACCTGTCCCTCCGCCCTGTGTTGTGGTGCACAGAGGAGGGGAACACAGTCCCTCCGCCCTGTGCTGTGGGGCATAGGAGAGGGGAACCTTTCCCTCCACCAAGGGCTGTGGTGCACAGGGGAGGGAACACACTCCCTCCGCCCTGTGCTGCACAAAAGGGAGGGGAACGGAGTCCCTCCGCTCTGTGCCAGCTATGGGTATAGTAATGAAATGGGCTATCAGACTTCAGACTTCAGACTTTTTTGGACCATCACCCCCCCCCCCCCCACCCCCCCACCCCAACACCCTTTCTAACCCCCCCCCCCCCATGTCAAACCCCCCCCCCCGTGTCCCCCCCAATATCAGACTTGTCCCAGTGTCACCACACCCTTGAGGTGTAGAAGTGGGTTGTGGTCTCGACCCTAGCGTCTGAAACCCAACTAGTGCTTGCAACCCCTTCAATGATGGTACGCCCCCCCCCCCCACCCCCCCCCCACCCCATCTCTCTGACTCAAACCGATCGGGGGGCTCATATGTGACTGAAGACAAGTGGGAACAAAATCCTGATGTCTGGCCCAAGCAACCTCACCTGAGCTAATCGGGTCAGTTTTGCTGGTGGGGTGGGTGGGTGGGGGTTCATCGGGTTGGGCCGGAACTGTGGAGAGGGGGGGTAGTGGTTTTCGAGCACAGCACAGCACAGCACGGCACAGCACAGCACATCACGGCACATCACAGCACACCACAGCACAACACAACATACAACATAGCACAGCATATTACAGCACAACACAGCACAACACAGCCCCTATGGCCGCCCAAGAGAGCCTCCCTCCCTCCCTCCCTCCCTCCCACCCTGTCATTTCCCTGCTTGTGTGGTTGAAGTTAGGGAGGGTATGCCTGTTTTTCTTTTTCAGGTTCATCAATCTAGCCACTTTCATAGCTGTGGCTGCACTCCGGATTTGGTGGGTGTTGCAGTCTCAGAAAGCAAATTTTCGCATCCCATACGAAGGTGGTTATCCAGGTGAGATGGAACAAATCTTGTACTCTTTTAGTCTACAGGGATATTTGAACGCCTTGAACACTGTGATAACTTTCATTAAGTGCCTGAAGTTCTTGAGGTTGAATGACAATTTGAATCTTTTGACCAAAACGTTGGAAATTTGTCAACAAAATATGATTGGGGTGTTGATTTTGTTCTTCTTGGTGGTCATGGGATACACAATTTGTGGGAATACGCTCTTTGGACATGCATTAGGGGAATGGCGTGATTTTGGAACCTCTTTTGTTCGTTTGCTTCGCATTCTCCTCGGGGATTTTGACTATCCAGCCATGAAGCAGGAAGCCCCAGCCCTGGCAGCTGTTTTCTTCTGGAGTTACGTTATCTTGGGCCTCTTCATGTTGCTGAATTTCATCATTGCCATCATCACGGATGCCTTCTCCAAGGTCAAGGGTGAGCAGAACATAGTGTCCCTTGATTTGCAAATCACCAGGGCCTGGAAGAAGTTGTTGCGTAGTTTTACTTGGAAGAATATCAAGTCACGCTTTTTTGCTTTGGGCCGGCGGATCCGAGATATTTTTTTTGTGCAGATTTGCGTCGAACAGTGACCCCCTCCGTGAATTATTTGACCCTTTGTGAATTGTTTACCCCCCTCCGTGAATTATCTGACCCCTCTGTGAATTGTTTACCCCCCTCCGTGAATTATTTTACCCCTCCGTGAATTATTTACCCACCTCCGTGAATTATTTTACCCCTCCGTGAATTGTTTACCCCCCTCCTTGAATTATCTGACCCCTCTGTGAATTGTTTACCCCCCTCCGTGAATTATTTTACCCCTCCGTGAATTATTTACCCCGCTCCGTGAATTATTTGACCCCTCTGTGAATTGTTTACCCGCCTCCGTGAATTATTTGACCCCTCCGTGAATTATTTACCCCCCTCTGTGAATTATTTGACCCCTCCGTGAATTATTTACCCCCCTCCGTGAATTATTTGACCCCTCTGTGAATTGTTTACCCCCCTCCGTGATTTTTTTACCCCTCCGTGAATTATTTACCCCCCTCCCTGAATTATTTGACCCCTCCGTGAATTGTTTACCCCCCTCCCTGAATTATTTGACCCCTCCGTGAATTGTTTACCCCCCTCCGTGAATTATTTTACCCCTCTGTGAATTATTTACCCCCCCTCCGTGAATTATTTGACCCCTCCGTGAATTGTGTACCCCCCTCCGTGAATTATTTGACCCCTCCGTGAATTATTTACCCCCTCCGTAAATTATTTGACCCCTCCGTGCATTATTTACCCCCCTCCGTGAATTATTTGACCCCTCTGTGAATTGTTTACCCCCCTCCGTGAATTATTTTACCCCTCCGTGAATTATTTACCCCCCTCCGTGAATTATCTAACCCCTCTCTGAATTGTTTACCCCCCTCCGTGAATTATTTGACCCCTCCGTGAATTGTTTACCCCCTCCGTGAATTATTCGATTTCTCTGTGAATTGTTTACCCCCCTCCGTGAATTATTTTACCCCTCCGTGAATTATTTACTCCCCTCCGTGAATTATCTGACCCCTCCGTGAATTATTTTACCCCTCCGTGAATTATTTTACCCCTCCGTGAATTATTTACCCCCCTCCGTGAATTATTTTACCCCTCCGTGAATTATTTACCCCCCTCCGTGAATTATTTGACCCCTCTGTGAATTGTTTACCCCCCTCCGTGAATTATTTTACCCCTCTGTGAATTATTTACCCCCCTCCGTGAATGATTTGACTCCTCCGTGAATTGTGTACCCCCCTCCGTGAATTATTTGACCTCCCTGTGAATTATTTACCCCCCTCCGTGAATTATTTGACCCCTCCGTGAATTGTTTACCCCCCTCCGTGAATTGTTTGACCCCTCCGTGAATTATTTGACCCCTCCGTGAATTGTTTACCCCCCCCCCCGTGAATTATTTTACCCCTCCGTGAATTATTTACCCCCCTCCGTGAATTATTTTACCCCTCCGTGCATTATTTGACCCCTCCCCGAATTATTTGACCCCTCCATGAATTATTTACACCCCTCAGTTGAATATTTATTTAGAGGGGGGGGTTCACCACGTCAGTGGAATATTTATGCATAGGGCGGGGGGTGCACCACCTCAGTGGAATATTTATCCTGAGGGGGGGGGTACACCACCTAAGTGGAACATCTATCCAGGTGGGGGGCATACACCACCTCAGTGGAACATTTTTGCACAGGGGGGGGGGTACACCACCTCAGTGGAATATTTATCATGAGGGGCGGGGGTACACCACCTCAGTGGAATATCTATCCAGAGGGGGGGGGGCGTACACCACCTCAGTGGAACATTTTTCCACAGGGGGGGGGTACACCACCTCAGTGGAATATTTGTCCACAGGGGGGGGAGGGGGGCACCACCTCAGTGGAATATCTATCCAGAGGAGGGGGCGTACACCATCTTAGTGGAACATTTTTCCACACGGGGGGGGGGTACACCACCTCCGTGGAATATTTATCCTGAGGGGGGGGGTGCACCACCTCAGTGGAATATCTATCCACAGGGGGGGGCGTACACCACCTCAGTGGAACATTTTTCCACAGGGGGGGGGGTACACCACTTGAGTGGAATATTTGTCCACAAGGGTGGGGGGGGGCACCACCTCAATGGAATATTTATCCAAAGGGTAGGGGTACACCACCTAAGTGGAATATATATCCAGAGGGGGGGGGGTACACCACCTCGGTGGAATATTTATGCAGAAGGGGGGTGCACAGCAACTCAGTGGAATATTTATCCACATGGGGGGGGGTACACCACCTCGGTGGAATATTTATCCGGAGGGGGGGGTACACCACCTCAGTGGAATATTTATCCAGAGGGGGGGGGGTACAACACCTCAGTGGAATATTTTTCCTGGCCTCCCATTTTCCCCAATGCTCCATTTTTTTACCCTTTTTTTTCTTTGGGGGGGGGCTGTTCCCCTGTGTTGCATGGTCTCCCATTCTTCCCAACTTTCAATTTTTATGATGGTTTTTTTTCTGGTGGGTGGCTGTGTTGCGCGGGGGGGGGGGGGGGTGGCAGACTTTTCCTTGTCCCTTTCCGGAGATGAAGGAAGGAAGGGAGGGGTCGGGTACCACACTTTTATCCGACTTTTGCTGAGATGTGTTCTATTTTATGTCCTTGACACGAGATGCCAAATCAGACTTCAGACTTCAGACTTTATACACATAGCTGCCCTGTGCCTTTGTTCAGAGGGGAGGGGAACCTGTCCCTCCGTCTTGTGGTATGGTACGTGGGGGTTGGGAACCCAGGGCGGAGGGACAAGTTGATCTCCTTCGTGCACCACAACACTGGGCCGAGGGCAAGGTGCGCCTCCCCTGCGCGCCACAACACAGGACCGACGGACAGGTTCCCCAACCTTGTGCACCATCGCACAGGGCGGAGGGACAAGCTCCCCACCCTTGAGCACATCTGCACAGCGCAGAGGCGGAGGGGTGCGGGTTAAAGGCCGGGGGGGGGGGGGGGCATGTTCGGAGGTAAGAGGACGCAGCTGAGGGACAAGTTCTCCTCCACTGTGCACCACAACACAGGGCGGAGGGATTGGTTGTCCACCCCTGCGCACCACAGCACTGGGCCGAGGGACACGTTCCCCACCCCCGCCCACATTAGCACGTGGCGGAGGCACAGGCTCCCCTCCACTGTGCACCACAGCATAGGGTGGAGGGACAGTGCTGTGGTGCACACGGGAGGGGACCCTTTCCCTCCACCCCGTGCTATGGTGCACAGGGGAGGGGAACATAGTCTCTCCGCCCTGTGCTATGGCGCACAGGGGATGGGACCCTGTCCCTCCGCCCTGTGCTATGGTGCATAGGGGAGGGGCCCTTGTCCCTCCGCCCTGTGCTGTCCAGCACGGGGGTGGGGATCCTGTCCCTGGGCCCTGTGCTGTGGTGCACAGGGGAGGGGACCCTGTCCTTCCGCCCTATGTTGTGGTGCACAGGGGTGGGGAAGCTGTCCCTCTGCCCTCTACTGATGAGCTCATGGGTGGGGAACCTGTCCCTGCGCCCCGTGCTGTGGTGCGCGGGGGTGAGGAACCCCTCCCTCCGCCCTGTGCTATGGTGCACAATGGAGGAGACCCTGTGCCTCTGCCCTGTGCAGAAGTGCTTAGGGGTGGGGAACCTGTCCCTCCGCCTTGTGCCATGCTGCCTAGGGAAGGGGCATCCGCCCTGTGCTGTGGTGCACAGGGTTGGGGAACTTGTCCCTCCGCCGTGTGCTGTGGAGCACAAGGACGGGGAATTCGTCCCTCTGCACCGTGCTTTGGTGCAGAGGAGTGGGGAACCAGTCCCTCGGCCCTCTGCTGCAGAGCACATTGTGTGGGCAGCCCCGTCTAGGACAACGCAGCATAACACACGCAGTGCAGTGCGGCACAACACACACAATTTTTCCCCTGCGCCCCCCTCCCCCCCCTCCCAGTCCCTGGTAACGCGGTGTGTGAGGTCAGGTAGGGAACCTGTTTGGGGTTGCTTTGTAGGGGCACGGTGGCGGTGCGGCACCGAGTCGGCTGCAACACCGCGCGTCGAGCAGCGCGGCACGGCACAAAGCAGCATGGCACCCACACCGCAGTACGCTGCGCGGCAGAGTGCACTACAGCTGATGAGCGCAGGGGTGGAAAACCAGTCCCTCCGCCCTGTGCTATGGCGCACAGGGGTGGGGAACATGTCTCTCCGCGTTGTGTTGTGGTGCACAGGGCAGGGGTACCGCTCCATCCGCCTGTGCTATGGTGCACAGGAGAGGGGAACCACTCACGCCGCCTTGTGATGCTGTGCACAAGGTTCGGGGGGGGGATTGTCACTCCACCCTGTGCTGATGTGCGCAGGGGAGGGGCACCTGTCCCTCCGGCCTGTGCCATGGTGCCCACGGGTGGGGCACCTGTCCCTCCGTCTCGTGCTGTGGTGCACATGGGAAGGGAACCCAGACCCTCCGCCCTGTGCCGTGGTGCACAGGGATGGGGAACCCTGTCCCTCCACCCAGAGCACATGTGCCCATGGGTGGGGACGCAGTCCCGCCGCCCTATGCTGAAGAGCGCCGCGCGGGGCGCCAGTCTCTCCAGCCTGTGCTGCCCCTGCCCCCCCCCCCCCGTGCTTTCCCTCCGCACGGCGCTAATGTGCACAGGGGAAGCGCCCTCTACCTTGCAGCTTGTGTTGACAACCACAAGGGTGGAGATTCTCCCTGTGCTGACGTGCACAGGCGTGGAGCGCACACCCTCCGCCCGGTGCTGGTCTGCACAAAGGTGCGAATCACTCCCTCCACCGTGTGCTGTAGTGCACAGGGGTGGAGAACAATACCCTCCGCCCTTCGCTGAAGTGCCCCCCCCCCCCCCCAGCCCCCCCCACCCCCATCAGCCCCTCGGTTAGTCACAGGGCGGGGTTGGGCTGCGGTGCAGCTGCAGTACCAACGGCGCGGCATGACACCGGCAGCGGCAGCTGCAGTACGTGAGCTGCCGCCAGAGTGCGGCGATTGCAGCACCCCCGTGGCCCCTCGATTAATGGTGGGGCGGGCTTGGCTGCGGTGCCGATGCAGTTCCAGAACTGCTGCAACACACGGGCTGTTGTTGCTGCCGTGCGGGCGCTGCAGCTTGAGTGCGGCGGTGCAGCACCCCCATAGCCCCTCGCTTATCAGCGGGGCGGGGGTTGGCTGCAATGCAGCTGCAGAGCCAGAGCTGCAGCAATACCCCGGTTGCAGCAGCAGCGGTACGTGCGCTGCAGCCCTGGTGCAGCTATTGCATCACTCCCATAGCCCCTCGATTGGTAAAGGGGCGGGGGTTGGCTGCAGTGGCACAAAACCACCGTGCGCTCCACCCTGTGCTGACGTGCAGATTGGGTGGAGAACGGTCCCTCTTCCCTGTGGTGAGTGCACACGGGTGGTGGCCACACCCTCCACCCTCTGTTGACGTGCAAGCCCCCGCCCCGCGGGTAGCGGTCCTCACCCCCCCCCCCCCTTGATGGGGTAGGTGGCGGCTGCCCCCCCCCCTCCCCTACAAGGGAGCCCAGCCCTCCCCCCCCCCTTGGCCCGACTGCTCTACGCTGCAGTGCAGCAAGCAAGACAGGGGCAGCATGAGCACGACCTGCAGGGCAGGGGTTAGAGACTAACCGGCACTGTGGGAGGCTGGTGGGTGCGAGCTGACCTCAGTGTACAGATGACCAAGGCCAAAGCACAGTCAGCAACCACCTGGTGTGGTGCAGAACTGGTCTGCGCTGCAGTGCAGCGAGGAAGACACAGAACTATGTGGTTATGACCATGCGCCTGTGACACGGGGGCGTATGCGTGCCCAGTTTCCGTTGCCTCATGGCCCTTGGCCCGCCGACTGACAGCTACTGACTGTGATTGTCTGACTACTGTAGTCAGACATGATGTTGTGTTTTCTGTTTCAGACACAGTGTGTGTCTTGAGGTTCAACCAGGTTTGGCATAGAGAATAAAGATGCACTTATGCCTGACTGTGGAGTGCATTACCTCTGGTTTGCATTTGTCTGTTTTTTAATTAGGTCACACCCCCCAGCAGTCTTCTCCAGCTGGCAAGCGGCGGGTTGCTCTTTTCCGCCATGCCGGTAATGCATGGTGTCTTTACCCCACGATGATTGCTGATGTCTGACTGACAGCTACTGACTGTGATTGTCTGACTAGCGTAGTCAGACATGATGTTCTGTTTTCCAGTTTCAGACACAGTGTGTGTCTTGAGGTTCAACCAAGGGATTCGCCTATAGGCGAATCACAGGATTCACCCCATAATACCACTCATATGCACTATCACTATAGAATCTTTTAAAGATTTTTGGGTTCTCAGGCCCGTCAGGCCAAGTAAGGAGATCCATACAAAATGTCAGCCATCAGCATGGAGTCCCTCACCTTCAAAGACTTCGTCTCCAAGGGCCAGTTCGAGGTCTACAAGAGCACCCTCCCCGCAGACCACTTGGCGAGAGCGGCAGTTGAAATCATGCAGCGCATCAGAGACGCGGGGGTGGACCACGACAAATGGCTGCAGGACCTCAAGGTGGCCTCTGGCTGGGAAGAAGATCCACTCAAACTCCTCCACGCCATTGCTGGCTATGAGAGCTGCTGTCGATGCACAATTGAGGTCCAGACAGGGGAGTTCAATGCGAAAAAGGAGACGGAGCTGGCGGTCAGCGACGAGATCAGGGCTCACATCAAGTCGTTTCTGGAGTCGCAGTGG
The DNA here is from genome assembly GCA_964036045.1 of Eutreptiella sp. 'Long Island Sound 2002'. NCBI lineage: Eukaryota > Euglenozoa > Euglenophyceae > Eutreptiales > Eutreptiaceae > Eutreptiella > Eutreptiella sp. 'Long Island Sound 2002'. The sequence continues at coordinate 44,573,833 of OZ038384.1, forward strand.
AGCACTTTTGAGAAGCTCTGCTCCAGTGCCAAAATCGCGAAGGCGGGAATGGAGGTGGCACAGCTGGCAGCCAAGCACCGCCTGGCCATCCGAGAGTTTGCTGAGGGCATCCCGGAGACCCGAAAGCCAGAAGACCCCGAATTCGTGCTCAAGGCAATGGGAGCGCTGGCCCTCTTCGGCAACTTCAAGTGGATCATCATCCGGGAAGGCCACAAGCTGAACCTGGTATCGGCAGATACATCAGATGTGGGGAAGCCAGACGCATCTGTAGACCCAGAGGAGCAGGAGATCTCAAAACAGATGGAGGCGCTCAAAGTGAGACTGGAGCACAAGCGGAGAGCAAAAATCGTGCGACCCCTGACCCCTGCGGCGCTGGACGAGTTTGTTGAGGCCCCGGGAAATGCCAAATGGATGCGTGAGACGACGGCTTCACTGAAGAAATTCCTGAAGTCCAACGAGGAGGACAAAGGGGAAACGCTGGCAAAGGAGCTGTGGGAGGTGATGCTGGTCTCCAAGGACAACTATAAAGAGAAGTACCCAAGCGGGGGCCACAGTGTGACTGGTGGCTCACATAAGGGCGCCGGGAAGCAACCACAATCCCGGGTTACAGCGAGGTCTGCCAAGGAGTTGGAAAGATTGGGAGCCCGCACATGGATTGAAGCGACCCGAAAAGGAAGATTCAGGTTCGCGGAGTTGGAGAACATCACCTACTACTGCACTGCGAGAGGCGACAACGCATATGACGTGGCGAAGGGCCCCCCGGGGCCTTGTGGAGAATGTGGAGACAGCCACTGGATATGGGACTGCGAGAACTGACTTCCCCCGGCAGGGGGGGGAGGGGGGGGCATGGCGGAGGAGAGCACAAACAGGTTCCTTTGGCATGAAGGAGAAGTGGAGGGGGAGAGTGAAGACGACGAGATCCCCAGGGAATGGCCGGCATACTGACGGGCATATGCCGCATTGTGTCGAGCCCAGGCGGACAGCAAGGATGGGGTCTGGGAAGCAACTGGCAAGTCCTCGCAAACTCCTGTAGCACGACATCACTGGGCACGTAAAAGACAGGAATGCGACGACTCCGACAGACACACATTGCCCGGCTGGAGTGGGGACCATACAAGGTCGTGGAGCAAGTCGTGTGTGATGCCATTCGGGAGGGAAAAGGCAGCAGTTCGGTCAAAACAATCCTCAATGCGGCGGCCATGGCATACACCATGGGGGTGGTCAGCGAGCCGGTCCCAAAACGGCCGTGGAAGGCATTCAAGGCAGCACAGCGACTGGAAGAGAAGTCAACACAGGAGTGGGGCAGTTTTGAGGCTCTGCAGATCATGGCACACCAAGCGGATTCAGAGCTGGAGTGGTGTGTGGTGGGACTCGCGGTACTTTCAACGCTGCTGGGCCTCACAGTTGGCGAGGCGGCCAGCATCAGCTTCCACAGGCTGGGGGTTCTGGCAGGAACGGCGGAGTTCTATGACCGCAAAGTCCACAGGGCTTGGATTACCCGTACGGTTTCAGGAGTGGCCCTCAAATGGTTGCAGTTCTGCGCCTAGATTGCACAACGATGCTGGAACCTCGACAAGTTCCAGCGACTGGTCTCTGAGGACAAACTGCAGAATGTCATGGCGACCCTTTTGCGTGGATCCAAGTGGAAGGACCTCAGGTGGCACGCGTGGCGACGCCTGGGCCCAGCGACCATGTACAAGGCTGGAGGCAAGATCCCTAGCATCAAGGCGTGGTTCAGGTGGAGGAGCGCAAGAACGGCAATGGCCTACATCAACTGCCCGCACCCAGGACGCATCCGGCACCCATTCACAACGCCTACCCCCCGCAGTTACCTCAAGGGGAGGCCATGGATTGCGGGAACGGCAACCAGGCGGTGTACGGAGTTCTGGGCCCCTGAGGCCTACGATATCCCTGAGGGGAACGCCCCAGAGAGCGACTCTGGAGATTCCACGTGCTCTGGGTCATCCTCAGATAGCCCCTCACCTCGGAAGACCGATGGCAGGAGGGGAAAGAGGAGACGCAGCGCGTGAGGAGGCGGCTGGCCGGACGGCCTGTGGGGCAGGGGGGGAGGGTGGGAAATCGAGACAGGCATCACCCGGCGACGAGGTGGGCAGGCAGCACAAGCCGCGAAGGTAAAAATGTCTCATGGGAGTTGGAGGAGGAAGTACGGCAGGAGCGTGGGTCACATATAGGCGGGCGCGGGCATGTGCGTGGTCGGCTTCGAGACGGGTTGAGAGGGTCTCGGATATCCCGCGGAATGAGCTTTTTCGGGCCGCGCTTGCGGTGAACAGCCCAGATACCGCCTGGGGGCGATGACCGAACAATCCTTCGAGTTGGTGCTGTGCCGGCCAGTGCCAGAACGGGACCTCCACAATGCCTGGCAAACTTTCTGTGGCTGGATCACGCGCCGCACCAGAGCGCAGTATGCAATGACACGGGTCGAGCCTGCTGAGAAGGGAAAGGACCAAACCCAACGCCACCTTTACCTCGTCCGCCACGAGCTGAGACTGGCACCAGGAGTCAGGCTGACGATGTCCTTCACCCACCATGCCACAGCAGTGCAAAGAGTCACCCTCAATGGCAAAGCGGACCTGATCAAAGATATTTTCAAGGACGATCTGGAACAGAAGGACTCAGACTGAGGCGAGGCTGGCACGAGAGGACTGTCACTCCTGCACGGACCGTCCATGGCGCCCATGTATCAGAGTAAGGACGGAGTGGGTTGGAGAGAGGAGGGGAGGGAGGACACGTTGTACAGGCAGAGCAGGACCATACCCAGGGTATATAAAAAAGAGCTCCCCTCGCAAGTGCGATGGATGAGACAGCAGAGTGTGAGTTAGTGACAGGCACGCCCATATATGTGGAGCCACGAGAACCCAGCATGAGTGGGAGACAGAGATGACCCACGGTGCCCTTCGGGCCTGGCGCGCCAGTGAAGGAGCAAGCAGCAGTGTTGGTTTTGTGTACTGTGTATGTGTGAGCTGTACTTGTCAGGAGGTTAGGGGGGAATCAAGGGATTCGCCTATAGGCGAATCACAGGATTCACCCCATAATACCACTCATATGCACTATCACTATAGAATCTTTTAAAGATTTTTGGGCCCACCCACCCGCCCGGACACTTACGCACACTTCAGGAACACCATTGATACAATCATGGAGAAGTGTATCATAGATCCACGGCACACGAGTCTACCGACGCCAGTGAAGGAGCAAGCAGCAGTGTTGGTTTTGTGTACTGTGTATGTGTGAGCTGTACCTGTCAGGAGGTTAGGGGGGAATCAGGTTTGGCATAGAGAATAAAGATGCACTTATGCCTGACTGTGGAGTGCATTACCTCTGGTTTGCATTTGTCTGTTTTTTAATTAGGTCACACCCCCCTTGGCCCGCGTTGGAGCGAGCTGACCCAAATGTACTGATGGCCAAGGCCAAAGCACAATCAGCAGCCACCGAGAGTGGTACAGAACTGGTCTGCGCTGCAGTGCAGCAAGGCAAAACATTGAACTGAGTGGTGGTGACCATGCGCCTGTGACACGGGGGCGTATGCGAGCCCAGTATCCGTTGCCTCATGGCCCTTGTTGTGCATCATACGCATGGCCGGCCGATATGCAGAGTCGTCGGGAAGCCATCTTGCGCCCCCCGGGCGGCCTGTGAGCCTCAAGATCGGCCCTCAAATCAAATCAAATCAAATCGACATTTTTCAAAGCATCTCCCTCCGGCTGATGGGGGAGAGGGCTGCACCTACGGGGGGGGGGGGGGGGGCTCCACAGCGGGAGCTGCCGGCGGCCCCCCGGTCCCTGGGGGATGGTGAAGGGGGGCAGTGGCAACGGCTTTCGCTGTGCAACAAGATGCGGAAACCCCCTCGAGGGATAGCGAGGGAGGGGCAGGAGCAGCAGGCCCAGCAGCACAGGCAGACCTAGATCCACCTCCAGGGGGGTATGCAGCAACCACAGGGGGGGGGGGGGGGATCCCCTCCTCTCCCCCGCAGAGGCGGGTGCAGCCGGCGGGGGATAAGAGAGTGGGGCAGCCGCGGCGCCCCATGCAAACCCTGTGTAATGATCACAGGGGCCTAGCATGAAAGTCATGCAAGGGGCACAGGGGGGTGCGACATTGCTTGTAGCCGCCATCATGAGGGCCATCCGAGGGTGCTAGGAGGGGGTCAATGGTGTGTGCCGGTACCGGGGGGGCTGCAGCTGCAACTGGGCGCTATACCCTTCGGAGGGTTAGTGCGTGTGCCGGCTCCCTCATCCGGAGGAGAGGGGGGAGGTCCAGCAGGGCCGGGAGCAGCGGTGCTGCCCCACGGGGGCTAACAGGAGCCGCAGCGGGGCCACGGGGGGGCCTCCGAGGAGGGCACATAGCCCAAGGTGGGCGTCCTTCCGCCGCGCTGCGACACACCGGAGGGCTAGGGGTGGGATAGGGCAGGCCTCAGGCAGGCTCTAGCCCGCTAACCCCTAACCCTCCCGTCGCAAGAGCGGCCAGGACATTAAAAGCTTTCAACCCTCATAAATAATACGGAGCACACACCTCACTAAATTTGAAGTCCCAGTGGTGGAGACAGGGGTCCGCCATGGGGGGCTAACCTCGTCGGGGCTACGTGCAGACGACCCGTCTACACGGTGGGTTCGCAGCTGTGTTGAGCTGCCAGGTTATGCTAGGGGCTGGGTTTCTGCGCCCCCCCCATGCACTCCACAATGCTGTACACTATGATGCAGCTCGACAGGTCTCCAGAGGCCCAGGTGGCTCAATGGCCGAGCGTCCACAGAGCAAACACAAATTGCCCTACGGATGGAGCCTCTTGTCATACAGGGTCCAGCCAATCGAATTACCTTAATGGCCTGTCGTTGACGTCAGGTTCGGTGTAGATATGGCGATGATCCCATGGACTATCGCTCCTTAAAATGAATCCTTCCTAATACGGAGCACACACACACACACACACACACACACACACACACACACACACACACACACACACACACACACACACACACCAGAGGGCCTAGTGAGGCAGCTCGAGTTCATTGGTTTATTCATATTGCTCTCCTTCAGCCTTTTGAGTCATGGCTCTGCAGCACTTCAACACGACCCACTTCACAGTGCTTGAGACGCGGGGCCTTCCCACAACAGCCGCGTACATTGTTGCTCGGTATCGTGGGCAGGAGGCCAAGGTCTGCAAGCTGGACAAGGGTAAAGTGGTCGAGGAGTCAACAGGATCCATCATGGCAGCGTTCGACTGCGCTGAGGCAGTGTGGCTGCACATCTATGATTCAGGGTATGTGGTGGACGATGTGATGGGCAGTTGTATGATTCTGATGCCGATGTTCGACCTCAACCTGCGGCCTTTTGAGGGCTGGCTACCCTTCGTGAACCAAGAGGGAGCGCTGGTGGGGCGCGTGGCTGTGCAGATCTACGGCGACCATACCCGAAAGGTTCGTTATTCTGGGCTTGGTGATGGCTCGACGCACTGTGTTTGTTGGAGGTGGGTGGGTGCTGGATGACACATTGGGTGGGTGACACAGTGTGCTGGTGGGCATAACACATTGTGGAATGGATGCCGTTGTGTGGGTGGGTGACACATGACACGGGACACAGGACTGATTGGATGTAACGGGGGCCGGTGGGTCACCTTTGTGGACCTGTGACTGAATGCGGAAAAAATATTTGAAGTGGATTGGTTTGTTTATGGATTTATGTGACGGGGGAGCGGTCCACAAAGGAGTGGATGGGCACCGCTCCCCCAGCTTCTATCGTCGGCTTTTTGTTGTGGACCTTGGTGGATCTTGATCTCTGTGCCCCTTGTCTGTATGTTTGCATGTCTCTCGGGGACACTCATAATATGCCATTTTTCTCGGTTTTGGCACGTTTCGGCAATTTCTACAACTTTTGCTTCCATGTACAAACATGTCGTCACCTGGACGGGGGTATGTGTATACTTTTTGAAATCTGCAAGAAAAACGCCATTTCAGAAATGTATGGGTTGGGGGAGGGGAGGGTTGCCATTTCAGCGTAGCACAACACATTGGACGTGTACACAAACATGGTACTGCACCGTTCATCCATTTTTCTTCAGAATCAGAATATTTCGTTTGATGACCCCTTTTGATGGTGTACTTCAAGGGTGGGCCATCTCCTTGGTTTGGGTACGCGACCCCCCCCCCCCCCTCCCTCCCTGCCCTCCGGGCCCACTTAGTTACCAAGGGTCAATAGCTACCGGCCATACATATGGTGGCGCCGAAGGCGCCCCAAAATTTTTTTCATTCCCCTTGCCAACGTACCATCCCTCCCCGCCCAGGCGGTGGAGCACCCCAACGCTATACTTGAACCCAACCTTGACTCTAACACCCACCCCAACCCTCAGCCTGCTCCTAACCCTACACCTAACCCTACCCATGACCCTAACCCTAATCAAGACTGAATATTGGGACCGAGCTGGTGGGGGAGGGAACATTAGCTATGACTGGTGAGGGACATCAACAATGATTCACACATTGATGGCTCTTGACAAAGTGAAATCAGCTTGCAAGTGAACCCCATCACCACGAGGCCCACTTTCAAGGCTTTTTGGACTTCTGAGGGGCCAAAATGCCCCAAAATGGGCTCAAAATGGGCTCAAAAATTGGCTCATTTCACCCATTTGTGCACCCCAAATGGTCTAGGATGAGGTTTGGAAAAATGCGTTTTTAACCCATTTTTGGTCCCAAAACAGCGCATCTTCAAGGCATTTTGGGATTTTCGGAGGACCAAAATGGGCTACCACAAGCTCAAAACGGTCCAAAAACACTTGTTTTAGCGTCTCATATGGTCTAGGAGCATTTTTGAGAAAAGTCATCTTTTTGCCCCTACTGGACCGTGTTGACCCATTTGGGCACCCACATGTTTTGGCTTGAGCCTGCAGCTTGCCGCAGCCTAGTGGGCCTAGGTATTGGGGTCTAGGCGTTGGTTTGGGCAATTTTGAGGGTTGGAAACCACAAAAGTGGGGGGTTGCGGGTGGAGTAGGTGCCCTCTGAATCGCATTTTGAGCCATGTAGCCAAAGATATGGCCTATTCTTGGTTTGTGGCTGTCGGCATTAGGAGCTCTTGGGGGCCTTTTTGGGCTGTTTCCGGGACATATCATGGAGTTAGAGGGCCGCAAAGAGCTCGTTGACACGGGGAAGTCAAGCCGCACGTGGAGTGCACGCACCGTTTCCCTTCGTTTGGCCGTTTTGCATGTGTTCTAGGGCTCTTTAGGCCCAAAAATGGCTGTTTTTGGCCCTAAACTGCAGTTTTTGAAACTGAGGTCCGCCACTTGCGAATCCCGTTCCCGGCCGCCACAGGTATCATCCACCAAAATTTCACCCGAATCCAAAGCACCACGACGGAGTTCTGATTTTTTCCCATTTCGCGCGTGCTGCTTGCTTGCTTGCTTGCTTGCTTGCTTGCTTGCTGCTAAACCTGGCAGGTCCACCCTAGACACTAAAAAGGGTTATAAAACCAAGACTGGTTCCACCAGCTCGGTGACCCTAACCCTAATCAAGACTGAATATTGGGACCGAGCTGGTGGGGGAGGGAACATTAGATATGAATGGTGAGGGACACCAATGAGTTACACATTGAAGGCCGTTGACAGGGTGGAATCAGCTTGCAAGTGATCCCCTTCACCACAAGGCCCACTTTCAAGGCTTTTGTGGACTTGTGAGGGGCCAAAATGCCCCAAAATGGGCTCAAAATAGGCTCATTTCACCCGTTTGTGCACCCCAAATGGTCTAGGATGAGGTTTGGAAAAATGCGTTTTTGACCCATTTTTGACCCATTTTTGGTCCCAAAACAGCGCATCTTCAAGGCATTTTGGGATTTTCGGAGGACCAAAATGGGCCACCCCAAGCTCAAAACAGTCCAAAAACACTTGTTTTAGCATCACACATGGTCTAGGATCATTTTTGAGAAAAGTCATTTTTCTGCCCCTATTGGACCCTATTGACCCATTTGGGCACCCACCTGTTTGGGCTTGAGCTTGCAGCTTGCCGCAGCCTACTGGGCTTGGGTACGGGTGTCTAGGCGTCCATTTGGGCAATTTTGAGGGGTGGAAACCACAAAACGAGGGGGGTTGCGGGTGGATTAGGTGCCCTCGGAATCGCGTTTTGAGCCATGTAGCCAAAGATATGGCCTATTCTTGGTTTGTGGCTGTCGCCAGCCAATCTGCACAAAATTTGGGGCTTGTGGGGGCCTTTTTGGGCCGTTTCCGGGACATATGGTGGAGTCAGAGGGCCGCAAATGGCTCGTTGACACAAGAAAGTCAAGCCGCACATGGAGTGCACCCACCCTTTCCCTTTCCTTGGCCGTTTTGAATGGGTTCTAGGGCTCTTTTGGCCCAAAAATGGCTGTTTTTGGCCCTAAATTGCAGTTTTTGAAACTGAGGTCCGCCACTTGCGACACCCATTCCCGGCCGCCACCGTTGAGTTTCTGGCTCATACTTTGTGTGGTTGTCCCTCACTCCAATAGGTATCATCCACCAAAATTTCAGCCGAATGTGAAGCACCACGACGGATGTCTGATTTTCCCCCATTTCGCGCGTGCTGCTTGTTGCTGCTTGCTGCTTGTTGCTGCTGCTGCTAAACCTGGTAGGTCCACCCTAGACCCTAAAAAGGGTTATAAAACCAAGACTGGTTCCACCAGCTCGGTGACCCTAACCCTAGCCCTAACGCTAGCCCTAGCTCTCACCCCAGAGGGAGGGCAAGGGGAGGTAACGGGAGCCTGTGCCCCCCCCCTCCACCCCAAATTGCCCCACCTGAACCCCCCCCAACCGACCCTCCCGACCCCCCCCCATCGCCCCTCCCTGAACCCCCGCGGTGGTACCGGGGCGAGGGTAGGCCGTGATGCAGCAGCCACACCAGAGGAGCAACAGTACGCCGGGTGCACCAGCGGCGGTACGTGCGCAGCGGCCCGGGTGCAGCTATGCAACACTCCCATAGTCCCACAATTGGTAACGGGGCGGGGGTTGGCAGCAGAGGCGCAACAGCCACCGTACCCTCCACCTTGTGCTGATGTGCACAGGGGTGGAGGCCCAATCCTTCCACCCAGTACTGGCGTGCACAAGGCCGGAGCACGTCCCTCCACCCTAAGCTGACTGCACAAGGGGGGTGGCCATACCCCCCACCCTCTGCTGACGCGCACGGGGCCCCACCGAGGCCTCCGCCCCCCCCCTCCCCTCCCTCCTCCCCTGCCCGCCCCCCCCCCTCCACACCCGGCCTGTGGCATGGCGACAGGCCTGCCCCCCCCCCCCCCAGCCCGCGGACGCGGCCGGGTGTGCATGGCATGCATGGCCGGCCGATATGCAGAGTCGTCGGGACAGCCATCGAGCGCCTCCCAGGCGGCCTGTGAGCCTCAAGGTCGGCCCTCAAATCAAATCAAATCAAATCCCTCCCTGTACCCCCCCCTCCAATGCCCCCCCCCCCCCCAAGGGGCCTTCGCCCCACTTCTACTGGGGGGGAGTCGCGTACAAAAGCGAGGAGACGGCCCACTTCTCATAATTGTTTTATTTCACGTTTTTCTCCACCTCAACGTCAATGCACGTGGCCAAAAATTTAGGTTGCGAAGCCTTGGTGGGGTGTGTCTTTCGATCTCAAAACCGGGCAGCAAAAGCGGTGGCCTCAGCGGTCGTCAGAATGGCATGCTCCTTGTGGGAGCATTCGGTTGGCTGTGAGTGGGAGTTACGGGGCTTCTTGCCTAGCTACCAGGCTCATGCCGAATCACTTGCACCCACTCTGCACCCCAGAGCGAGCCCTTTTGCGCGCCAACGGCTGTTGTGGTGCATCTGGGGAAGCAACAGCCCGTGGCGTGAATTTGTATGAAGACATGGTAGCTGCCTGTTAAAATTACGAGGCAGCAATCAACACATGCACGGTCCAAAACAGACAAAAATCTCAAACATGTCGTCAGTACAGCATGCAGACCTAGGGTGTTCCAAGTAGCCCTTTTCAAGGGCTTTCCGAATATACCCCACATACCCCTACCTCGGAACACTCAGTGGGCACAAATGAGGCAACAATGGCACCGACCCCCCCCGAAACCCAGAAAGTTGGCATAATCGGCAACGTCCCCCAGAGATGTATGAATACATCTCAAATGAAGAACCTGGGTATGTATATTATTCCCCACAGGGCCGAACCCTGGCCTCCACCCCAGTGTGGCCACAACAAGGGAAGGTTACTGGGCTGAGTAACAGTTTCAAACCCCGAACCCTCAAAGGGGAAGCCCCTAAGGTGTAGCCACCACCAACACGGGCATGTACCCTTTGGGTAACATGAACCACACCACCAGCATGCTACGGTAATAACCATAATCTAATGCTATACTTTGCAATAACGGTATGGTCCCCCCCCCCCCCGGGTCTTGTTGTCACAGCCGCGTGAGACAGGGTGAGGAAAGGGCCAGCGAGCCACATGCAGTGGTGTATGTTGTAAATCGTGTAATTTTTTGGGGGTAAACGCGTGTAACAAAAAAGTCATCTAGTCGCGTAATTTTTTTTTGCCGTAAGTCGTGTAAGCCCGTCACATGCATTACCGCAAAAGAAACTTACACGACTAGACGATTTTTTTGTACACGGGTTTACCGCAAAAAAAAAGTTACACGACTAGACGATTTTTTTGTCACACGCATTTACCGCAAAAAAAACTGCACAACTTATCGCAAAAAAAATTACACGATGTGACGATTTTTTCCTACACGCGTTTACCGCAAAAATAAAAATTGCACGACCTCACCGCAAGGAAACAATTACCAATTTTACTGAAAATGCATGTCTCTAGGCAATGTGCCCACCTTTGGGCCACTTGTGACTTTTTCCCCGCGCTTGGTGTTGGGGACCCCCGAGAATGCAGGGGTGACATAGCACTTCCGCCCTCTTTCGGGCCCCCGAGAAGGCAGGGGTGAGGTAGCCACTTCTGATTTTGTCCCCCTTTGCAGGGCGGTCCTTAGGGACCCAGATTTTTTTTGGTTATGGTTAGCTTAGGGACTCACAATCCACGCTTTGTTGTGTGGCCCCTAGAGTTGGGGTTGGGGACTCACAATCCACGCTTTGTTGCGTGACCCCTCGAGTTGGGGTTAGGGACTCACAATGCAAGCTTTGTTGCGTGGCCCCTCGATTTGGGGTTAGGGACTCACAATCCACACTTTGTGGTGTGGCCCCTTGAGTTGGGGCTAGGGGCTCACACTCCACGCTTTGTTGTGTGGCCCCTTGAGTCGTGGTTAGGGACTCTCAATCCACGCCTTGTTGCGTGGCCCTCGAGTTGGGGTTAGGGACTCTCAATCCACGCTTTGTTGCGTGGCCCCTAGAGTTTGGGTTAGGGACTCACAATCCATGCTTTGTTGTGTGGCCCCTTGAGTTGGGGTTAGGGATTGGCAATCCACGCTTTGTTGCGTGCCCCCTCGAGTGGGGCTTAGGGGCTCTCAATCTACGCGTTGTTGCATGGCGCCTCGAGTTGGGGTTAGGGACTCACAATCTAAGCTTTGTTGCGTGGCCCCTCGAGTTGGGGTTAGGCACTCACAATCCACGCTTTGTTGCGTGGCGCCTCGAGTTGGGGTTAGGTACTCACACTGCACGCTTTGTTGCGTGGCGCCTTGGGTTGGGGTTGGGGACTCACACTCCACGCTTTGTTGCGTGGCCTCTTGAGTTGGGGTCAGGGACTCACATTCCACGCTTTGTTGTGTGGCCCCTCTAGTTGGGGTTAGGGACTCACAATTCACGCTTTGTTGTGTGGCACCTCGAGTTGGGGTTAGGGACTCACAATCCACGCTTTGTTGCCTGGCCTCTTGAGTTGGGGTTAGGGACTCACACTCCACGCTTTGTTGCGTGGCCTCTTGAGTTGGGGTCAGGGACTCACATTCCACGCTTTGTTGTGTGGCCCCTCTAGTTGGGGTTAGGGACTCACAATTCACGCTTTGTTGTGTGGCACCTCGAGTTGGGGTTAGGGACTCACAATCCATGCTTTGTTGCCTGGCCTCTTGAGTTGGGGTTAGGGACTCACAATCCACGCTTTATTCTGTGGCGCCTCGAGTTGGGGCTAGGGGCTCAACATCCACGCTTTGTTGCGTGGCCCTTGGAGTTGGGGTTAGGGACTCTCAATCCATGCTTTGTTGCGTGGCCCCTCGAGTCGGGGTTAGGGACTCACAATCCACACTTTGTTGCGTGGCGCCTCGAGTTGGGGTTGGGGACTCACAATCCACGCTTTTTTGCGTGGCCCTCGAGTTGGGGTTAGGGACTCACAATCCACACTTTGTTGCGTGGCCCCTCGATTTGGGGTTAGGGAATCACAATCCACGCTTTGTTGCGTGGCGCCTCCAGTTGGGGTTAGGGAGTCACACTCCACGTTTTGTTGTCTGGCCCCTTGAGTTAGGGTTAGGGACTCACAATCTAAGCTTTGTTGCGTGGCCCCTCGAGTTGGGGTTAGGGAGTCACAATCCAAGCTTTGTTGTGTGGCGCCTCGAGTTGGGGTTAGGGACTCTCAATCCACGTTTTGTTGTCTGGCCCCTTGAGTTGGGGTTAGGCAGTCACAATCCACGCTTTGTTGTGTGGCCCCTTGAGTTGGGTTTAGGGACTCACAATCCACTCTTTGTTGCGTGGCGCCTCGAGTTGGGGTTAGGGACTCTCAATCCACGCTTTGTTGCGTGGCCCCTTGAGTTGGCGTTAGGACTCACAATGCACGCTTTATTGTGTGCCCCCTAGAGTTGGGGTTAGGGACTCTCAATCCAAGCTTTGTTCTGTGGCGCCTCGAGTTGGGGTTAGGGACTCACAATCCACACTTTGTTGCGTGGCCCCTCCAGTTGGGATTGGGGACTCACAATCCATGCTTTGTTGCGTGGCGCCTCGAGTTGGGGTTAGGGACTCACACTGCACGCTTTGTTGCGTGGCCTCTTGAGTTGGGGTCAAGGACTCACAATTCACGCTTTGTTGCGTGGCCCCTCCAGTTGGGGTTGGGGACTCACAATCCACGCTTCGTTGCGTGGCGCCTCGAGTTGGGGTTAGGGACTCACAATTCACGCTTTGTTGTCTGCCCCTTGAGTTGGGGTTAGGCAGTCACATTCCACGCTTTGTTGTGTGGCCCCTCCAGTTGGGGTCAGGGACTCGCAATCCACGCTTTGTTGTGTGGCGCCTTGAGTTGGGGTTAGGGACCCACAATCCACGCTTTGTTGTTTGGCCCCTTGAGTTGGGGTTAGGCAGTCACATTCCACGCTTTGTTGTGTGGCCCCTCCAGTTGGGGTCAGGGACTCACAATCCACGCTTTGTTGCGTGCCTCCTTGAGTTGGGGCTAGGGACTCACAATCCACGCTTTGTTGCGTGGCCCCCTGATTTGGGGTTAGGGACTCACAATCCATGCTTTGTTGTGTGGCCCCTCCAGTTGGGGTTAGGGACTCACACTCCACGCTTTTTTGCGTGGCCCTTGAGTTGGGATTATGAACTCCTAATCCACGCCTTGTTATGTGCCCCCTCCAGTTGCGACTCTGAACTCACAATCCACGCTTGTCTTCGTGGCCCCTCGAGTTGGGGATAGCAGCTCACAATCCAAGCTTTGTTGCTTGACCCTTTGAGTTGGGGTTAGGGACTCACAATGCACGCTTTGTTGCGTGGCCCCTCCAGTTGGGGTTAGGGACTCACACTCCACGCTGGGTTGCGTGGCCCCTTGAGTTGGGGTTAGGGACTCACAATCCACGCTTTGTTACGTGGCCTCTTGAGTTGGGATTAGGGGCTCACAATCCATGCTTTGTTGCGTTGCCCCTTGAGTTGGCGTTAGGGACTCACAATCCACGCTTTGTTGCTTGGGCCTTGAAGTTGGGGTTAGGGGCTCAAAATCCACACTTTGTTGTTTGGCCCCTTGAGTTGGGGTTAGGGACTCACAATCCACGCTTTGTTGCGTACCCCCTCGAGTGGGGCTTAGGGACTCTCAATCCACACGTTGTTGCGTGGCGCCTCGAGTTGCGGTTAGGGACTCACCATCCACACTTTGTTGCGTGGCGCCTGGAGTTGAAAGAAAGGGACACATGGGTGGGCGAGGCCTCGCCCTTCCCTTCTGACCATGGCCCGGTGGTGTGGGACGCTCGGGGAGTCCTCGATCCAGAAGACAGGCCCAAGGTGCTCCTGTGCGCCAAGTACTTCCAGGTCCGCGATCAGGGCATCACGGGGGCCTACCATACGGCCTTGGCGGCCACCCGGCAGGAGCGGGGCGCGCGACCGGAGGATTTGGCCGGACTGTAATCATACTTCCTGGCCTCTACTTTTTGGGTGTTGGAGAGTACCCACGCCCCCCTACCCGTGCGAGTTCAGGGAGCTGCCCGGGCGCGTGGACCAGGTTCACCGACAACTCCAGGCCCACGCCAAAAGGTGGTCCAGATGATGGGAGTCTTTGGACACCCTTAAGGGTCGGCCAGACCTACGCAGCAACCTGGCGGAGGCTTGGGAAGTGGTCAACCTACAGCGGTACCTCGCACACCTCCGGTAGGTGGCCCGATTCACTCGGCCCTCCCAGGGGGCCTTCCGATGTCTATACGGGCCGACCCGCACGCCACCGGTCCAGCCGCGGTTTTCCGCCCACGTGGACGTGGCTCTGCGGACCCGAGCCAAGGTAGCCTTGGACCAAGTCCGCCAACGCCACCAGAAGGCGCTACGGGGGTTGAGGCCGGCGGATATTAGGCACATCACGGGGTGGGTTACACCACCGAACGTGCTGGGCCTGCCTACGGCGACACCTCCTCATCTACACCGCATCCTTCAACGCACCGGCAACACAGCGCCGGCGCGGGATCGGCTGCAGTACTGGATGCTGCGGGAGATGGACGACGGCGGCCTCGACATCATGTGTGAGGATGATGAGGCATGGCCCATCCTGGACGATGTCCGACACGCTTTCGGATCCCCAGACCACGTCTTTCGGGATTCGGTACACTAGGTGGTGGGCTACGGCCCGGACCTGTATCTCCTGCACCGTTCCCTCGTGGAGGACATGTGCCTCGACATGGGCGGAAAGGACAATGTTGACTACGCCATAGGGTGGTTCGATGCGGGCTCCGGGCAAGGCTGTCCTCTCTCCCCATCGGACTACGCGCCCATGGGGGAGGTCCGCGCGAGGATGGTCTCCAAGGCCTACCCCCGGGTGCACACCCCGGCCGGCCTACTCCACATTTTGGCCTGGGCTGACGACACGGTGTGGCTAGGAGGCTCCCCGGAGGACGCGTCCGCCATCGCTCGGGCCCTGCCCGCCGCGGAGGACGCCGTGGCCCTGGGTTCTGACGTGTCTAAGATGCACGTGCTACGCACGTGGATGGAGGGCAGCGAATTCGGTACGGAGCACCTTCGGTCTGGATGAATGGGGTCCGGTTACCCGTAGCGTCGGAGTCGGAATACATCCACTCCCTGGGGCAGCACGCCCTCCCCCATACTTACCACAAAGAGGACTTCCATAACCTTATGACGGCGGCACGTCGTGCATCTGCGGTGATACCCCTCAAATCCCTGCGGGCGCAGTACCCTCTGGCCATGTATAACCCGAAGGCAAGCGGCATGGCGCGGTTTCAGGCCGGGGTCCGACCCCCCCCCCCCCCCCGGTCAGGGTGTGGCATCTGGCGGACCTCCCCGCCGTTTCCGCCCTGCGCGCGGTTGTGGGGGAGAACCTGCCGGCACATCGCCTGCTAGGGCCGGTGCAGGCGGGTCTCGCGGGCATATTGCCTTTGGGGGCCCGACATGTTGGCCACGTTCGTGCTCAACTACGCCCACCAATGGAACCACCCCAACCCCCTCACCCGCGCCTCCGCCAAGTGGGGGCTCATGTGCACCCTCTGGCGGTTTAGCCCGGACATGCCGTGCGTGCTACGGGGTCTGGCGGACTGCGACTGCCACCCCAGGGACCATGATCGTTTCCTCCGGTACACTTGGCTCATGGATATTCGGGTCTCGGCTGTCTTGGAGAGCCATCATATGGAGGTGCCCAAGCACCCCCGGAGAACGGCGGGCACCGCCAGCGAGGCGGACGACGCCCACGCGGCCCCGGCGGCCGGCTACCGGGACTGGTCATGCACCCGCAGGGCGGGGTGGCCATCACGTTTTCGTGGACCGGAAACTCTCCCCCCGTGGCCCCGGCACATGCACTGGGCCCGGGAGCAGATCCCGATGAGGGCATTACTCTGCGAGATATTCCCGACGAGGCGGTTTTCGCACAGGACGCCTCTTGGTACCCCAACCACACAAATGGTGGTGGCTTAGTGGTGGCGGATCCGGCGACGGGGTGGAGTCAGACGTACCGTATACCCATCCCAGTACACGTGGAAGGATCTTACCAAGCGGAGTTGTACGTCGCTTGGGAAGTGCTGCTGGCGCAAGGGGTACATCAACACGGTCCAGTCCCGTAACCCGGGGTCCTCGCCGCTCTCTGACGACCCGCTACGTGCCTGCCGGGGGTTATTAGCCGAGGGGTTCTGTGCTCCCCAGCACCTGTACTCCCACCGCGTCGGCACCTTTCTGGATTTCCTATTGGACACGGCCGACGGAGTGGCGAAGAGACAGGCCGCGAAGGCCCAACCAGAGGTAGGCTGGATCCAGGGGCTCCAAGCGCCCCAGGTCTGTTTCACCCACAACACCGTCCAGGTGCACAACCTGGAGCGCTTGGTGGAGACCGCCGCCCGCCGCCTGTGGGGTCTCCACATGGGGGCCCCGGAGCAGGCGGTGCGCAAATCCCTGTCGGTATATCATGCCATCACGGAACGCGGTCTGATCCGTTGGGGAGCCCACCTCCGCACGATGGTGCAACGAGCAGGTCTAGGACATGCGGGGGACACCCGCCCCTGCCCGGCTTGCCTAAGTGAGGTGGGGACCCGGCATTGGGTCTCTACTTGCCCGTGGCGGCACTTGTTTCGGCTGGCCGTGCATACCCAGTTGCACATGCACCTGGACACTTTATGCGCGCATTGGAAGCGACACGCGGTATCGGCATGGGGCGTCATAGTCCTGTATGGTCCGGATGCCTTTGCCCTCAGTGTGGGCTCGCCGGACGACGATGACCCTCATCCCGGACCCGGGGTCCGCACCATATACCTGGACCCTTTCGGCGATTGGGAACCCGAGGATCTGGGATATCTATATGACCCGGGGCTAGTGGTGTGGGCCGCGCAGCGCGTGCTCGCCATCGTGGTAAATTATTGGGACGCTCTGAATCGCAAGTGCGAGATGCCCGTCATCCCGGCGGTCAAAGAGGTCTACTACCGTGATGCCCACGAGCAAACGTGGGATCTGGCGACCCCACGGGTGGGCCGTCTCCTCGGTTTGGGTACGCGACTCCCCCCCCCCCCCCCCTTCGGGCCCTCCGGGCCCACTTAGTTACCAAGGGTCAATGGCTACCGGCTATACATATGGTGGCGCCGAAGGCGCCCCAAATTTTTTTTCATTCCCCTTGCCAACGTACCATCCCTCCCCGCCCAGGCGGTGGAGCACCCCAACGCTATACTTGAACCCAACCTTGACTCTAACACCCACCCCAACCCTCAGCCTGCTCCTAACCCTACACCTAACCCTACCCATGACCCTAATCAAGACGGAATATTGGGACCAAGCTGGTGGGGGAGGGAACATCAGCTATGAGTGGTGAGGGACATCAAGAATGATTCACACATTGATGGCTCTTGACAAAGTGAAATCAGCTTGCATGTGAACCCCATCACCACGAGGCCCACTTTCAAGGCTTTTTGGACTTCTGAGGGGCCAACATGCTCCAAAATGGGCTCAAAATGGGCTCATTTCACCCGTTTGTGCAACCCAAATGGTTTGGGATGAGGTTTGGAAAAATGTGTTTTTGACCCATTTTTGACCCATTTTTGGTCCCAAAACAGCCCATTTTCAGGGCATTTTGGGATTTTTGGAGGACCAAAATGCGCCACCACAAGCTCAAAACAGTCCAAAAACACTTGTTTTAGCGTCTCATATGGTCTAGGAGCATTTTTGAGAAAAGTCATCTTTTTGCCCCTACTGGACCTTGTTGACCCATTTGGGCACCCACCTGTTTGGGCTTGAGCTTGCAGCTTGCCGCAGCCTAGTGGGCCTAGGTATTTGGGTCTAGGCGTCCGTTTGGGCAATTCTGAGGGGTGGAAACCACAAAAAGTGGGGGGTTGCGGGTGGAGTAGGTGCCCTCGGAATCGCATTTTGAGCCATGTAGCCAAAGATATGGCCTATTCTTGGTTTGTGGCTGTCGGCATTTGGAGCATCTGGGGGCCTTTTTGGGCCGTTTCTGGGACATATCATGGAGTTAGAGGGCCGCAAAGAGCTCGTTGACACGGGGAAGTCAAGCCGCACGTGGAGTGCACGCACCGTTTCCCTTCGTTGGCCGTTTTGAATGTGTTCCAGGCTTTTTTGGCCCAAAAATGGATGTTTTTGGCCGTAAAATGCAGTTTTTGAAACTGAGGTCCGCCACTTGCGAATCCCGTTCCCGGCCGCCACCGTTGAGTTTCTTGCTCAAACTTTGTGTGATTGTACTTCACACCCATAGGTATCATCCACCAAAATTTCACCCGAATCCGAAGCACCACGACGGAATTCTGATTTTTAGCCATTTCGCGCGTGCTGCTTGCTGCTTGCTTGCTTGCTTGCTTGCTTGCTTGCTGCTGCTAAACCTGTTAGGTCCACCCTAGACCCTAAAGAGGGTTATAAAACCAAGACTGGTTCCACCAGCTCGGTGACCCTAACCCTAACCCTAACCCTACCCCTAACCCTAGCCCTAGCTCTCACCCATGAGGGAGGGCAAGGGGAGGTAACGGGAGCCTATGCCCCCCCCCCCACTACCCCAAATTGCCCCACCTAGACCCCCCCCCCCAACCGACCCTCCCGACCCCCCCCCCCATCGCCCCTCCCTGAACCCCCCCCCCCATTGCCCCTCCCTGAACCCCCCCCCCCCATCGCCCCTCCCTGAACCCCCCCTCCAATGCCCCCCCCACCCCCCCCCCCCCCCCCCCCCCCCTAAGGGGCCTTCGGCCCACTTCTACTGGGGGGGGAGTCGCGTCTAAAAGCGAGGGGACGGCCCACCCGTGGGCGACCCGGATCCTGGACAGTTTTGACCCAACCGCCTATGAATGGGGAGCCCGGCCAGCTATGGCCGGATTTTGGCCCGAGGTGAGCTTGCTGTGGCCCGTCTGCGAGCGTGGGCAGCTCACTGCCGTCATGCCTCTATGGCAGCAGCTGCCCCCGGACTTGGGGGGGGGGATCCCTAGGAGTCCTGTGGTATTCGGACCGGCGGCCGCCCCAGGCTACGGGCAGTTGGCCCCGAGCAGTCCGGGAGGCACAGGTGGTTATCATCGACGGGCCGGGCGGCCTCCCCGCGCGACGGACGGTTTGGCTCATCACCTATGGGCCGCCACACCGCTACATGGGGCTGTATGAAACGAGAGAGCTCCACGATCGACGGCTGGTGCGCCGGCTGCGGGACATGCTCCTGGCCACGCTGCGCATGGCCGGGTACCAGCCCCGGGTCACCTATCAACTGTTGGGGCCCGCCCTCCGACCCTCTCGCTAGCCGCGCGGCGCCGTCCGACCCAGGTACGTTCCCGGGGCCGGGGCCGAAGGGGCCTAAGGGAATAGGTCCGCGCACGGATAGCTCCGGCAGGAGTGCTGTGTGACGGGGGGGGGGGGGGGGTCCGGCTACGGACCAAGCCCCCGTGACGTGCCGGCCAAACGCCGCCCAGTCAGTAGTGCCTGGCGAGCTAAGGGCCCACACCCGTGAGACTGCGCCCCTCTCCCCAAGCGGGGGTGGCGGACCGTGCCGGAAGTGGAGCCGGCGCTCTGCCTCGCCCCCCAATCCGTGCCCCTGGGGGGTTCCAGCAGCGTGTAAGGCGGTTGTGCGCGTTGTGCGGGCCAGGGGACAAGAGGAGGAGACGAAGAGGAGAGCCGCCGCCATGATGCTTAGCCGGACGGGTCGGGACAGAGACCCCCCTCTCGGTCGCGGCCAGATCGGTGAGGGCCGGCGGGCACCATGGGGATGTGCCGTGGGTGCGCCCTACTGGGGGACTGCATCTCCTCCTCCTCCTCCTCTCTGCACCAGGGTTGTGCTCAGGCAAGGGTGACGAGTGGGTGTATGGTGTGGTGTGGTGCGCATGCACGCTGCTGATGCTTCATCTCCCTGTGACACTTCCTCGACTTGCACCTAACAGGGAGCACCAATGGGCTGCTCACAGGAATGTGCTCTCAGCAGGCCTATTCTGAGGGGGGTGGTCCGTAAAAGTCTGTCGGGCTACTGTACACCCAGTGTCTACGACGCACAGTGGCCAGTGCTATGGGAAAGGGGCGTTGTCCAGGAAGAGCTCGTAGGGCACCGTGTTGTACCCCACCCTCCCCAGTGTCCAACGAACTCCTTGTCCAACGAACACTTCTGTTCGAACTGTATTTTTTTGGGATCTGAATTAATGAGGTACCCAGCCACACCAGTTCGTCAATTAGGTACCAACCGGCGTGTCCAATGAACACTCTTGTTCGGACTGTATTTTTTGAGGACTTTATTGTTCGCTGGACACAGGGGGGGGGGGGGGTATACCTGGTGTCTACTGCTGCGGCGGTTGGGGAACGGGTGGGGGGTCCAAAAAGGCTGGTGGGGTGCCGTGTAGTCAACCTGTCCTGTTTTGCTGGAGAAGGCACTGTCTGGGGCGCAAAAGGGCCCACCGTGCTGGTTGCTGGCATGCCTTGGCATGTCGTAGCCATGGCTTGGTGCGCCGTGTGCATGCGTGAGGTCCATGGGGGCGGTGGTGCATGCCCATCTGCGTACAGCCGCTCCATGTTCCCTAAAGGTGCTGGTGTCAGTGATGCGGGGGCTGTGCTCCCATGAGGAGGGCGAGAAGCTTGGGGGGGCAGAGGAGCCGTACGTGGTCATGAAGGTGCGGGACAGCGTGTTCAAGACTGCCTCCAAGGCCAACTCCAGCACGCCTGTGTGGGACGAGACCTTTGAGGTGATGATTGGATTCCGTGACAAGGTCCAGATCCAAGTGCTAGACAACAAGGCCAAGGAGGTGTGTGACGTGGTCTGTGCGACGGGGTGAAGTGGTTGCGGTGGGTCAGTGTGGGTTTGGGGGTGGGTGTTTACGGGTCAGTGTGTCTGGATGCGTGCGCGCGCGAGGGCGTGATCCCCGAGGTGACGTGTGGTCACCACGACATGTTGGCCATGAATAGTCTTCGAATCGACGATAGAGAAACAGCTTGGGACGGGTCCGGGTAACAGGGGACCGTTGTTGTGCCAAGTAGTGGTATCATACCGCCACGCTCCGATTGGTACAGAAAGCGCCCAGTGGCCCGCACATTTTTGTCTGCGGCCTGACAAGGGAAAGCAGACGGCCATGCACTCCCACATGCAGAATCGAATCTCGCGCGTTGTTCGCCGAGGCACAAACCGACCCTCCTGCGTGCCCCTTGTGCGCTCCCAGCCCCCCCCCCCCCCACGCCTCGGCAGTGCCACCCACCGTTGCCCTCCCCAGACAAAGCACCACCACCACCACCACCACCACAATCAGTGTAGCACACCCTCGGCCCCCGGACCATTCGTTGTAGCGATGCCGTCCCGAAGCGCGGCCCGGGGTGGGCTTCTGAGGTTTTGACAGCGCCAAGCCCCAACCCCTGCATCTCGGGTGGAACTATGGGGTGCGCACCTACGCATGCACGCACACTCACACGCACGCGCACACACACACACACACGCACACACACATGCACCAGGTGGATGTCTGTGCCTGTGGCGCTGTCGTCTGTCCCAGGGCGACAAGGCAGGGGAGCAGACAGGGGGCTCCGAGGTGCTGGGCATTGACATGGTGACGCGCGTTGGGCAGTATATGTGGATCCCAATCCTGAACGACGATGGCGCCAACGCCGGGAAGGTCCTCATCCAAATGTCGGAGGGCAAGATGCCGGAGCGGTTTCCGGTGCGGCTCTTGCAGGCGTACGGCCTGGCCACGAAGCATATCAAGGTCCTGTCCACTTGCCTCTCCTTGGGATGCAACCCTTTTGCCCCTGCTTGGCCCAGCGTGCGACCTCAACAGCGTGCGGACGTGGCCCACAGACTCGGGCCACGAGCCACCAACGCTTCGTAGTAAGCTTTCAAACTCTGGACACTGACCGCCAATGGTTGGTGGTTAGCCCACAACAATCTGCTCAAGGAGTGCGGAATGCTTTGGACGTGGCAAGCCCCTTCATACGAGGCCTCCTGGCCAGGGTCGTACACCCCTCCCAAAATGGATTCCCACTGTGGGATGCACTCCAATTTGCGGCCGGAGCGCTGCAGTTTCACCCACCCTTTTTCCTCCCAATGGAGGAAGCATAGTTCCCAATGGGACCCCCGCATCAAGGCACCCCGTGGGCCCGTAAAAACTTTAGCTTGCGTCAAGTCCCCGGCACCAATTGGTTCGGGGATGGGGGACAGGGGTTTTCCCGGCTGGGGCTGTCCCCCCATGTCCATGCCCCTCCTGTGTACCGCAAGCCAGCCCCCCCCCCCCCCCGCGCACCCTTGTTCCGGATCCGGTGTCACAAGAGACGGCGAAATGTCCAGTGCAAGGTGACATACGCAACGTCGGCCGACGTAAAAAGGGGGGCATCGGGGCAGCACCCACTGTCTAGCGCTGCTTGCACCCAGGGCAGGGTTACCACATTGCGCTGGTTGGTGTGGCTCAGGCCCCATGCATGGCCCTCCTCCCCCTTCAACCACGGAGTCACAACCACATCCCCCCCACCCCCTGCGTCCTCCACCGCCACCTCCTCCACCTCCGCTTTCACCTCCTCGATCTCCTCGGGCACCTCCTCTTTCACCCCCCCCCCCGTTGCCTCCTTCTTCCTCTTTTTCTTCTCCTCCTTCTTCTTCTCCTTCTTCCTCTTCTTCTCCTCCTTCCTCTTCTCCTTCCTCCTCCTCTTCTTCTACTGGGCCGACGAGTCCAACGACTCACTCGAGGAGTCGCCGGCGGGTGGGGATGCGGGGTGAGCGGCGGGGGGTTGCCCGGAGGAGTGGGCTTGAGTCGGAGCTTGAGGGGGAGGTTGAGGAGGAGCTTGAGTTGGAGCTGGAGCTTGAGCTTGCGCTTGAGCTGGAGCTTGGGCTGCTAGTCGCTGCCCCTGTGGGCGTGTTAGAAGTCGTTCATGACTCCTTCATAAAACCGGTTCATAATTCATCGGTTCATAAATCAATTCACAAAGTATTTATGACGGCAGTTTCGGCATTCGAAATGTAGTGTGGCCACATAAGACATGGGTGTGTCGGCACATTTGCCAATTTCAGCACATGTGGCCCCCTGCTGGTGCACCAGGAATTTTTTTTTTAGTCTGATGCATCCCATAGGTCCTGCCTGATTTGCCAATTTCAGCACATGTGGCCTGCGCATGTGTGTGTCTGGAGTTGTATGTGTTACACGCAAGCCACGCCCTTGTCCAAGCTACAGTAGGTGTAGGGACTGTAATAATTGTGTACATGGGCGTAGCTTATACAAGGGGGGGGGGGATTTCTGCAACAAAAATTGCGCAAAAATATTTTCTGACTTGAACACCATTGTGCTGCATGGTGCATCCCTTTTCTTGTTTGCCCTCCTTGCTTCGCTTTTAGACAATGTGGAATCATTGGTAGGGTATGTTCTCCTGTCCTGTGTGAACATTTATGGGCTAGCCAAAGTATTGCTGCTTCTTGTATGCTCTTGCAGCACTTTCTGTGCCGTTATTTCAGCATTTGATGTGCCTTGCGCACTATTATCGACGAATTTACAAACTGGTTTTGTGAACAAGTGGTAGGGCCATGTTGCAAAGTGCATTGGGTCCAACTGATCGACATTTGTATGCCTGTGTAGGGATGGGCTGCAATCCCAAAGTCCCAGGTACCCCAGGTCCTTTTCAGTGGCACCAAAATGAATGAAACATCCCCCCCCCCCAAAAAAAGAGGGCAAACGCCAAAAAAAAAACACAAAATATATAAATCAGATTCTCAGTGTGCCAAAAACAGCCCCGCAAACCTGGGTTCCACAGAAAAAATCGCAAAAATGATATATTTTCCCCCTATTTTGGGTGCTGTCACAAATTCTGCATAAATAAAATTCAAAACACCCAACGCAAAAATCAGTATTCCACAAAATGTTAATTTTGGCACAGTATCAACTGTGTGTCAGTGCAGTCCCCTACCTGCGCTCAAATTTCTACGGCGTCGTCATCATCGTGAGTGACAATAGCCGGCAGCTCCCGCCGAAGCCCTGCAGTACACAAGCTGGGAGGGAGTGGGGGAGGGATAGAGGGGTAGAGAGGGCGGGGCAAACCACCACCACATCGGCCGCAGCCGAATTATGAACCCCGTGAGGTCGCAGGACGGCTTTCGGGGTGCAGCACCACAAACCCGGCCCAGCCAACCTCTGGAGAACGGCCTTTCTTTGTCCCAGGACAACAAGACCCACGACCTGTTCGTGCAATTGGACATGGGGAAACAGACCTTCAAGTCCACCGCCAAGAAGAACGCGTCGGACCCGCTGTGGGACGAGGAGTTCCTGCTGGACGTGTTCCCCTACGAGAGCCTGCACCTGATAGTCAAGGACCTGGACTGGCTGCAGGATGTGCCCCTGGGCGAGGCCTACATCCCGGCAAAAGAGCTGTATGAGCACAGAGGCGAGCAGGTGCGGGTTGCGTGTGCGTAGTGGCCGCATTGGTGCATGCCAACTGTCTGTTGTTGCACAGGGGTGTGCCATAAAGGGTCAGTGAGTGTGCCTGTCGGTACGTCCGGGTGTACGCACTGGTTTGGGTTTTTGAGGATGAAAGTGTCTTCGCCGTTTGTCGACAGACGATGGGGAGACATATGTTTGGCAGGTGTGGCCTGTGGCAGTTGTTCCTCTGCTCACAGGTGCTGCTTCAGCCCCTCCCAAGCGGCGCCAGCATGCTGCACATAGCGGCGTTCGTAAGACAGTGAAGTCTGGCGGATGCCCAGCACCACGGTAACACAGCGCCAGGCAAGGGGGGGGGGGGGAAAGCCCTGAGGTGTTGCTGCTCTACTGGCACTTGGCGGCTTCGATCAACTTCTTGCCAATCATGAAGATTCACCAAGCCTGTGGTGGCCCACCATTGGCCCACCATTGGCCCACCGTGGGGTCGCCAGCCCTATTGGTGACCAATGTTCCCCCAATTCTTTTATCCCCCCACCCCCTTCACTACCACTTTTTTGTTCACTTCTTGCCCTGGAGGGGGGGGGGGTTACGTGGTATCTGATAGTTGAGAACCCCCCCCCCCCCACTTGGGGCATCCTTCGGCACTGTCAACGCTTCGCGTCATTGTCTGCGGTTCACGTCAAGGGTCAGAGGGTCAGGGGCACGCAGTGCAGATGCATCCTTCAGGGCTGCAAGCGCCCGCGTCTCAGAGGCACCAGTCAAGCACCAGTCAAGCAAAACGCCAGGCGCAGTGCACAGTGAGGGGGCATCTTTCAATGCTGCCACTGAGCTACTGAGTGGGGCGTTTAAACTCTTCAGTGGTGGTGCATCCTTCAACAATGCCAACGCCCAGGGAGCGTGTTCGTATCGTCTGTGGGGTCAACCTCAACACAAAGCATGTGCAGCCGTGCCACAGAGTTCCATGAAGGGCTGGTTGCGTTCCTGGGGGTGTCGACGGGTGTCCATGTGCATGCCAACGGGTGTCAACGTGCGTGTTGCACAATCCCAAACAGCTGGGGGCTCCTGTTATTTTGGGTTCCTCTTACGGCTCGGACCCTGGTCTTTTGTTTGATGGTTGTACGTGAAGTTTGGAGGTTGCTCTTCCCCACTGGCGGGCAAGGGCAGGGGGGGGGATTTGCATGGTACTGGACAACAGTCAAAGCCCTTGATTTGTGTCAGAACCTCTGGCCCTGTATTACCATTCCCACGCCATTTTGTGGCGGAGAACCCTCCAAACTTCATGATCGAGCTGGGTCATTATGGTTCTATTGACTGTCAGGACGATCGTTCAGGACAATCGTCATGAAAACATGCTGAAAACGGTCATTTTTGGACGCCAAATTGGCCATAAACCCGGCTAGGTGGCTGTTTCAGGTGATGTGCATTCGCTATCCGATTGTTTTGAGCCACTTGGATGCCGATTTTGAGCCATGGCCTCCCCAAAAAGACTTTTTTTTTGCGCCTGCTGCTGCTGCTGCTTGCTGCTAAAACGCATTGCTCACCCTGGACCCTAAAAGGGTCGTAAAACCTCCACTGGTAAAGACACAGCTCGGTAATGCAAGCTGACTGCGTGCTCCTATTTTAGCTGCATCTGCTTTCCTGGGCTGTTCCATAAAGGCTGGTTGAAGACAGTGCAGTACAACTGGTGTCCAGAGCCCCGTCCTTTTTGTGACCTGTCCTTGATGATCCAGGGCATTTTGAGGGGAAGGAGTGCAGTTTTGTGGATTGCAATGGGATGTCTGCCCCAGTGCCTGCAAGTGCAGCTATTGCCCCTGTAGAATCCAGCCCCCTGCCAATATGATAGGCTTCAGTCACTCGCACAGGATAAATGTAATGTTGGCCCCAAGGTTGTCTTTTTTTTTGTTGAGAAACGTTGTGCCCCACTCCTTTTGGGGGCCACTGTTGGTCCACATACTGTTTTAAATGCTCCAGGGAGTGGGGTATTTAACACTAAGTCAAAGTCCCAGGGGTAAATCACCTTGAAGAGAGGTCGTTAGATCAAGCGCAGCCGCGGGCGTCATATCCCCCCGTTTTTGGGGGCTCATTCGCGTAGCATACACCAAGGCATGATATTTGATGTCCAACCCCTTGTAAAATCATTATTTTGCCCAATAAGACGATCACCCAATGGATTTGTTTTATTTTGAAGCATCTATCCCCTGAAACTGGATATTAATTTTTGGGGGGGGGGGTGGTGGTGGGGGGGGGTCAAAAGTAAGTTTGTGTTCAGAAGGGTTTGAACGAGGGGCAGATTGGGCAGAGCTGACAGGCCGGCCGGCGCCGCCAGCGGTCGGGCCAGCCGGGATTTTAATCGCCGACCTGCAGGTCTGTGGTCGGCTGCATTACCATTCGACCACTGCTTGGCCTGACAGTTGCTGCTCTCCCTGCTGCTTGTAGCCGTGTCTGCCACCGAAAAAACCCAAACTGTGTGTTTCTGTTTGCTTGCCTGCTTGCCCGACTGACTGTCTGACTGACTGCTTGCCTGAATAACTGACTGATTGGCTGACTGTCAGCCTCTCTTCGAGGTGCACTGCCGAAGGCAATAGAATTTTGCTGTGGGACATTTCGCGTGGGTCCCAGAAAGGACATGGCAACACCCATCCTGCACAAGCCACAATCTATATATATCTATTCAAGAGAGTCCCAACCGCCGCACACAGGCAGTGATGAGGGTCCACTTGATCTCAGGCCCTGACAGATGTTGGCACATTGACAGTGGAGTTCGGTTTATACCACTGGCAAGGGCAACTCTAGCTCCTCAGGCTTTGCTCAACATCTTTTTGGGGCCGTGCTGCTTGCTGTTTGTAG
This sequence comes from Eutreptiella sp. 'Long Island Sound 2002', assembly GCA_964036045.1. NCBI lineage: Eukaryota > Euglenozoa > Euglenophyceae > Eutreptiales > Eutreptiaceae > Eutreptiella > Eutreptiella sp. 'Long Island Sound 2002'. The sequence goes on from OZ038384.1 coordinate 44,601,280, forward strand.
CACCTCTTTTCAAAATTCAACGAAGAAAGACCGTTAATGAATTATGCTAAGAAATCGACATAATGCAGCCAATAAATACTAAAAGTTGTTGCTCTGCGCCCAAAAATGTAGATAATTGTCATGATTTGTTCCACAAAGTCAACGCTTGTCTAAAAGACCCTTTTTATATGTGACTGCAAAATCAGTCGGCATGTTTCAAGGAATAAGCCCCTCAAACAAAGCTCACAAACACTGTTGATGACAACCTACATCTTACATACAAGCCCAGGAACAGATGCGATCAAAAGACTGACTGCCGACAACTGACAACTGGAACAGTAACTGCCTACTGCCGCCAGTAGGGACCTCTCTTCCCCGGGAAGGTTTCTGATTTCGCCTGGTTCATTTTGCAGCCAAACTGAGAAACTCCCCCCACCCCTGGCGTTCTACATCGGGTAAGGAGGGAGGGATTTATATCCATGCATGAAAGACATGGCACTGAGCACTGGATGTACTATGTAGTATCAAACCAGCCTTTATGGAACCCCATGCACGGCACACCTATGCACAGTCCCTCCAAACAGCGCAAGCAGACAGGCCGACATGTTGATTAGTTTCCATTGGGAGGTATTTGGCGCTCGCAGCCTCTCCTCCGCCTGATGAGCCCCTCCTCTCTCCCTCTTTCACACTGTTGTGTCCTTTTTGCACCCTCCCTCCTTTCCTCACACCCTCCCTTCCCTCTCCTTACCGTGTCCAACCCACTGATGCAGGTGTGGGTGGACCTCAACAACACCCAGGGCTTCAACGAAGGCAAGCTACTGCTGTGGGTCTGCCCACCCCCTGGGTCCGTCTACCCTGATACCCTCGCCAACCGCCGCATCGTCCTTGAAGTGCCCACATCCCCACTCGCCATCATGGACGACTCCAGCACGTACAAGCCAGTATTCAAGGGTCAGTTCAAGCCCATCAACACCACCGAAGCTCTCCCTGTAGCATCCCAGCCCGCTGCCGACGTGCCGGGCAAGACCTCTGAGCCTCCTACTTCAGGGAGAGCCAGCCAGAGCTCGGCTGCAGCGACAGCCCATACATATGGTAACACTCCCTGACCTGCGTCCCATCCTTGGAGCCGTACCCTTGCCCTTGCCCTCAACCTCACCTCCCCGCGGGCACTCCAATGGCAATTATGGTTGACCACAGTTTGTACAGTACAGTGCCGTGTTGCTGTGTGTGTGTGTGTGTGTGCGGTGTATGGGGGTGCCCTTAGCGTAGTGCGGGCGCAGTGCAACTATTTGGGCGTCTAGCCGTACTAGGGACCCATACTTTGTGATACTCGGGGCATCATTGTTGCCGGTTTTGATGCTTCTTCCACATCTGGGATATGGCGTTTTTGGATTTTCACCCACTTTCAGCCATTTCCACCCCTTTTCACATTTTTTTGCTCATCTTCACCATGAACTCCCACACTTTGGTGTGGGCCCTTGAGTTGGGGTGATGGACTCCCACGCTTTGGCGTGGCCCCTCGAGTTGACGTGACGGACTGCCCGATTTTGGCTTGACCACAGTCGAATGCCCTATGCGAGGCCACATCCCTACTGATGAGGAAGCGTGGTTGTACCACAAGTTGAAAACAGAGGTTGAGAGGTTGACGTGGATTCCCTCCTGCAATAAACTTTGCCCCCGTGGTCCAGTTGAGGATGGGGTTGACACATACGCAGCTTTGGGACTAGCTGATAGGGTGAGTGAGCTTTCGATTGAACAAAAAAGAGGATATGTGTGTGGCTTTCCGCATTTTGCATGATGTCTTATATAGAGGGAAGGTGGCTTGTCATTTGTCTTGAGCTAGGGTAGTTTGAGTGGCTTAAATTCTATTGCCTTCGGCAAGTCCACCTCGCAGATAATTTACTCTGAGCAATGCACACTTAAATGATGAGCTGGTTGATGGGTATCAGCTCCTATTACGAAAAATAAACAGCCAAAATTCATACAAATTTGTCTTGTTTTTTTGGCCCTTCATTCATTATGAGCATCCATTGGTCCCATTCCTATTAGGGTTGTTAGATGATGGTAAATTACTCAAAGTAAAACGTACTTGCTGACCCAAGGATAGAGGGGTTGAGTGGCGGTCTTTCCGACGTACCGTGGAGGCCCCGCCTTGCCGTCGTTCCCGACTTGCGGGGGCCGAATGGCCGGACTTTTGATTTGGCTTTGAGTTGGAAAGCCCCGGAGTGTCCTCGCTAGTAGCCCTACCCATCTCCAGACACGGCAGACAAGTAGGTAGCTGGTGGGTGTATTTGGTTGGTGCTCTTCAAGTCGTTTGAAACTCTTTGAAGCAACACAGGAAGAAAAACTCTTTTTGGTACCAAGTTTCCATTGGCTCTTTTGGTTGACCCCTGCACACACACCCGATCCCCAAATAGGGTAAAAAACACAGGAATACTGCCTAAAACGTGCTTTACATAGCTTGGTTGGTCATTGTGAATGGTCACAAAGTCAAAAAAATAAGTCGCGGAAACTTCGATTTTGAGCTGTACATGGCGAAAAACCGCATAAGCAGGTTGTGTACCACTCCATTGCCCCCCCCCCCCCCCCAAGACACACAACCAATCCCCAAATAGGGTGAAAAACACATACCTACGGCCTAAAACGTGTTTTACATATCTTGGATGGTCAATTTAGGTGATCACAATATCAAAAAAAATACTTTCAACAACTTCGATTTTTGAGGTGTCCAAGGTGAAAAATTGCACAAGCAGGTCGTCTACCAATCCCTTGGGAGACCCCCCCCCCCTGGTGCCCATGCCCAAATAGGGTGAAAAACACATAAATGCGGCCTAAAGCATGCTTTACATACCTTGGATAGTAATTCTATTGCCTTCCAAGTCCACCTGGCAGAGAATCTACCCCAAGCAACGCGAACACAAAACATGGGAAAAACGACATAAATACGGCCTAAAACATGCTTTACATAGCTTGGATGGTCATTTTAAGTGATCACGGTATCAGAAAAATAAGTTTTGAAAAGTTCGATTTTTGAGCTACCTAGGGTGGAAAACTGCATCAGCAGGTTGTGTGCCCATCCCTTGGGAGCCCCCCCCCCCCCCCCCCGAGCTAATACCCAAATAGAGTGAAAAACACGTAAATACGGCCTAAAACATGCTTTACATACCTTGGATGGTCATTTCAGGTGATCACAATATCATGAAAACAAGTTTCGGAAACTTCGAGTTTTGAGCAGCCCTAAGGTGAAAAAATGCATAAGCACGTTGTGTGCCCATCCCTTGGGAGACACCCCCCCCCCCCCCGGACCTAATACCCAAATAGGGTGAAAAACACGTAAATACGGCCTAAAACATGCTTTAAATACCTTGGATGGTCATATTGTGTGGTCACAATATCATAAAAACAAGTTTCGAAAACTTCGATTTTGGAACTGCTGCCCAAGCTTAAAACCGCACAAGCAGAGTGTGTACCGGCCCATTCACCAGGCCATTATTGGGGGAAACAGTCATTTCGCGCCTTTGGCACGGGTTATGATCGGCTCTCAGCAAGGCTAGAAACGCACTTCCGTATCGTAGTAGGCATATACTGTCACAACATCCCCACTCACACCCCTCAGAATGGGTACCACGGGGTCACCAAGGTCGCCAAAACCGCCAACATAGCAAAAATGGCTGGAAAGTGCATAAACTGCATCGGCGCTCGTCCCACTCCGCCCCATACAAACCCCATGCAGTTGGGACCCGGTAACACTTTTTCGGCTCAAAATCGAAAAAACCAAAAGATTCAAGATTTTCAGCCCAAAGAAAGGGGGGGGTCATTTTTTTCGACATTTTTGACCCCCCCCCCCCACTCCCCCAAAACCTCAAAAAAGTGGGTTTCAAGTGGGGGGGGTCTGGGGGGGGGGGGTCCGAACCAAAAACTCATTGGGGGATACATTTATTGGGCAAAATAATGATTTTACAAGGGGTTAAACTAACAATTCAAACCCTTGGGGTAGGGTACGCGAATAGGCCCAAAAAGGCTCAAAAGGGGGGGGTATGTGGCGTTTTCCCCTATATACGCCTGCCTGGCTTTGATCTAACAACCTCTGCGAGGTGATTTTAGGTTATCACGGTATCAAAAAAATTACGTTTCGAAACCTTCGATTTTTGAGCTGCCCAGGGTTAAAAACTGCATAAGTAGGTTGTGCACCGGCCCATTCACTCATGTAAACCATTATTGGTGGAAATAGTCATTTCGCGTCTTTGGCACGGGTTGTGACCGATCCTCGGCAAGGCTAGAGACTACCAAAAACGTCTTTTTGTATCCTAGTAGGCATATACTGTCACAACATCCCCACTCACACCCCTCAAAGTGGGTAGCATGGGGATCACTGAGGTCGCCAAAACCACCAACATTGCAAAAATGGCCAAAAAGCGCATAAACTGCATGAGCGCTTGTCCCACACAGCCCCATACAAACCCCATGGAGCCGCAATCCGGAAACACTGTTTCGGCTCAACATCAAAAAAAACCAAAAGATTCATGATTTTCGAACCAAAAAAAGGGGGGTCATTTTTTGACCCCCCCCCCAACCCCCCCCCCCCACCTCCGTCAAAACCTCAAAACAGTGGGTTTCAAGTGGGGGGTTTTGGGGGGGTCTGGACGAAAAGCTCATTGGGGGATGTGTACATTGGACAAAAAAATGATTTTAAAAAGGGTTCAACTAACAATCCAACCCCTTGGGGTAGGGTACGCGAATAGGCTCAAAAAGGCCCAAAATGGGGGGGGTATGTGGCATTTTCCCCTATATATGCCTGCCTGGCTTTGATCTAACAATTTATGTGAGGTGATTTAGGGGCATTTGGGTAGCTAGGGTGGCCTAACTTTGAGGGTGTTTGGAAGGGGTCAGTATGGGGGTTCTTCACAGGGGAATCTAGTCCAAAAGTAGCGCGCAGTGCAAGGGTTCCCCCTGTGTCTGTGGCCTCCGTACCCATTGTGACGACAGGTACTGGAGGGAACGTAGTGCAGTATCATGGTTTGTGACAAAAGGGCCTAAAAGTTTCAGAAATAGATGTGCACCTTCCGTAGGTCAAAGACCTCGGATGGTGGGTGCATGGTCTAACAAGCTCGACACGAATGGGATTAAATTGGCAAACACACTATGGGTTGGTTGGCGTTTGGGGGGGTTGGTTCCCAGTCCATTTCACAGTGGTAAGTTCTATTGCCTTCGGCAAGTACACCTCGCAGAGAATCTACCCCAAGCAGCACACACCCAAAATAGGGTAAATACTACATTAATACTGCCTAAAGCACGCTTTGCATATTCCTTTGTCTATGGCTCTCGGGAGCCGAATTTGTCGTGCATGTCTCCGCTGAGGTTTGGTTGGCTCTAGGGGTTTTTGAGGGCGAGGAACGCACTGGAATTGTCCGTTTTTTGTAATTTCATCATTTTTGGGTGTAGAGCCACTTTGCTGACCGTGGCTCCGCTGTCATACGTGTCCTACATGTCCTGCATGACCCCATACCAGTAGGTAACAACGTCGCGCGTGTCCCGCGCGTGCCGCGCGCTTCTCACGTCTGGCTCCACAACTGTCCCCGGCGCCAATTACTTTGTGAAGTATGTTTTACGTGTTTTGCAGCACTTGTGCACGCCTTGGAATGCATGTGTGAGGGAGAACTGCGTGTACATGTCCAAGTCGCGTCAGTTACGCCCTGAGCGTGACACCGCCGTGGCCCACAGGGGGCCTTCGGAGAACTGCGTGTACATGTCCACGTCGCGTCAGTTACGCCCCGAGAGGGCTTGCTCTGCGGGTGGTGTGTGGTGGCTCTGCTCTTGTCCCCAGGGCCGAATTGCCTGTTCTGCGCGTTCTCAGTGTTCCCCAGCACCTGTGCAAGATTTTTGTTTCGTTGCTCAGCACTATGTGCCATGCTGCCTTTGTACCCCAGTCAGTACCAGCTACCCCACACCCACCTCACCGAGTGCGACCCCATGTCGTGCTGCGACGTCACGAAGGACCAGAATGCGGCGGTGGTTTTTCAAATGAAGCAGCAAACATGTATGTGTGCAGTGTTCGAGTTGCTCGAGTTTCACGTGTTGCCTCTTCGTGTGCCGCTGGTGATTTCACCCATTCTTTGCAGCCGGGTACCATGCCGGGTGGGTCTCCGGCATGGAGGAAGTGTGTGATAAAAAGACGAAGAGCAATCATTGGGTTCTGACGCTGACGCAGTCCTGCACGTACATGGTCCGTACAACAAAGGAGAAGGGCCGCAAGATCGAGGGCACCGGAGCACAGGTATACTTCGGTTATCTACCGGCTCGGAGTGTTTGATTACGATGCCTTACAGCACCTCCTCCCTGCCCCCCGCGCTTCTTTGCAGGGCACCGTGTCCATCAGCGTCGACAAGATCCGTGCTGGATCATTCTGGGGTTTTCTCCCCGATGAACCCGAAAAGGTACATGTTCTGCATGTTCCGGACGTCCGTGGTGTTGTCTTTGTATCAGTCCCTGGAGCTTGTCTGAACTGTCCCATGTGTTTTGCGCGTCGCGCGCGTTGTCTCTCGGAATGTCCCCGGCGACATTGATCGTGTTTTACGCGTTCTTTGTGTCTTGCAGGGGGACAAAAAGCATAAGAAGGAGAAAAAGGAGAAGAAGAAGCACAAGGCCGAAGACAAGACCAAGGGCAAGCCGGAAGGAAGGAAGGAAGAGAGGCGGGAGGAGCGGAAAGAAGAGGCAAAGCCGAAGAAAAAGGACCCAAAGGGGAAGGCGAAGAGGATCGTGTCAGAAGACGACGACGATGCTTTCGAGGAGGAGGTGCAGCAGATCAAGGCGGAGCCAGCGCGGATGGCTTCGCAGCCCCAGCGCGCCCCACGCTCGACACACCTGGAAGTGCCGCAGGAACCACTGTCACCATTGGGAAGTGCAAGCAGCAGCAGCTCCAAGAGTGGCACCAGCAAGAGGAGCACGAGTAGCAGCAGCGGCAGCTCAAGCAGCAGTGAGAGCGACGAGAGTGCCGAGAAGAGCCCAGTGCAGCAGAAGGGGGTCTTGAAGGCGGCAAAGACGGAGGCGCAGGAGAAGGGGAAGGAGAAGGCGAGGCCCCATTTCCTGGTGGAGACCCATGGCCGCCCGCCAAGCAAGCTCCCCACCGGGCAGACAAGGCAGGAGAAGTTCACCGGATCGGCGCACCATGCCCGATCCATCGAGATCCTGAAGAACTTCTTCAACAACGAGTATGGGTACTCGCTGGGGACGTTCGTGCACCATTACAAGAACTGCTGCGCACAGCTGAAGGCGGCAACGGGTGCTGAAGGTATGCGTGTGCACTACGTTCAGACCGCTGTGCATGGAGGCTTTCCTTGCATCCCCGGGGACCGTCGCTCGTGTTCCACGCGTCCAATTCGCTGCGCACGTCGTCTCCGCATGTGTCCCTGGAGACATGCATGTCGTTGAGCGCGTGTTTCGTGTCTTGCAGTGCGTCAAGATCTGGGCCTCGCCGCAACCATGCTGAGCCGCGCTGAGCCGCGCACGATCCAAGCTGTGCTGTCCTGTGGAACGAAGAATTGCAGTTCGGTCACGAAGGCAGTGGCGCATTTCTAGACGTTGTACCCAACCGCCGGGGCAGAGGGCGCTGCAAAGAGTACCAAGAATTTCAAGCATGGAAGCACCACAAGGTGTGGTGCCGTTTGCGCGATGCACGTGATACACGCTGTCTCTTGCACTGTCCCTGGCGGCCTCCTCGTTTGTTCTGCGCGCTCCGGACGTTCCGCGTGCTGTCTCCGGATTCGGCTATATATATGTATATATATATATATATATATAATATATATATATATATATATATATATATATATATATATAATATATATAGTCATAGTCATAGTCATAACCACTTATCATGCCGTCTACTGGAGTTACCGGGCATCTCGCGCCGACAGGTGGTTCCTGCCTCGCTCGATCCCGTGGGTCCCAGGGCTGCCTGAGGTGGCCCACAGCATGACGGAGGACCCAGCGGACCGGGGATACCGGTCAACCAGGCTTTGGGGGCAGTGGCAACTGCAAAGCGTTAGCATTAGCAACGGCGACGGACGCTGGCCCGTTTGTTCGCCGGGGGTAAGGGGCAAGGCAAAGCAGCGCAGCAGCATCGCAACAAGCAGAAAGCAAGGGCATCTCTGTCCGTCGCAAAGCGGCAACCAAGGAACAAAGCAGCACGCATGCGGCGAAGCGAGAGCTGACCCTCCGTCGTTCGCGTACCCCCGCCACCGTGGAGACATCCATCACTCATGACCCCATGGAATCCATTGCCGTCTGCGTCCTCGAGACTGCCCACCACCCCTGACTCCTCGTATCCCTCTGCCAGCACGCAATAGCCCGTATGTGCATAGCCAGGATTTCTGGGAGGCTCCAGCCTAGCCTGGCCCTCAGCTTTCATCGCCCCCATGTCTCCACAATGTACGCCACCGTCCCACCGCACCAGTCCCCTAGTATAGTACAGAAACACGGTATCAATTCCACGTCCCCGTGGCCCTGTGCTGCCCCCACACCCCAGATATATACCATGCTGGCACCCCATGTCAGGGGCCAGCGCCCAATCTGCTTCGAGGTAACCACTTGCCCACATATAATATATCTTGACTGTCTACAGGGGGGGACGCCGGCCGCTACGCGACGGGAGTGGCGCAACCCGTGTATATCGCTGGCTGGGATTCGGGCTGGTGGGTGCCGTAGCTTGGTTATCGACCCCCTGTAGGGGTACCCACCAGAGGCTCGCCCCGGGCTGTGGTAACCAGGTGCACCTCATCTGGCCCACATACAATGCCCTGGCGCCTACCCTTGACCCTTACCTGCACTGATTGGCCAGCTTCCGTGGTTGCGCCTCTTCCGCCACAGCAGCGGCCAGGCCGCAGGTTCGGCCCCCACCGACGACGTGGCGAGCCTACTTATAGCATTGGCCCGCGCGTCACCCCCCGGACCACTCAGCATGCCGCTCCTCTGCCCTCCTCGCCTCTAGCCGACCGGACTGGCGCCCCCCAGGGGTAAGCCGTTACAGTGGTGAGGCGACTGCATACTCTTCGCTACGACGCCGCGCAGTACCGCCGTTGCCACGCCGACGCCACCTGCTAGCCGCCACGACACGCACTACCGCAACCACAAGGCCATGGTCAGAGGTTAGACTATGTACATGCCCGCAGGCACGGTCCCTCTAGTTTGTTAACGGGGCCAGGGGATGCCCCCGCGCTCCCCCTGAGTTGTTAGAGGGGTAAGGGGGACACCCCAGTACCGCCATGCATCCCCGTGCTCCCCCACTTTACGGTTCCCCAGTACCGCCGCGTTCTCCCACCGTACGGACCCCAGTACCGCCGCGTACCCCCACCATACGGTCCCCAGTACCGCCGCGTATACCCCCACGATGCCAGTACACCGTCATCTGGAACTTCCCCGCTGCTCCCCCACTGTACGGTTCCCCAGTACCGCCGCGTACCCCCACCGTACGGATCCCAGTGCCGCCGCGTTTACCCCCAAGACTCCAGTACGCCGCCACCTGGAACTCCACGTGCCCCCCGTGAGCGCTCCTCCCATGCTGCCACTTCTTCTCCACGACGCCCGCCATACTGTCCCCCTGACGACCCCACTGTCATATCCTTCCACGCACACATCTCCGCCCCGTCGCCGCTCCCGGGGCCTGCAGGCTGACCCCGCAACCCCGTGTAACACTCCCAGGGGGCGCCGCAACGCTGCAACCCCCAGACAACTCCGTGCACCCCCGGTGTATCCCGAGCAACCACTCCCAACACTGCCGTAGCCGGGCCGCCAGTAGAGACCCCGGTGCCATGGGAATACCCTACAGGGGTTTGGGCCTTATTACCCTGGTCGGGACGACCCATGACACCTCACTGTTGTATGCGGCGACCCGGGGCAGGCGGGTGAAGCATCCCTGTCCGACCCTCATGCACGGGGGCAGTACGGCTCACCATCAGGCCGGCACGACCTGTCACATCGCGTTGGCCGTCATACGCCGCCTGCCAGTACCGCACAATCAGGCCGCGAAGGCACTGCTTCTCAGGCGCTACCCCCTCCGCTGCGTCCAGCGTAGGGACGGTAGCTGGTGCACCCACAATTCCCAACCCCATCAACCTGCACCCCCGGCCCCCACCACGCCGTCACCATCTCCTCCGCGATGCCACAACCAGAGTATCCGTGAGTCGCCCTCCAGAGCCGCCCACCACAGCATCAGGGGCAGGGCCGCAGACGGCGCTCCAGGGCACCGTACCCCTTCCACTCGGACGCTCTTCAGGCCATCCTGGATAGCCTTCCGGGCACTTGAGGACATCTGTCCAGAGTGCCGCAGTGCCCACCTCGCCTTAGGCCACCCCCTATCGGCGCGCTCCTTACATGTCCCGCACAGCGGGGCGGAGGCACACTGATGAACCCAAACTGACACCGTTTCCCCGCACCCGTGGCATCGCTGCGGAAGCACAGACCGCGATGGAACGCAGTTACCATCACAACACTGCGACCACAGGTCCTGCCATACATCGCAGCACGCGTCCTGGAGCCCGAGCAAAGCCCTCGCCAGCGTGCGTGCTATGGCACAACTGAGGAGGCTGCGCCTCGCTTCCTCCCACGTGGACACCGGGCGGAGTATCGGTCGCCCGTCGGGCATCACCGGCAGGCTCTCAAGCAGCCGGGGCCACCGCGCCACTTTGGGGCTGCGTGTGCCATGCGCCAGGAGCTCCCAACCGTAGTCTCGCAAGACCTCCCCAATGACGTCAACCCCGTCCTGCTCCGGGCCCCTGGCGGAAGCCAGAACCAAGCGTTGTCCTCCCGCCCGAGCCTCAATGACCGCCTCGAGGCCCAGGGTGTCAAGGGTGTGACGGGCATCGGCAGCCACGTGGTCGTCCCCCTCTGGCAGAGAGAACATGGCCTCCGTGACGTGGCCTTGCGCGTCGTCGCCCTGTACCCGTGCCAGCTGCTTGGAGCCCACTAACACTGCCATGGACCGCTGCTCCGTGACCGCTGGTACGGCTCGTCGCAGCTGCCGGTCATACAGCCACAACGTACGCACGTCAAGTACGACAGCCACCGCCAGGACTGGGAGACTGCACAGAGGTTGCTGAAGGACCGGCAGCACCTCGCGAGGCCAGCCCATGACGTTCCCCACAGCTGGATGGTTGGCGTACACCTGGAGCCAGGGATCACTCTGGCCGTCAGGGCTTCTCACCTTGGTACCACGCACCTGGGCCCACGACTGCGCCGACACCACGCGGGACCACTCCCTGAACGCCGTGATGTCCCGCGCCACCCAGGAACCGATCCACTGGTCGAAGGCCTGCGCCACCGCCGCCATCCAGTGAGGGAACAAGGACAGGGCCTCGTCATGCTCGACGCACGACCGCGACACCAGCAGTGCGTGCAGCGGTGCCCTCTGAAAGGTTGCTCGCAGGTCGCCGGGGAGGCCGGCAAACGGGTTCTACGGCGGACGCTGCAGGATCCTCCCTGCCGGCGGGCAGAAGGGTGTGTCACCGCGCAGGAACGCGTATACCGCCCTCCTTCGATCTTGCATCGGCAGCTGCATGATCTGGGTGAGCCGATGGTTCCTGCGGGCATACACATCTTCCCCAATCTGGACCATGTCCTCCACAAAGAGCCTGGCCTTGGCAGGGCCCCGGGACGACGCCGCCCGCACCGCAGCGAACAGCCGCTTCAGGTCCCCGGGGACGACACCCGCCATCAGGGATTCAGTCCACCTGCAGCCGTGCTCCCTCCATGCCACGAACTCCACCGCCCTGTCCGTCAGGGGTAGCTCCGCCGTGAACTCCTCCACACGCCTGCACAGGAGCCCACCCACCTCCTCGTCCCGCGCACACAGTAGGCGCATGTGGCCAATGTCCTCCTCCGGCCCCCCACAGAAGATACAGGGGTGGGCCGGTATTGCCATACGCGTGAGCTTCTGTCTCCACCGTCGCATGACCTGCATGGTGGACAAGCGACCGTCACGTGCCCGCAGCATATTCCTGTGCGTTGGGCCGTGATGCACAGCTCCCAGGGGCATCGACTCGCAGGCGCCAGCCAGTGGCGTGTGCGCCCTGGTGCGAGCCGCTAGCGAACGCCACTCCATCTCCCGGACTTGCTGAAGGGCTTGCATGGATGGCACACGCGGCCCGAGCTCACCATTATCCCCCGGCACCAAGAGGATGGCGTGCTCCTTCGGCAGGACAAGATGGACTGGCGGGGCCATTGCACGGGCCGCGGCAGAGTCCGGTGCCTCGAGCGGGACCGCCGCCAAGTGCGAGCTCTGCCTCACCACCCAGTGGTGCGGCCCCCCAACTCGGCGCGGCAGCCGCCGCAGCCCCTCCACTATCCAGCTCAGTGCGTGCTGATTGACCAGATGTGATGTCGGCCCCTTGATGCCACGGTACAGGGCCTCCTGCGCCTTGCGGAGATGCGCTCCTATGACGGACGCATCCACCACGTGTACCGTGCACGCTGACGGGGGCGTGTGCAACAAGTACGCCGCCGCGCCAATGATCTCTGCCTCCGGGACCGTGCCGTAGATGGCACCCGTCCATGTGGGGATTCCGTGGCTGGCCACCGCCACGTTTGTGGCGTCGTCTCCCTGGGGCGACGCGTCAGACGATGTGACTTTAGTCGCCACCGGCACCCAGCAGTACCGGTGGGGCTCCAGCCACGCCACGTCGGAGTGGGGGCTCTGCACCACCTTTCCCAGGGACGCCGCACCGGAGGCCGTGAGCTCCGGGGACAGGACCACCCTCGGTCGATACACCGCATGTGGTCTCCAGGCCAGGTCACATTCGCAGACTGACTTTATGGCGTCCGGGGCGGTGGTATACTCCGCTCCCCAAACTGTTGCGGAGCAGGAAGGCTGGTATACCACCACAGACCCCTGCTCCACTGCGCCGCCATCACGCAACGACGTGACGGCGACGTGCGGATCGTGCGGCACGTTGGACATCCGCACCACTTCCGGGACCGAGTACTCATCCGGATCCGGGATTGGGCCTGCCGGCAGCAGAAGAACAATTGCCCATTCGCTGCACTTGTGCACCGCCGCGCACGCCCTGGAGAACGCTGGCCGCCCGTGCACAACCCACAGTGGTGGCGGGCTTATGCCGCCCCCGGCGTGAGGAGTGAGCAGGGGGACGGACGCCGGATCGTCTTGCTGTTGGTAGCCCTCAAAGACGTCCCCCAACAGAAACAGGAGGGCGGCTAGCGGGACGAACGGCATGGACAGCCCCGGGTTGGCCGCGTCCCATCCTTCCTCCCTGTATCGCCCACCACATACACGTTCCCCGCAGCGGACTGTCTATTGCGTTTGCTGGCCTTCTTTCGGCGCACCGGGTGTATTAGCCGGTGAGTCAACGGACCGGGCAGCTGCGGCCGGAAGACGTCGCGAAGCCCCGTGAGCCACACGTGGTCCAGCTGGTGGGGCCCTACCCCCGCGTGCGGAAGGTGCAGGTGGTCCTCATGGCACTCCTGAAGCTGTACCGCCCAGTGCCCAGGCGCAGGGCAGGGGAGCCGCGCATGCAGGAGGTCATTTGCGGGATCAGTCAGGGACTGTACTGTCGCATCTGTGCGGGGCCCCGAGAGAATGCAGATGTCCCTACCCTTGAAGGTATAGGATTGGGACACCCACTTCCGCCCCGCCCACTGCACTTGCGGCAGATGGGCGTGTACACACGAGTATACCGACGATGGCATGAGAAGCCCCACGCGCAACGTCCCCATCGCCCTGAGTACCCTGTCCACCCACGTATTGCCAGCGTGTGTGGCGAATGACGCAGAGGGCACCATGAACTGCCCGCACACTCCGTACTGCACGTGCATGTCTCGGAGCATGGCCCGCAGCTCATCACGGACTGTCATCGACCTGTGGTGGGTGAGCTGAGCCATGGTCGCCACGACGGAGTCGCGGCATATAACCTGGACATCCGCCAACCGTAGCCCATGACCTGACCGCACCGCCACGTTGGACAGGTCCTTGGGCAGCTTCTCGAACTGCGGGGCCGCAGCCTTGATGGCAGTATTCAGCTTGATTACCGCCTCCGCCGTGTCGGACAGGTAGGGCGCCGCGTACCGCACGATGCCTCCAACCACAGCCGCCATCACCTCATGAGGCACCGACGCCGGCCCCAGCGTGTTCTTGCACCAGCCCAGCAGGGCTTCACACCGGAGTACATGTTTCTCCTTCATGATCGCCATCCCCCTGGGATCGAGGCGCAGGCCCAAGTATGGTACCCTGCCCTTGGCACGTAAGCATACCCATGGGGCCGCCGCGTCCCCCGGGTTCAGGTATACCATAATCGAATGGATGCGAGCAGTATTGGCATAGGCGCATTTGCCCACGTTGAGGGACATGCCCATGTCAGTGAGATACCGCGCTATCGCCGCCGCATACTCCAGGAATTGCGGCAGGGAGTGCGCTATCAACAGGAGGTCATCACAGTACGCCTGTACCAGGGGTGGCACCGCATGGCGAGCATCTCCCCGCGCCTTACAGGCGAGGCTCCGCAGGAGAGGCTCCAAAAGGAGGAGGTAGAGCACAGCGCTCTCCGCACTGCCCTGCCGCAGGCCCCTATGGAGCCGTATGCTCGGCGTCGGACCGTGCGCGGTGACGATGCGCACCAGAGACCCGCAGCTGAGGGTGTGGAAGAGCCTGATGAGCTCCTCCGGGACACCCATGTGGCGCAAGAGGAGCGCCAGCGCTCCGTGCGGCGCTGTGTCAACAGCCTTCGACACATCGAAGGCCAGGACGTGGTTTTCCTCCAGCCCACGCTGCAGCCTGCGCTGGGCCAGGAACACCGGGGCAGCCGCCGTGGAGCCCGGCATGGCTCCGAACTGCCAGTCCGCGGCCAGTCCCTTGCGTGCCAGAACAGCTGTGAACCTCCGCATGAGGGGAGTCATGAGCATTCGCATGTCTTGCTGCCCCAGCGCTATCGGCCTGTACTCGTCCAGGTTGCCCGTGGCTGTGCCCTTGGGCATCAGCCAGATAATGGCCTCGTGCCAGGACTCCGGGACGTCCGCACCCCGCAGGATTGCCCTGTACGCATGCACCAGGAGCCCCTGCACCGGTTCAGGCAGCTCTGCTATGAGGGCAGCCGTGACCCGGTTGGACCCCGGAGCTTTGTCGTCCGCCACGGCCTTCCTCACGGCGTCTTTAAGGTCCTGCATGGTGTAGTCCTGTACCGACCTCCATTCCTCCGGCACCCCTTTGGGAATGTGGGCCCGGACCAGCCGCTCGAAGGCCGGCAGGTTCACTGGCCGCTTGGCGTACAGCGCCTCCCAATACCTCTGGACCTCGCCAATGACGTCCGAGGCCTCCAAGAGCACCTTATCCGACTCGCGGACGCGTACGGACCATAGGCCTGACGGGGCATAGTTCACCACGTTGATGGCCCCCCGTATCGCCGTCCATCGGAGCTGCAGATCCGGTACCCTGCCCCGCCAGTAGTCCTTGATGGACCGGCGCCTGTTGCTCCTGAGGACATCCCGCAGCTCCTCCACGCGTGTCACCAGCTGGTGGAGCTGTTGGTCCAATGCGGCACGCAGGTCCTCTACCGAGGCGGGGGACAGGTCGGGGTCCAGTCGCCGGAGGTGCTGTAGCAGGGCAGTCGCTTCCTTGGAGTGGAGTCCGGCCGCCGCCGCGTCCCGTTGCCACAGCTGATGGGCACGCCAGGCCAGGGCCTGCTGATCCGAGAGGACCTGGTCTAGCGACGCCTCCGCTTCCGCCTGCCCGTATGGGTACTGCGGGTCCACGCCGGAAGGCATGCGCACTCCCGTGACCCTGGACACGTCATCACGGAAGGCGTAGAGCAGGTCAAAGACCGCTTGCACCTCCGACGTGCCCATGGTGGCAGTGTCCTGGTCCGACGAGAGCCACGCCTGCAGCCGCAGATCCCCGCAGGCCTTCTGCAGTACTGCCGCCGCCGCCTCACGAACCCCCGGGGAGTCCGGGCGTATGGCATGCAGCCTGCCTTGGGCGTGCGAGTAGGCCATCCTGGTGACCCTCTCCTTGCCGGCCACCGCCAGCGGGATGTCCAGGACCACAGGGCCATGATCCGACCCCAGTGACGCAGGAGACCGCCCCGGCGCTAAGTGAGGGCGCTCACGCGCCGCCCACGGGACCAGAGGCGAGTTTAGAAGGAAGGAGTCCAGTCGGTGCCCTGCCCTCGTGGGCCTCCTGTCCTCCTCCCGTTCCGGGCCTGCCCTGTGGAAACCACACTGTTCCCACAGGGCTTGGAACCTCCTCGTGGTAGGGTGCCACGGGGACTGCAGCCACACGTTGAAGTCCCCTCCGAGGAGCACGGCCCTGGTGCCACCCGCGCTCTTGGCCGCCGCGTACATGGCCACGTCAGCCCAGAAGGACGCCTTAGACGCCCAGGAGTCGCCGCCGCTACCCGGGCCGTGGACGTTGATGACCGTGAGGGTGCCACCTGCGGTCACCACATCTAGGGCCATGGCTTTGCCCGGCACGATGTCCACGATGTCTCGAACTTCCTCCGCGGCGAACACGTCCGCCCGAAGGGCAATCAAGAGCCCGCCGCGCACCGCCGCCGCCGACGCCGCCTGGGCATCCACCCCTGGGTATGCATGATACCCATGGTGACGCCACTGGTTCTCGGAGTGCACCACACCTCGTGGGTCCTGCAGGCCAGTCTCCTGGAATAGGCCCAGGATGGCACCCTCGGCCTTCATGATGCCCGCCGCCACCGCTTCACCGTCGAGCATACCTGGGGCCACTGGTACACCGTCCCCCCGCATTGAGCCCTGGACGTTCCAGGACACCGCCGCTCGGGTGTCGGAGGCTGGGCCCCTTCATGGCTGCACGTGTGGACCGGGGCCCCCCGCCGGATCCGGATCACTGGACGGAGAGGGGCCACCAGCAGGTTCAGGGGGACCACCCGCACCCGGCGCGGGCGGCTGGCGAGGTGGCCCCTGACCCCGTGGGCCTCCGCCCGAGGCGGTCGTCGCCTGCTGAGACCCGGCAGATGTGGCGGGTTCCCCCTCTGCCTGTCCGCTGCATGTACTTGCCGCCGTACTCCCCGTAGAAGACACTGCCCCACGCCGTGCTGCAGATCCAATCGCTCCAGATCGTGCCGCCGACGGCGACGCCCCACGCCCCGCCGCAGGGCGGGCACCCGTGGGCAGCGTGAGCGCTCTGGACCCCGCCTGGGCCGACGCGAAAGGCCCCGCCTGGCCCCCCGGCATAACGCCAGTCAGCATGGCCAGCGCCTGGTCCCGTTGCGCCGGATCAGTCGCATGGTCCCGCTGGATGTGGTCCAGCAGGTCCTTGGGGTGGAGGTGGGTGGGCCGGCAGTGCTTGCCAGCTTTCCAAGTGCAGTGACCAGCCCCCTCCAGCCGAGACCAGGGGCAGACATTGATCGCCTTTGTCCCACGCTGATCCGTGGCCAAGTCACCACCGAAGTGCTGCAGCACGTACCGAATGTTGGCATAGGCGCCATACTGAGGCGGGGGGCTCCTCTTGGGCGGCGGCTTGGGCGCCGCTTTCGGGGCCTGCCCCGCCGCCGCGGCCGGGGTCGCCGCAGGCCGTACTGGTGGCACGCTTGGTGGTTGCGGCAGGTGCAGCATTCCCCCCACGGGAAACTGCTCCTCCACCCAGCGGCGCCACGCGTCGGCGAACTTCTCCCGGTCGCCCTCGACCTTCCACCTGGACGTGGAGAACGCCCGGAGCCACGGCCCCATGTTCTCCGCCATAACCAGGCAGAGGGCATCTCCTCCGCTCTGCCGGCGGAAGCGTGTCGCGGCCGCGCCTGCCACGGTCTCTTGGAGGTACAGCGCGTCGCCCCCGTCGCCACTCAGTGCGCTAAGGTGCAGGGCCTCCAGGTCGGCGGGGCGGACCGTGAGCACCGTGCCCTGCCCGCGATCGTACAGGCGCAGCGCCGAGGAGTGGGGCTCCAACGCCGCCACAACCCAGTACCACGCCCGCGACGCGCTATGCAGCAGTGCTAGCGAGGCTGCCGGCCTGTTGCTGGAGGACTGCGCCGCCGGGGCCCTGGGGAGGGCCGCCGCGTGACCCTGCAGCGCCCTGCATATGCCAGCTGCATGCTCAGCCTGCCACATGTTGCCCGGGGCTACGGGCCAGACGTCCTGCCCCTGGATCACCGGCGGCCGCGTGACCTCCACGAAGACCGCCGGCGCTGGCGGGATGTCCTCGGCCGTGCACCTGTGCGCCCTGCGCACCGGCCCCAGCCCACTGAGGCACTCCTGGAACACCCGGTAGCAGGCCGGGCCCCTGGACTGCTGCCTCCTGAGCCGGCTCGCGGTGACCACGACCCACTCCAGTCCCCCTGTTTCCACCCGAACGCAGGCCCAATACTCCGCCCCCTCCAACACCACCAGCCGCCCCATATCCGCCATGCCCACCGTATGGGTGGAAGGCACGCTCTCCACCCTCAGCCACCGCTTGGCGCTCTCTTCCTACGGCTGGGGGGCATGCATCCGCTGCTGCTGCATCGCGTCCTGCACGTGCTGCAGGGACACCGTCGCCAGCATGGACATCCCCCCGTCCGCCGCCGCCGCCATACACAGCAGGGCATGTTGCATGCGCGCCCCGGGCAGCCCCACGTTGTGCGGGACGTTCGCCAGGTCCAAGGGCGTGCGAGGCGCCGGCAGGGCCTCCAACACCGCTGCAGGCAGCTCCCCCAGGGACGGCAGACGCGCGATGGGCCCCATGTCCCTGTTGAGGACCACCGCCGCCACCCACCGCCTGTCCAGCGCGGACAGGAGGGTGCCCGGCCTCGGCACCCTGAGGAGGGTACCGACGGCGGACATGAGGGCGCACACGCCACAGTCCTTGGTGTTGCCGGCCGGCTGTTGCACCTGTGCCGCCCGGGCTTCCGCCATCAGACGCTCCGCACCCGGCCATCCCGCCCTCTGGCCCCTGGGTGCCATGCGCATCGTCCGGACCGCCATGTCCCACGTGTGCGGCCATTGGGGCGGAGCCCCCGACACCACAGGCCGGCCCAGTGGGTCCACGGCCAACCGCATGTCAGGGGCAACGAGGTGGTGGGCCGTCCAGTGCCGCATGTCCGGCGTCTCCAACCGGTCGAGGTACACCGCCTCTGAGCCCCCCAGCTCGACGTACCTCGCAATGAGGAGGGCAGCCGGGGTTTGGTCGTGCCGCTGGCCTTCCCACCCCTCCCTCGGGAGCATCATGGCGTGGGGGGCCAGGCACTGCACCACGTCGGCTGCCAGCGCGACCACGTCGTTGCTGAGCTCCACCCCATGGTCCGCGGCCACCAGGAAGTGGTGCCTGGGCTTGGAGTACACGCGCTCCAGGGCGCCCCGCAACTCAGCTGGCGGGGGAGAGGCGTCTCCGCAGCCCCGCAGCCAGGGGAGTGCGCCCGGGAGATGCCGCCCCGCTCCTCCTGACCAAACGGCGGCCCTAAGGACCGGCAGGTCCCGCCAGACAGCCATTGCGACCTGATCGCGCCAGGGGTGTGGCTTGTTGGCACCCCACTGGAGGACGGCCACCACAGCATGCGTGGTCAGGGGCTCTGCCGTGAGCTGCAACGCCGTCCCCCCGTCGGTCTCGATCACCGTGCCCCTTGGGGCAGTGAAGACGTGGCCATCGGCCCCACGGACCGCCACCCATCCCCACAAGACCGCCACGGTCTCCCAGCTGGGGTGGTTGCTTCTCCTGGGCAGGACCACCACCGGTGGGCACGGGCCGTTGGCGGCCCACACGCGCCATTCCACTCCCACCACACGCTCGTGACCAGGGGGCCGGTACACCTGGGGCCACGCGTCTGGGAGCTGGCGATGGACAGCGGTCCACACATCAGCCCCGCTAGCCCGCGTGAACTGAAGACCCCCGAGGATGTCCCCGTCCACAGGGCTGGGGAGGCGGGCGGTGCGAACTTCCAGCCCCTGACTCAGGCGAAGCCCTGGCCCCTCTCGGTCTCCCAGCAGCGAGACCTCCGGGTCTGTGGCCGCAAGACGAGCCGCCACCGTGGGGAGATGCAGGGAGACAGTCCACGGCTGGACTGAGACGGGCTCGCGCGGGAGGTCAGGGCAGGCCGCCACAGCACTGCCATCCCTCGCCTAGCTGAGCGCCCTGTCCCACCACTGCGCCCACGCACCCGGCGCTGCCGGCAACGACCAGGACAGGTACGTCACGACCGCCTTAGCCTGCCACTCGCGAGGGTCCATGCCGGCGGGGTGTGTGTGCCGCGTGCACACCCATCCCAGGTTGGCCTCCTGGACGGTGACCATGTCCCTCCACGGGACCACCGGGAACGGAGTGAGCAGGGCCGCCATGCCACATGGCAACGCCACCGCCCACTCGGTCAGGCCCCCACTCTCCACCGCATACCCCACCGCCGGGAGCCCTCCCACTTGCGCCTTTACCACCGCCTCCTGCAGCAACGTTCCGTGGCCCCGGCCGTGGCCCTGGCTGCGGTCCAGGCTGAGAGCCCCCACACGGGCCATGGCCTGGAGGATCAGGAGCAACTCCTGGGGTACTCCCTGCGGCACCGGCGGCTCGGGGTGGGCGAACCGGCAGGCATCTGCCCGCATGCACCACCCCTTGGCCCAGTGCCTGCAGGTTTCCACCTCCCCCGTCTTCGGCCCAGCCTTATCCGCCAGCCCCGGCTCCCGGGGACTCACCTCACGCGCCTCCTTCGCCCCCACGATCACCAGCTCCTCGTCCTGCTCCCCGGCACCCTGTGCCTCTTCACCCTTGAACTCCGGCTCCTCGTCCTGCTCCATGGCGACTTGCGCATCCTCACCCCTCCTGCGTTGGTCCTCCTCCTCCAGTGCCTCCGTCGTCGGCGGCGGGCCCGCAGCACCCGTGATCCTCGCCAGGGCCGCCGCCACAATGGCCTGCACGTCCACCTCCTCCCCGGCCACCTCCGGCTGATCCTGCTGCTGCTCCTCCCCCGTGGGTTGCTCTTGCCCCACCCCGTCACCGCCACGGCCTGCTTCCCCGTCGCCCCCCACCGGGATTGCGTGTTCGGACCCCTGGGGGGCGGCGCTCCCGTCGAGGCGCGTGCCCACCACCACCAGCAGCTTGAGGTCACCGCCGCGGCTCTCAAGGCGGTAGCTGCTGGTGGTGGGGACGAGAACCGCCCCATCCCCGGTCAGCAGCAGGCGGTCCGCGTCGAACACGACCTCTGCACCCTCGGGGTGCAACGCCACCAGGAGCGCATGGGACCCCAGCGCCTGGGGTGTGAGGGGCCGCCCGGCCTGCTCGCGACGCCAAGCGTCAGCCCCACCCCGCCACAAGGCCACGTACAGGCCTTCGTCCCGCCGCACGTCCTCCAGCCCCGCCTCGCCCAGCAGGCGCACCACGGACAGGCGCACCGACAGGGGGAGGCTTTCCTGGGGCTCGGCCGCCCGGACATCACCGGGGTGGTGACCCAGGACCGCCGCATCCCCCAGTTGGACACAGCGGACCTGGCCGTTGTCCGGGGACGTTGCCGCCAGGGCCATCTCCCGGGCGACCTGCCCTGGGCGCTGGAGCTCATAGCGCTCCAGGGCGCTCGCCAGCATCCCTGCCTCCCGCTGCCCCGTGCCCGTGAGGCGGTGCCTGTGGGCGCCCTCGGCCGCATGGTACCTGCAGTGCCGCCGCTCACAGCTCCCCAGGGGAGGGGGCGGCACCGCAGTGGGCATGGGCCGCAGCGGCTCGTTGGCCGGGTCCTCGTCCATGCCGGCGTAGACGTCGGGCCCGGCGTCGTCCTCAAACATGAGGGCCAGCGCCGACTCGCCGGGCCCGTATGCCTCCTCGTCCTCCACTTCCTCCGCCTCCTGCTCCCCCTCCGCCCCTTCTCCAGCCGCGACCACCGCCGGCGGCGTGTCCGGCCGCGGCGGGAAGGGCGCCAGAGGCCGCTCGTCAGCGCCTCCGCCCCTTGCCGCCTCCGCCGCGTCCAGCCGTGCCCTCAGGTTGGCGGGCAGCCGGGCCCAGCTGGTGCCCGCATGGAGATCCATGCGGTACGCCAGCCCCGCCGGACACGGCACACCGGGTGCCACCTGGCGCCACTCCCGCCACTCCCACATCCAGCCCTCCGCTTCTTCCCCCTTGGCACGTCCCCCACTGGGCTCCACAACCCCGCCGCCCTCCGCCGGCGTTTGCGCCTTCGGCACACCCCGCCCCGCGCCCTGTCCCCCCGAAGAAACCGCCTCCGACGGCGTCTCCTTGGCCCCTTCCGTCCTCGGGGCGACAGCCGCGAGCGCCTGCGCTATCAGCTCGCCGGCGTCAGCCCCTTCCGGCGCGGCTCCCCCACTCCCTACGGCTGTCCGCCGGTACTCCTCCAGGGCCTGCGTGAGCAGCTCGCTGATGTCTCGCGGGCCAGCCACTGCCGCCTCCTGCGCTGCATCCCCCGCTCGTTCCCCCGCCGTAGTCCTCCCCATGGGGGCCGCGCCCTGCATCCCACGCGACGGGGGCAGACCCCCACCCGGCACCACTGGCTCCGGGTCCGTCGGCACCACGGGCGGGGCCTCGCGCGGCACGGCTGGGTCCGGCATCTGGACCGTCCGCGGTGGTGACCCCGCCGCGGGAAACTCCGGCTGAGGCACCGCCAGGGGTGGCGCAGCCGCAGGTGCCCCCATTCCCCTCGCCTCCCCCGGGGGCACGCCATGTGCCTTCCCTTGCGACACCCCCTGCTGCTGGGCGCCCCGCCCCGGCCCAGGTGCCGGTACCGGTACCGGCACCGGCATGGTGTGCTGAGGCACCGGCCGTGAGTGCTGCTGGGGCGGGGGGCGAGGGCATTCCACATGCAGGTGCGGACGGTGACGGTGATGGTGATGGTGAGGGTGGACGGGGTGCCGTGGCACAGCCCCTCGCGACACCCCCTGCTGTTGGGCGCTCCGCCCCGGCCCAGGCACCGGTACCGGTTCCAGCACCGGCATTGTGTGCTGAGGCGGTCGCGGGTGCTGCTGGGGTAGGGGATGTGGGTACCCCACATGCTGGTGTGGACGATGATGGTGATGGTGATGGTGAAGGTGGACGGGGTGCTGTGGCCCAGCCCCTTGCGACACCCCTTGCTGCTGTGCGCTCCGCCCCGGCTCAGGCACCGGTACCGGTTCCGGCACCGGCATCGTGTGCTGAGGCGGCAGTGAGTGCTGCTGGGGCAGGGAATGCGGGTACTCCACTTGCTGGTGCGGAAGGTGATGGTGACGGTGATGGTGAAAGTGAACGAGGTGCTGTGGCACAGCCCCTTGCGACACCCCCTGCTGCTGGGCGCTCCGCCCCGGCTCAGGCACCGGTACCGGTTCCGGCACCGGCACTGTGTGCTGAGGCGGTCGTGGGTGCTGCTGGGGCAGGGGATGCGGGTACTCCACATGCTGGTGCGGATGGTGATGGTGATGGTGATGGTGTAGGTGGACGGGGTGCTGTGGCACAGCCGCCAGCTGGTGGTGATGGTGAAGATGGACGGGGGGCTGTGGCACAGCTGTCGGGTGTACGTGTTGGTGCGGGAAGTGATGCTGCATCATGGGGAACCCGACGGGGTGATGAAGTAGGTGATGGAGATGAAGTTGGTGGTGGTGGTGAGCCCCAAAGGGCGGGATGGGCATGGGCCCGAGGCCTGGGGGCGGCGGCATCGGAAACGCACCCGGCGCCGCATACCCCGGCTGCCCCGCCGACCCCACTGGGGGGCGCCCGCGCTGCGCGTCCTCGAGCTGCCCGAGATCTTGTAGACATCGGAGTAGTCGGTTGAGCAGGTGCACCCCGAACGGCACCGTGCCCGCTGCGAACCGCGCCTGAACGTCGGGCGCGTTGTACGGGTGGGGATCGCGGGCCAACATCTGCCGCAAGCAGACGTCGACGAAGTGGTCCCACCCGTTGTCCCTGGCCGGACGGTCCGCGTCCACGCGCTCCTGGAACGCCGCATACGTGTGCGGCCCGTGTCTGACGAGATCAGACACCGTGTCCACCAGGCGCCGGGCACGTCGCCGGAAGGCTGGCAACTCCGCGGGATTGGTGGGGACAGATAGCGACATTTAGCTAACGAAGGCTGTGTGAGCTAAGGACACGGGAGAACGGGTGGACTCTGTGGCCCGTCCCACCTGCTGCTGGCGTATTGTTGCACGACACTTCGCACGACACAGCTGCGCACCCCTCATGCTCGCCCCTCTTCCCTTCCGTGTTCCAGTGCCCCCGGTTGTGCTCGCTAGGTGTGCCCCTTGGCCCAACACGGTTGTTGGCGGGCTTGTTGCCAGGCAGGGTTGGGGGGGGGGGGGGGGGGCGCCCGACGCTGGCTCTGGTCCCTCCCCCCGGGAGTTTCCCCACGGGGGGGCCGATGCATGCACTCCCCGTCAGGGTGTAACTCTGTTGTACGGGCCGTCCATTTGTACCCGCTCCGTACAAATGGACCTGCGTCGTAACCAGGTACGTCGGCCCTTCCCCACACCGGGGTCGGGTACACTGTGGGTCTCTGGGGAGTCCTTGCGGGATAGGCACGTCTCTTGCCTACCCCGATGGACGGTGTGCCCTACCCGCAGCCCCTCACAGGACACGAACCGCAGTACGTGCCGTGGGGAGTGCTCGTGGCCAGGCCCATTGGCCACCCCCCCAGGCCGGTGCCACCTCGGGCCGCTGGCCAACGGTCCCGGGCGTAACCCACCTTATTGCTCGCGCTCAGATGGGGCCGATACGGACACCGGGGGGGCCCCCAAACCCCAGAGGTCAGGTACCTCACCAGCGTTGTTCGCGGGCTCTTGTCACCCCGGCCCCCCCCCGTTGGTCCCTGCCTCCCAGCTTTCGTCCCCAGGGGCGTCCCCCTGTCCCGCGCCCCCTGCTGTGCCCTCTGGCTCCCGCCATGTCTCGTCTGCCCTTGCTGTCTGCCCCTGCTCTGGCGTGTTGGTGTCCTTTGTCGTTCGTTTTGTGTTTTTTTTTTCTTGCCCCCCCCCATGTCCCCTCGCTGTCTTCCCGCCGTCCTCGCCCTTTTTGTGGGTGGGCGTAGGAGTAGGGGGCGGGGGGGCGTTCTCGCTGTCCGCCCTACTGCGCAAGCACGTCGGAAGCACGGCGCAGGCAAGAGGCAGGGCACTTGTCCCTCCGCTGGGGGGGGGGGGGTTGCCGTGTGGCTCCCGTCGTCACCCTACCCTTCCTGCGGTTGCACCCCCGGCGGCCCCCCCGTTGGGGCTTGCACGGCGCGTGCTCCCCTTGGGCACGGTCGTGTGGATCGTTCCGCACTCTCGTCCCTCTGCCTCCCCACCCTGCCGCGGTGTCCTCGGGGGGGGGTCCGCCGCCCGCTACCGTCATCCCTCTTGCCCCCTCGCCTTCTCCCCGTTGCCCTCGCCTCTTTCCTTGGTGGGTGTGGGAGGTGGGGGCGGGGGGGGGGGGGGGCGCCCTCGCTGCCCTTCGTCCGGCGTAAGCACGTCGCAGGCACGGCACTGGCACGTGGCACGGCACTTGTCCTTCTGCTGGGGTGTGGGGCACGCCGCGTGGCCCCCGTCTTCGCCCTGCCCACTCTGCGTTCGCTCCCCCGGTGCCCCCCCCGCTGGGGCCTGCTCGGCGCTTGCGTCTCTTGGGCGCGGTCGTGCAGTCCGTCCCGCACCCTCTATATGTATATATATACATATATATATATATATATATATATATATATATATATATATATAGCCGAATCCGGAGACATATATATCTATATATATATATATATATATATCTATATCTATATATATATATATATATATATATATATATACATATATATATATCCTCCAATCTACACCCCTCTCCCAACTCTAGGTGGCTCCACCACAGGGCTCTAAGGTACGTGCAAAGGGCACAAAGTGGTGCATACATGTGGTGGAAGGGGCTAAACTCGGTCAAAACGGGCTCAAAACGGGCTAAAAACACTTGTTTGAGCATCCCAAATGGTCCGGGATCACTTTTGGAAAAACGCGATTTTGACCCATTTTTGACCCATTTTTGGTCCCAAAATGGCCCACTTTCAAGGCATTTTGGGATTTTCCATGAGCCAAAACCCGTCGCCACGGGCCCAAAATGGGCTAAAACCACTTGTTTGAGCATCATAAATGGTATGGGATCATTTTTGTAAAAACACGTTTTTGACCCATTTTTGACCCATTGTTGGTCCCAAAACGGCCCATTTTCAAGGCATTTTGGAATTTTCCATGGCCCAAAACGCGCCACCACAGGCTCAAAATGGCCTAAAAACACTTGTTTGAGCATCCCAAGTGGTCTAGGAAGAACTTTGGAAAAAATGATTTTTTCGCCCTGGGGACCCTGGTGGACCCACCGTTGGCCCCCACTGTGCGTGGGCTGGCCGGCCCTCCGGCTGCACCAAGTGACCACTGGTACGGGGGTCTACGTGTCTCGTTGGGCGATTTTGAGGGGTGGAAACCATAAAAAGTGGGGGATTGCGGGTGGACTAGGTGCCCTCGGAATTCGTTTTTGAGCCACATAGCCCAAGATACGGCCCGTTCTTGGTTTCGGGGTGCTGGTGCACATTGCGCAGTTTTTGGGGCTTTTTGGCGTCTTTTTGGGCCTTTTCTCGGACATATCGTGGAGTTAGAGGGCACCAAAAGTCCCTTGGACACAAGAAAGGCAAGCCGCACGTGAAGTGTAGCAGCCGTTTGCCTTCGTTTGGCTGTTTTGAACCCTTACTAGGGCTGTTTTGGGCGAAAAATGGCTGTTTTTGGCCCAAAACTGCGCAGATTTGGGAGGGTACCTCCCGACTTGGCGCCACCGCCCCGGGCCGCCACCGGTGATTTTCTGGCTCAAAACTTGGATTTGGCAAGGGCACCACCTAGGCTCTAGGATGGCTAAAGTAGAGGCAAGCCCGAGGCGATGGCAAGGGGCAATGGCCAAAACGGCACGGAGACGTGCTTGTTGCTTGTTGCTTGTTAGCTAAATTTAAAGGGAGAGGGGTGTAGTAATATATATATATATATATATATATATATATATAT
>OZ038384.1:45845850-45850850 GCA_964036045.1 Eutreptiella sp. 'Long Island Sound 2002'
TTTCCTTCCCCCACACAGCGGCGGTTACACCCGAGTCCCTCCGGTCCAGCCTGGGCTGCGGGGGGATAGGGTCGCCCCGTGGGTTCGTCAGGTATTTTTTTTTCCCCCACACAGCGGCGGTTACACCCGAGTCCCTCCGGTCCAGCCTGGGCTGCGGGGGGATAGGGACGCCCCGTGGGTTCACAAGGTATTTTTCCTTCCCCCACACAGCGGTGGTTACACCCGAGTCCCTCCGGTCCAGCCTGGGCCGCGGGGGGATAGGGACGCCCCGTGGGTTCGCCAGGTATTTCTCCTTCCCCCACACAGCGGCGGTTACACCCGAGTCCCTCCGGTCCAGCCCGGGCCGCGGAGGGATAGGGACGCCCCGTGGGTTCGCCAGGTATTTCTCCTTCCCCCACACAGCGGCGGTTACAGCCGAATCCCTCTGGTCCAGCGTGGGCCGCGGGGGGATAGGGACGCCCCGTGGGTTCGTCAAGTATTTTTCCTTCCCCCACTTAGCGGCTGTTACACCCGAGTCCCTCCGGTCCAGCCTGGGCCGCGGAGGGATAGGGACGCCCCGTGGGGTCGTCAGGTATTTTTCCTTCCCCCACACAGCGGCGGTTACACCCGAGTCCCTCCGGTCCAGCCTGGGCCGCGGAGGGATAGGGACGCCCCGTGGGTTCGCCAGGTATTTTTCCTTCCCCCACACAGCGGCGGTTACACCCGAGTCCCTCCGGTCCAGCCTGGGCCGCGGAGGGATAGGGACGCCCCGTGGGTTCGTAAGGTATTTTACCTTCCCCCACACAGCGGCGGTTACACCCGAGTCCCTCCGGTCCAGTCTGGGCCGCGCAGGGATAGGGACGCCCCGTGGGTTCGTCAGGTATTTTTCCTTACCCCACACAGCGGCGGTTACACCCGAGTCCCTCCGGTCCAGCCTGGGCCGCGGGGGGTTAGGGACGCCCCGTGGGTTCGCCAGGTATTTCTCCTTCCCCCACACAGCGGCGGTTACACCCGAGTCCCCCGGTCCAGCCTGGGCCGCGGAGGGATAGGGACGCCCCGTGGGTTCGCCAGGTATTTCTCCTTCCCCCACACAACGGCGGTTACACCCGAGTCCCTCCGGTCCAGCCTGGGCCGCGGGGGGATAGGGACGCCCCGTGGGTTCGTCAGGTATTTTTCCTTCCCCCACTTAGCGGCGGTTACACCCGAGTCCCTCCGGTCCAGCCTGGGCCGCGGAGGGATAGGGACGCCCCGTGGGTTCGTCAGGTATTTTTCCTTCCCCCACACAGCGGCGGTTACACCCGAGTCCCTCCGGTCCAGCCTGGGCCGCGGAGGGATAGGGACGCCCCGTGGGTTCGCCAGGTATTTTTCCTTCCCCCACACAGCGGCGGTTACACCCGAGTCCCTCCGGTCCAGCCTGGGCCGCGGAGGGGGCCGCGGAGGGATAGGGACGCCCCGTGGGTTCGTCAGGTATTTTTCCTTCCCCCACACAGCGGCGGTTACACCCGAGTCCCTCCGGTCCAGTCTGGGCCGCGGAGGGATAGGGACGCCCCGTGGGTTCGTCAGGTATTTTTCCTTACCCCACACAGCGGCGGTTACACCCGAGTCCCTCCGGTCCAGTTTGGGCCGCGGGGGGATAGGGACGCCCCGTGGGTTCGCCGGGTATTTCTCCTTCCCCCACACAGCGGCGGTTACACCCGAGTCCCTCCGGTCCAGCCTGGGCCGCGGAGGGATAGGGACGCCCCGTGGGTTCGCCAGGTATTTTTCCTTCCCCCACACAGCGGCGGTTACACCCGAGTCCCTCCGGTCCAGCCTGGGCCGCGGAGGGATAGGGACGCCCCGTGGGTTCGTCATGCATTTTTCCTTCCCCCACACAGCGGCGGTTACACCCGAGTCCCTCCGGTCCAGCCTGGGCCGCGGGGGGATAGGGACGCCCCGTGGGTTCACAAGGTATTTTTCCTTCCCCCACACAGCGGTGGTTACACCCGAGTCCCTCCGGTCCAGCCTGGGCCGCGGAGGGATAGGGACGCCCCGTGGGTTTGCCAGGTATTTTTCCTTCCCCCACACAGCGGCGGTTACACCCGAGTCCCTCCGGTCCAGCCTGGGCCGCGGAGGGATACGGACGCCCCGTGGGTTCGCCAGGTATTTTTCTTTCTGCCACACAGCGGCGGTTACACCCGAGTCCCTCCGGTCCAGCCTGGGCCGCGGAGGGATAGGGACGCCCCGTGGGGTCGTCAAGTATTTTTCCTTCCCCCACACAGCGGCGGTTACACCCGAGTCCCTCCGGTCCAGCCTGGGCCGCGGAGGGATAGGGACGCCCCGTGGGTTCGCCAGGTATTTTTCCTTCCCCCACACAGCGGCGGTTACACCCGAGTCCCTCCGGTCCAGCCTGGGCCGCGGAGGGATAGGGACGCCCCGTGGGTTCGTCAGGTATTTTTCCTTCCCCCAATCAGCGGCGGTTACACCCGAGTCCCTCCGGTCCAGCCTGGGCCGCGGGGGGATAGGGACGCCCCGTGGGTTCGTCAGGTATTTTTCTTTCCCCCACACAGCGGCGGTTACACCCAAGTCCCTCCGGTCCAGCCTGGGCCGCGGAGGGATAGGGACGCCCCGTGGGTTCGCCAGGTATTTTTCTTTCCCCCACACAGCGGCGGTTACACCCGAGTCCTTCCGGTCCAGCCTGGGCCGCGGAGGGATAGGGACGCCCCGTGGGTTCGCCAGGTATTTTTCCTTCCCCCACACAGCGGCGGTTACACCCGAGTCCCTCCGGTCCAGCCTGGGCCGCGGGGGGATAGGGACGCCCCGTGGGTTCGTCAGGTATTTTTCCTTCCCCCACACAGCAGCGGTTACACCCGAGTCCCTCCGGTCCAGCCTGGGCCGCGGGGGGATAGGGACGCCCCGTGGGTTCGCCAGGTATTTTTCCTTCCCCCACACAGCGGCGGTTACACCCGAGTCCCTCCGGTCCAGCCTGGGCCGCGGGGGGATAGGGACGCCCCGTGGGTTCGCCAGGTATTTTTCCTTTCCCCACACTTGGCTTTCGGACCATCGAGGCCCCCGCCGCTGAGGCGAGGGGGCCTCCTTCGCCTTGGGACCACTGAGGCCCCCGCCGCTGAGGCGAGGGGGCCTCTTTCGCTTTGGGACCACCGAGGCCCCCGCCGCTGAGGCGAGAGGGCCTCTTTGGCTTTGGGACCATCGAGGCCCCCGCCTTTGAGGCGAGGGGGCCTTCTGGGCTTTGGGTACACCGAGGCCCCCGCCGCTGAGGCGAGGGGGCCTCCTTCGCTTTGGGACCACCGAGGCCCCCTCCGCTGAGGCGAGGGGGCCTCCTTCTCTTCGGGACCACCGAGGCCCCCGCCGCTGGGGCGAGGGGGCCTCTTTGACTTTTGGACCACCCAGGCCCCCTCCGCTGAGGCGAGGGGGCCTCCTTTGCTTTGGGACACCGAGGCCCCCTCCGCTGAGGCGAGGGGGCCTCTTTGACTTTGGGACCACCGAGGCCCCCACCGCTGAGGCGAGGGGGCCTCCTTTGCTTTCCGACACCGAGGCCCCCGCCGCTGAGGCGAGGGGGCCTCCTTCGCTGTGGATCACCAAGGCCCCCGCCGTTGAGGCGAAGGGGCCTCTTTCGCTTTGTGACCACCGAGGCCCCCGCCGCTGAGGCGAGGGGGCCTCTTTCGCTTTGGGACAACCGAGGCCCCCTCCGCTGAGGCGAGGGGGCCTCATTCTCTTCGGGACCACCGAGACCCCCGCCGCTGGGGCGAGGCGGCCTTATTGACTTTGGGACCACCGGGGCCCCCTCTGCTGAGGCGAGGGGGCCTCCTTTGCTTTAGGACACCGAGGCCCCCGCCGCTGAGGCGAGGGGGCCTCCTTCGCTGTGGGATCACTGAGGCCCCCGCCGCTGAGGCGAGGGGGCCTCCTTCGCTTTGGATTCACCGAGGCGGGGGTTTGCGTGTCCCCTCCGCAGACGTGCGGCACTGCGGATTGGGGGGACACGACCGGAGGGTTAGAGGATGGCCCCGCGCACGGACACCTTCGGCAGAAGTGCCGTGCGCCGGGGGAGGGGGGGGGACCGGGCCACGGACCAAGCCCCCGTGTTCCGCCGGCCAAACGCCGCCCCGTCGGTAGTACCTGGCGGCTAAGGGCCCACACCCGTGAGACTGCGTCCCCCTTCCCTTGGGGGGGTGGTGGACCGTGCCGGAAGTGGAGCCGGCGCTCCGCCTCGCCCCCCATTCCGTGCCCCTGGGAGGGGATCCGGCTACGTGTAGGGCGGGTGCATGCACGTAGCGCGGACCAGGGGACAAGGGGAGGAGACGAAGAGGAGAGCCGCCGCCATGATGCTTAGCCGGACGGGTTGGGGTGAAACCTCCCTCCCGGTCGCTTTCCAGACCGTGGGGGGCCGGCGGGCACCATGGGGATGTGCCGCGGGGGCGCCCTACCGGGGGACCGCATCTCCTCCTCCTCCTCCTCCTGTGTGTGTGTGTGTGTGTGTGTGTGTGTGTGTGTGTGTCTGTGTCTGTGTGTGTCTGTGTGTGTCTGTGTGTGTCTGTGTGTGTCTGTGTGTGTCTTGTGTGTGTCTTGTGTGTGTCTGTGTGTGTCTGTGTGTGTGTGTGTGTGTGTGTGTGTGTGTGTGTGTGTGTGTGTGTGTGCGTGTGTGTGTGTGTGTGTGTGTGTGTGTGTGTGTGTGTGTGTGTGTGACTGGTACCACTGCGGGCGTCCCGAGCTGTCCTGCCCTTGTTATGGGTGGTTGAACTGGGGGGCGTTGTTCGTTATGCACTGGTTTACCGTCAGCCCACCCCCGAGTAGCTCCGGGAGGTGGTGGGGCAGCCCCTGGTCCCGCCATGTTGGTGGGCTGCCGGTTGTGGGGGTGTGTGTCTGGCGCCTGTGGCGCCCGAATCTGCTGGTGAGCTGCAGTGGTGGTCCATTTTTTACAGTTTAGTTCATGGTTCGTTCTCAGGAGTGGGTAGGACACGGGCAGGTCCCCCCCCCCCCATGGGCAGGGCAGCAGAAGCGGGGTGTGTGCGAGCGGTGTCTGTGCA
>OZ038384.1:45855850-45875850 GCA_964036045.1 Eutreptiella sp. 'Long Island Sound 2002'
CACCACGTTGGCTGCAAGTGTGCCATGATGAAAGCAGAGCATCATGTCGTCTAGTGATTCTGGCATGGGTACTTGTCCTGCAATTGCATTCTTCAGGGCATGCTTGGCCGTGTCGTCAGTGTCCTTCTGCCATAAAGCGACTTGTGTCTTGCTTTTGGTGTTGTGCTGGGCTGGGATATAGAATTGTGGTACGTGGTTCTCACTCAGGAATGTGGCGTATTGAAGTCGGTAGCCGTCTATCCAGGCACATTTGGAGGGTTTGCCTCCATCTCCTCCGTGCATTGCTGCGAGATTGTCCGAGATGGCTCCAAGCACTTGATGTGAGTTGATGTCGTACTTTTTCAGTAGTAGATAGGCAAGGAATTTGCGGCACCACTCTGCCACCCAGCTGCTGCCGCCTTTACGTTGCACTTTGGAATATGCTCTTATGGCTACTCCTTGCTCATCAATCACCAGCGCTGACCACGCATGATCGTCTTCTTTCTTGGCCCCATCAGACATCAGGATGATTCCGCCTCTTGGAGAGTGGATTACTTCGATTGCAATTGGAGATTCTGTAAGATCGTACGGTAAGTGGAATGAGATGCCGTAGCTGGCCATCCATTGTTGCGCTGTGATCCAGTCTCGGTGGGTTGGCACTTGCTGTGACGGGTACAGCATGATGGTGCGGATTGTTTCCCTGGTATAGATGCTTCTGCTGTTACACGCAGAGAAGAGACCCTTGATGTATTGCAGCTGGAGGCGGGTGAAGATGTGGGGGACTGCAAAGCCTAGATCGTCTATGCTGGCCCATAGCATCTTGTTGGGGGTGCGCACCGGGATGCAGAGCGTTTTGCAGGCTATTCTTTTTATCTGTATGTGCTGGGGTTGTACTTGTTCTGCTCGTGCTGGGATGGCAGAGAAGACGTAGTCTGCTACTGAGATTGTGTATGTGACGAGAATTCGGAGAACTAGTATCAGTGAGGGTTGGAGTCTCCCCAGTGATCCTTGCAGTACTTTGAGGCGTGTGGTGAACTTATCAATGGCCGTTTGCGGCTGCTCATTGGGCATAAGAGGTATCCCTGTCATTTTTAGGCCTGAGCATTGCAGGTTGAACTTGTCTTGCTTCGTGTCCACCGTGTCCTCGATGTACTTTAGTTCTCTCGGGTTCTTGGGTTCTACTCCAAATATCTGCACTTTCTTGCATTGAGAGGAACCTCATGTCGACCAGCATCCTTGACTGAAGACATGAAACATGTGGGCAGCGTCCTCCAAGGTAGAGGTGAATCCTTTGCGGTCGTCACTGTATACAATCTCCGGTACTTTGATGCTGCTGTTCCACGGGGCTGGGAGGCATTTGAAGGCATGTTTAGGTGCTCTGCTGGAGAGATCTGATGGGTTGCGCTGTTGACTCAGGACTCCTTTGTGAAATGTGGTTCGGGCACAGGTGGTGGTTGCGTATAGGCCCACTCCCATGGAGTCACCTTGCGATCCTCCGTGACGCATGCAGTATGGTTCTGTCAATCCGAATGGTGAGACAACATAGATACGGAAGGATCCAAAGAACTGTTCTGCCCAGCGTTCTACTTGAAGCGCTTCTCTGGGGAATAGTTTATCCATGTCGTGTTTGACGGTGTTGCAAAAGGCATTGCTCTCATCCCAATCGATGATGAACACCTTACCGTTGGTATGGGCATACCACCATGTGAGCCATCTGCAGGTGATCGCGCACATCTGGGGTGATAACTGCTTTCTGTAGGCATAGTGAGATGGGGGTGTCCATTGGAACCATTCTGAGCGCTCTTGTTGACGCAGGAAGACGTTGCTGGATTCGAGACGGCGTAGGTAGGGTTCAAGCAGAATGGGTCTGCTATTGGGAATGAGCCAGGAGGGTTCTTTCTTCTTTAGACATAGGTGAAGTACTGCACATAAGAGTGGACAGTGACTGCCGTTAGCAAATGCTGCGAGCAGTGTGGAGATCAGTAGCAGACTGAATCCGTCTAGGAGACTCACCAGAGCATGGGGAAGCTGCTCCAGTGAAGTGGCTTCTGAAGATGAGCGACCGACTAATGCAGTGAGTTCATGGAAATTCGGAGTTTGACCTGCTGCATCGTCGATGGGAAGGCCTGTTCGGGTTCTTTGGAGTCAGTTCATGTGGGCGATGAAGTCAACTGTATCTTCAGGTTGGTCCGTGTCCCATTCCATGCCTTTCTTGAGGTGCTCATAATCTAATCGGATTCCCGGACGCCCGCTGTACAATTATTTGGCTTGACGCAGCATTTCTTTCTGAAAT
The DNA here is from genome assembly GCA_964036045.1 of Eutreptiella sp. 'Long Island Sound 2002'. Taxonomy (NCBI): domain Eukaryota; phylum Euglenozoa; class Euglenophyceae; order Eutreptiales; family Eutreptiaceae; genus Eutreptiella; species Eutreptiella sp. 'Long Island Sound 2002'. Next base: position 45,858,123 of record OZ038384.1, read on the forward strand.
TCTTCTTTCTCCTGTGGAAAATACTTGCCATCAGCACTGATTTTGTCCACGACTTGGAATTTGTTCTTTTTAAGTTTGATGGCATGAGTTGTTGCTGATGTAATGGATACTCCCTGCAATTTTTCCAGTGGGATATGCAGCTTGGAAGTCATGGCCTTGTTGTTTCGTTTTTCCCACCACTGGGTAACTGCCACATAATTTCTTCCATCATGTGCTTGAAGTGCAGCCGCCATTGCTTTGGCATCTGCTACCGTCAAGGAGAGGTGGGATTTTCTGCGGGGAACTATACCATCCATTACCAGGAAGTACATGTGCATGACGGCTGTGGGGGACCATTCTGTGATGTTGGCCCATGCGAATAACAGTGAGCAGATGTTCGCACTCTCTTGAAATTCTTTCTGGTTCAGGTGTCGGAAGTCGTACCTGCGTTGAGATGGATCTGCCGGCTTCATCTGCTCGTTGTCCACCACCAGGAAATATTGCTGCACTCGGTGAGAGCTGAGGCCTGGCAGTTGTTCTCTGGTGCACGCTACACATGGGGTACTGTTGTGGGTAAACATCCAATCGATCTCTTTCTCCGAGAGTCCTCTTTTAGTCAGCACTTGATTGGTGGGGTGACCTGTAGCGTATGGACAATTGAATTCTTTCCATTCTTTCGAGAGTGTTTTCTTGAGCCAGCCACGCTTGCTGCGCATAACGTCGTCGTTCAAATCTCCTTGTATGAATGTGATTGTTGCTTTTGCTTTTGTGAGGAATGATGCCACAGCCTTGCTGTGTTCTTCTCTGCTGATTGGGCAAATGCCGGGAGGGAAGTGGACTGATGCTACCGCTATGGAAGTCGGTAGTCCCGGGTGAATGAGGATGCAGGGGGAGTGCTTTCAGACATCTGTCTTCCATTTCTTTTTCGAGAGCCTTCTCGTGTGCACCAGGATAACGAGGCCGCCGCCTTTGTATGGATCTGAGGCAACGTGTTGATAAGGGAGTCCATTGAGCCATCCTTCTGGCATGAGAGCCCATGTTTCTTGAAGGCAGACGATGTCCGGCATTCCCAGGATTAGATAATAGTACAGCTGATGCAGCTTCTTCTCGAGACTTCCGCAATTGATGCCCATGATCTGTAAGTCCACCCTTGGTGCGCGTTTGAAACCCAATGTTCTTCCGGCCAAATTGTTCCAATGTTCTAGGCTATCTGGCCGGAACAAAAAAAGTTCAAAATTTATTTACCCCCCAACCAAGCCTACCCGTACATGGTGGCAAAATATGTTGTTTGCTAGCCCTGGGGGTCCCCGCTGGTATGCTCATATTTGTTGCCCGGCGCGTTGCCACGTGAAAAAAACTTGTTTTCAAATACAGTTTTTGTTAGAACACCATTGGAACACCGCTAGAACAAGTTATTGGAACGTTGCCGGAACAAGCACTCTACAACAAGGGCAAAGCACAAGGAAGGGTAAAATGGTAACACACATTGTTGTGTAGGGTGCCCCCGGGGGCCCATCGGGTTAGTCTCTTGTTCTCACCTAAAAGTCCTGCGTGGTCGGGGGCCCGGCGGGCGCCCCCGAACTCTTGTCACCCGCCCCACTATCCCCCCCATCCCCCTCACCGACCACCACCCCTTCACCCACCACCCCTTCACCCTCCACCCCTTCACCCACCACCCCTTCACCCTCCACCCCTTCACCCTCCACCCCTTCTCCCACCACCCCCGCACCCTCCACCCCTTCGACCTCCATCCTTTCCCCCTCCACCCCTTCGACCTCTTCCCCGACGCCCCCATCCCGGTTAGCCCCGGTAGCACCCAAACCTGCCCCCGGTCCATCCCCTTCGTCTCCCCCGTCCCCGTCCCCGTCGTTGCTCTCGTCCCCCTCCTCGTCCGCGTCCGCGTCGTCCTCCTTGTCCTCCTCCTCGGCCGCCATCATCTTGGCGAGGAACTTCTTCGCCTGCGTCTTGGTTTTCCAAACCGACGCTCTCGGGATGGCGAAGAGTTCGGGGTCTTTGGGGAAGGCGATCCACGTCTCCCCAACCCCGGGGGGGCCACCCGCGGCAAGGGCCTCTTTGCCCTGCTCGATCCCCCACTGCCCATTGTCCCGAAAAACTACATACACTTGCTCCCCCGCTTTGTATTTGCACCCCCCCCCCTCTTGCCTTTGGCTTGGCCTTGGGTTGGGGTTGGGGGGGCTGGGCCTTGGGTTGGGGGGGCGCGGCTCTCTTGGGAGCCTTGCGAGGGGGTTTGGTGGGCTCCTTGGCCGGGGAGCGGGGCTGGGGCTCCTCGAACGCCGAGGAGTCGGTGGTGGACCCCGAGGAGGAGTCCGTTGAGGAGTCGCTGGACGACTCCTCGCTGGAGGACTCCCCCGGGAGCCTCTTCCTTTTTTGGGGGGCTGGTTTGGGGGCGCTCTTGGGTTCCCGCTTGGGGGGGCGTTGGGGTTTGGGTTTGGGTTTGGGTGCTGTTTGGGGGGCTGGGTGGGGGTTCGGGGGTTGGGGTTGCACGGGCGGCACACACGCGGGCGGGGCGGGGGCCTCTGCGGCCACTTGTTGGCAGTGCGGCGGCGCTGGGGACATGTCGCCAATGCTGCCCCACCCCTCGATGCGCGTCGCGAGAACGCTGCCGCGGGCTGCCACGTAGTCCATCATGGCCGTGAGGAACTCGAGCACGGCGACGGGCTGCAAGTGCAACTGCTGAAGCAACGTACCCAAATAGATGGGCCGGGGATCGCTTCCTGGCCAACGAAGGATCACCCGAACGGCGCGCGGGGCCGAAGGGTTGACCTGGATTCTTCCACCTACATGGAGGATAGCCAGGATGAGTGTTCCAGCGACGTTCCAATAAGCTGTTCCAGCGACGTTCAAAAGACTTTTCAAACGTTTTTTGGTGACAGATTGGAACGTCGCCAGAACAAACTGTTTGGAACGTCGCCGGAACAATGCACCGGCACGCCAACCATGTGCATTTTTGGGCCCTATTGGCCATGTGGACATGCTTGCGGGGGGGCATACCCGCACGCGCGTGTCCACGTTCTCCTTGATCGCCGCCAACGCTTGCCGCAATTGCGAGGTCGGCGTGCGCTCACGTTCCGCTAGCACTGCCCGAATGGCAGATTGTTGGTGCCGCTGCGCGTCGTCCTCGCACTTGACGCGTAGGGCACCACGCCGCGACAGCGTTTGGCCAACGACGAAGCCATGGTATTTGCCTTCGCCCTCGACCACATAGATGCCGTCGCGGAGGATTCGGGTCCAATTGGCCCGAAAGAGGACGGTGTCCTTGCGGGGAGTCGCCCTCACCTCGCCAAGGCCGTGGTCGGCCCAACGCTCAAAAATGAGGTGCCAATGGCAACTCCCCGCACTGACAGAGCCCGCGGTTAGAAATTTGACCCCCTGCGCCTTGCTGGGGAGCCAGTCGTTGGGGAGGGGTGCCGTGCGCCCTGTCCCCGGCCCGGTCACCCAGGACACCGGGACCCCCCGTGGCGCGGACCCCTCCTCCCGGCGCCAGCGGCAATCACGCTGCTCCTTGCAGCGCAGTTGCTTTGTGCAGGAAGCGCTGCAGCAGCCAACGGAGCGTGTAAAAGGTTCGGGTGGGGGGCTCGTAGGACACAGGCGTCCAGGGGGGGGGGGGGGGGGGCTACCATCTCCCTTGTCCACGGAAAATTGGCAGCTTTTGCTGCCAGGGATGAGCCAAGTCGGTTACGCATCCAATCCGTAATGCGCAAGACGCCGCCGGCGTCAACCCCCTCCCCCTCCCCATCCCCATACCCCTCCCCATCCCCATCCCCCTCCCCCCCCCCCCTCTTCTTCCTCTCTCTTAACCCCCGGGTTAGCCCTCCGCTCTTCATCCTTCTCATCCACCACCACCTCACCCAGCTCCACAATGTCATCGTCGTTGACACCCCCTTCCTGTTTCACCTGCACCTCCCCACCCATGCCCTGCAACTCCCTTTCAAGCACCTCCACCGCCTTCTGCGCCTCCCTTACCCGCCGGTTCCCCTCCAGAACCCTCTCGCCCGCGTGCCCCCCCCCGGTGATGTCCCCACGCCGCCGGCACTCCGCCAATTTTGCAGACCATTTTTTCACCCGGCGGCGGAGGCTTTCAACATTGCCCCTCGCCTCTTGCAACCCCCAGAACCACGGCGTGCTCCCGAACCCCCCGCCCGTTACTCATTGAGCTCCCAGTCGAGGGCTCGGGCAACTGGGGGCGATGCGCTTGGAGAGGCGCGACTGGCGCGGCCCCTTGTGGCGCAGGCCGTGGCGCCTCCGATGGCCGGTGAGCGGGGGTTGCCCACGGGGGATGTTTGGGAGCGCCCTGAGGAGGGGGGGGGGGCTGGTGAAGCCAGCGCAGAGCTGCTGCGTGGCTCGGAGCGCGTGGCCCCCTGTGCCCCCAGTGGGGCTGGCGGGGGTGGTGCAGCCAGTGCTGCCCCCAGGGCCTCGGTCTCGGTCATCCCGTCCTGCAGACAAGGATGCCGGAGAGAGGCCAACCCTACCCAGACACCTTGTTCCGGCGACGTTCCAACAACCTGTTCCGGCGACGTTCTGGCGACGTTCCAGTGGCCGCTGGAACGTCGCCAGAACATCGCCGGAACAGGTTGTTGGATCGTTGCCGGAACAGTGGAAAATAGGCACAGTTCCGCGCGCGCACAGGGCGCACTGCGTGCACTACGGCCCCGTGGGGGGGGGGACATCCACTACAAAGAATCCTAGCCCCTTTATGGGCATGGGGCACGAACAATCACTAGGGGTTCTTGGGTTTCCCCCTTCCCCTGGACAACAAAGAGTCCTACCCCCTTTATGGGCATGGGGCACGAACAATCACTGGGGGTTCTTGGGTTTTCCCCTTCCCCTGGACAACAAAGATTCCTAGCCCCTTTATGGGCATGGGGCACAAATAATCACTGGGGGTTCTTGGGTTTTCCCCTTCCCCTGGACAACAAAGATTCCTAGCCCCTTTATGGGCATGGGGCACAAATAATCACTGGGGGTTCTTGGGTTTTCCCCTTCCCCTGGACAACAAAGATTCCTAGCCCCTTTATGGGCATGGGGCACAAATAATCCATGGGGGGTCTTGGGTTTTCCCCTTCCCCTGGACAACAAAGATTCCTAGCCCCTTTATGGGCATGGGGCACGAATAATCACTGGGGGTTCTTGGGTTTTCCCCTTCCCCTCAACAACAAATCATCAAATTCCTAAAGAGCAAAGAGCAAAAGGGACAGAGGGGGAAGCGGGGGGAGCAGGGCAGGCAGGGACACACAAACCCAACGCACTGATTTCCACTGCGCGCAAAGCGCGCCAAAGCATACACCCAAACCCAAAACCAAACCTAGGCCCAAACCAAACCCGCACCCGAACCCACACCCAACCCCTAGCCCAAACCCAAGCCCAAACCCACACCCAAGCCCAAACCCACACCCAGGCCCAAGCCCAAACCCACACCCAACCCCTAGCCCAAACCCAAGCCCAAACCCCCACCCAAGCCCAAACCCGCAAACCTGCATATTCTTGGTGGCCTTCAAAAGCGCCAACATCATTTGCATCATATCTGACGGGCGCGGCCATGGATACGAGCAGAAGAAAGAAGAGAGCTGAGGAACGGGGGTGGTGCAGAGGGAGTGGTCTCTAGTGCAGCCCTGGGAACACAAGGCACATGTCGAACAGCATCATGTTGGTGGAGATGAATGTGAAAGTACAAGAAAACCCATTGCAACACTTGCTGCAGGGTGTCGGCGTCCGAATCAATGGATGCCTGCGAGCGACCGTAGCTGGCGGTCCCAGTAGCCGTTTGCCGGCCACCGCCCCGGGCACTGTGTTCGTTGAAAGCCTGCTTCAGGAAGCGGTTAAGGCTTTCGACAATGTCATTGGAGAACATTGCCAATCCGAACGGCCAAATGTTGTCCAATACGCGATCCGCATCCTCCTCCAGGAACAGGAGGTAATGGGATGCGGACCTAGGAGCACAATGCTCCCGGAAGGCAGCTGCCGCTGCCCGGCATTGGGGACGCGTACCCACCTGATAGGTGTGGTACAGGTCCTTCAAAAGCTTCGCCATCCCCATCACAGCCCTATAGAGGGGCTCCTCCGGCCCAACCGACAGCAACAATGCAACATCGGGCCAAGCCGCAAACAGGCGCGACGTCTCCTCACCATCCGGGGAACAATCCTTGCCTAGGCGGCACCCAGTGCGATGCTCATGCAATACCGCCTGAATCGCCGCACGGGACACCTCATCGCCCCCGGCTAGGCGCTCTGCCGCCAACCGCTCAATGTTGGTCATTTGCAACCGGCCCATCGCCATGTAACAGTGTAGAATGCACATGACAACGCGGCACCGGGCAATGACCACCACTGGTTCCACGGAACAACCTGCGGCCTTCAGCGATGGTGTTCCCAACAAGAAGGACGTCCGCTGTGCGTGGTCCGACTCGGTGGTCCGGACCACGTCTTTGCCCCGCCACACAGCGGCGTCGGAGTCCCAAATCCCCTCGTTGTATAGTGACCCCACTTGTGGGGCCGGTGTGATCCCGATAATGCGGCGCACCCAGGGGGAATCACCACCGAGCCAGGCATCGGCCGCTTCCTCATGGGAATGGAAGACCACCCGGTGGGTGTCCACGACCTCCTGGATGGCCTAAGAAAAAAACATCAATTTTGTTGGAACCAGATTGTTCCGGTGGCGGTTCCAACGAAACACTTGAACGTCGCCGGAACGTCGCCGGAACAAGTTATCGGAACGTCGCCGGAACAACACGGTGTGTGCGCGGCACACCTTAATATTGTCTTCCCAAAGGGTTGCTAGGGTCGCCATCGCTTTGTCCCCGCAGATTGCGAGGCCGATGACCCACACGCAGGCGGGAACTCGTCCCCAAAGGCCCATGTTGGCGATGGACACAGACAATTGGGACCACTCCCCGCCTGCGCAGGGGTAGCCATCCCCCCTGACAATGAAAGTCAGGGGGAACGACCAATCGATCATGCGGCACAACGGGGGTTGGCTAGCAATGTAGCGCAGCCATGATGCCCACGGCCAACTGATGCCCGTGGCCTTGGGATCCGAAGTGCTCACCGCGGGGGCCAGCTCCAAGGGGGCCAGTAGATCTTGCCAGCGCTGCTGGAAAGCCCTCTCAGGGCAAATCGGACGGGCAAATGGAAGGCCCGTGGTCGCGGTGTACTTCAGCCCCCGGAGGGTGTACACTTCCGAGAGCGTGCGCCAAGCGGATTACGGCGCACGCAGGTTGAGGATGAGCTCGCAACACTCATCGGGGGGGAGCACCTCGGAGGCGTACTTGGCGATTGCCCCGTGCTGTATCTCGCGTACACAGCTTGGTTGGGCCAAGCGCACGGCCACCGCAAATTGGCGGCGGGCGTGTTGAGAGGAGATGGCCCATTCCGCTATGAGCTCCCCAACAAGATCCCCGGCCCGGAGGCTAACAGCACTAGCCAAATGGACGAGGTGGGTGGTTAGTTGCGCAACGCGGGTTGGCGATCTAGGCATGATGAAGCTACAACAATGAACTACGAAGCGAAATTTGGCAATGCATACCTCTAGGGGAAGATGCCCGTAGACCCACCGAGCATTCAGGCAAGGAACAAATACCAAAATGGGACCCTAGGCATGGCCACAATGCACAAATCAAACGGGAGAATGGGGACGCCAACGTTGAAAAGTCATACTACGCTGCGTCTGAACTACAAGAAACAGCAGGCTTGCAAATGGATACGAAAAGTTCAAAATGTGTACACCTAGTGGAAGGTGGCACCAACGGCTCACAAGATGTCAACATGGCCCCGATGGGAAAGACAAGCCTTGGACGCGTTATACATGCAAGAAAGAGACAAAAAACATCATTTACGAACTTGGAAACTCATGGTGATGGATCTGGTTATCTGGCCTGCGACACTTGTTCCAGTGGTGTTCCCAACGAGATTGTTCCGGCGGAAATTGTTCCCATTGGGAATATTCCAGTCGGGAACAACATTGGGTTTCAAACGCGTACCAAGGGCACCCACTCAGGGATGTTTGGGTTGATCGCGGGTGGTATCATGGTGCTGAATTCTTGGTGCATTTGTGCATATGCACGTTGAATGTGCGGTTGGACATCATTGGGAAGTGAGGGTTTGCATGGCCACATTCTGCTGTCGGTGATCGGGAAAACTCCTTCGAGCTTGAATGTTCCCAAGTGTATAATGCTGCGTGTCGCCATTTCAGCTGATATACTTTCTTGCTTGGGAAGGTGCCAGCAGGCACTGATGTGGGGCTGATTCTGTTGATGGGGGGTTGTCAAATGCAGCTTTATGTGGTAACCTGACAGGTTTCCACATTGACGACATTCCGGGCCGTCCGACCATGAATTTGTGTCTTTTGGGTCGTATTCTTGGGCGCTGATCATGATGTATCCGCCTTGAGATCGGAATTGTTGTACCCGTGTTTTTTCTCGGAAGAGTCGGGCATCAGGTGGGATGATTGTCCGGCACCAGAGGAATAGGACAGAGTCGCAGGACACTATTGGGTAGGACGGGGTGAAAGTCTTGTTGTACTGGTTCTCTGATTCCATGTATGCTTGAAGCCATGCATGGATGATTCGAGTCTGACGGAGCACTACTGCTGGGGGTACTCCTTCAAGATTGGGGATTCTTGTGATGTGATACAGCAGCTTGACTGCTGCCTCTTCTTCCGGGGTTGCTTGATGACAAGGTATGCCATACAGTGCTGGGTTGGGGCAGTTGCAAAGGGCTGTTGCCTCCTGTGAAGCTGGAGTTCCACATCTTGTACATACATGTAGTAGGGTTGTGTGTTTTGGGTTTGCTCTGGTGTTTTGAGATTGTGGCTGGAGGGGGTCATGATTGAGATCTGTTGAGCATTTGGTGGACCAGTTGTGTAAGTCCGTCAGGGATGCATCAGCGGTTCTCTTGTTGAGTGATCCGTGTGGTAGCAAGTTATCCGTGTAACGTATGATTAGTGCAGAGCACGATGTGGATTTGGGGAGGGCGAGGGGAATAAATTTCTTCTCCTGCGTCACTCCTGGCGCTACTGGGATGGAGGCACTGGACGCCGTAATTTGGGCTGGAGGCAGGTCTTCTCTTCGTGGCGTGGATGAGCGTACCGCTCGATTCTGCGGCTGTGGAGAATTGATACGGGGTGTTCCTGCCGCTGGTCGTTGTTGATCCGGTGTTGGATGAGCCATAGGGTGAATGTTCCCGTAGAGGTGTGGTTGGTAGTGAGAGAATGATGGCTGCATGTGGGGCATGGGTGGATGATGAGGAGGGTACCATGGGTACATAGGACTTTGAGGTGGATACGGGCTGTGCTGGTGCCCTGGTACTACTCCTGGCGTTGTTGTAGGTGGGGGTGGTGGCGGGGCTGCTGCGGCTTGTGCTGGTGTGCCTGCTGATTCTGTCTTCCTTCTTTTCGCTGGGTTGGGTGGTTCATATGGATCTCCACTTTCATTCTTTGACCGTACTCCAATGTACTTGTTGTTGCCGATGTGGAGCCATACTTTTTCTTTGCCCTGTGCTAAGGCATTCCATGCGTGGGGATTCACACTGTTGAGGAACCAGAATCCCTTGTTGATGGCTGCAGGTTGCAACCCTGAATTAATGCCGAAGTGCTTCTCGATCTCGTTCTCAAGGTCCTTGTACGGCACATCTTTGGTTTGGGTAATCATCAGTGTAACTCCTTGTCCTTGATGCTGAGGGTATTGTGGTGGTTGCTGCACGGGTGGTTGTGGGGGCTGATTCGTTGGAGGGAAAGGCAGCAGTGAGTTCTTGGGTGTTGTGGGTTGCATTTGCGACATGCTTGATCTTTGTGGGAGATTTCGTTGGTATTGTTGGTACTGTTGATATTGTTGAGTTGGCATCGGAGTTGGGGTTTGTGGCTGGTATTGGGTAGCTGCCGTAAGGGGCTGAGTTGGCTGTGAGGCTGTGGTGGCTGAGTGGTGGGGATTCTGTTCTTCCGGAACCATCCATTGGTTGATCCAGTCTGGAGTTTGCACATTCACTTTGGCACCTAGATTCTCTAGTTCAGTCTGCACCGTGTCAAAGTCTGCGACGTTGGTGGTGGTTGCAAGATTTCTTATTACTGCGTTCCACCACTGGGCTGCGGTTGGAGCGGACATCAGACTCAATCTGGTGTTCTCTTTTGTATGGAATGAAAATGCCAGCATCGTCGCCGACATGGTCCAATCTGCATCTTGCGGGATGGATTGCCACATTTTCTTCAATTCGCTGATTCTTTTGCTTGTCTCAGGGGAAGAGCCGACAGTTCGTCCTTGCATATATCTCAACCAATCCTGCAGGGCCTGCGTTACTGCTGGGATGTCGCTCGATAGGGCACACATGTGGGCTTTGAGTATGGCCCCGAGTTGTTTGCACTTTTGTGCTTTTTGGAAAAAGTTGAGGATTTTCGCAGCCGCTTTGACTGGTAGTAGACGCATGTACAGCTGGCGTGCTGCAACTTCGCATTCACTGTCATCCAGTGCGTCGCATTTTTCTTGTACTTTGGCTATGATATCCTCAAAGTTGGCGTAGGTGTCGTTGGTTGCAGCTTGTGGAGGGGGATGTAGTCCTGGCATTCTTTGATCTTGGAATGAGAGGCCTGGCTGATTTTTGGGTACGTAGGATCGGCTGACTTTGTTGAATGCAAATTTGTTGTGATCCGTGGAGTATCTCTTGGGAGGTTCATTGTCCCTTGGACCCGGGTGGAGCATCAAGTCTGCTGTTGATGGAATTGATGGGGGTTTGATGGCTGTTGTTCTTCGATTCTTTGCTACTGGTGGAGCTTCCAATGGCACATCAAGATGTGCATCCAGATTGATAATGGGCGGTGGAGGGTTTCTTCGAGGGGATTGAGCACGAGAAGGGGATTGCCCTCCGGGGGATGGAGCACGTTGTTGAGAGCCGGCACGATTTCCTTTGGGTTGGGGTGTGCTTGGTTTCAGAGAGCGCAGCGTGGTGGTGATACTGGCCCTCAACGATTGGTCGGACATGGCTTGTCTTTACGGTTTGCCATCAATGAAGTTCGGGGTCCATGGAGGCAGCTTTTGTTGAAAAGTGGCCCATGCTGCATATAGAGCTGCCCAATAGCACAGCCAGAAGGTGGTTTCAGAAAGTTGCTTGTCTCCTTCGATCAGTCTGCCGTCAGCCTCCAGTAGTCGCTGAAAGTTGTAGGGATCATCATTGATGAGCTTGTCGAATTTTTCTTTGGCATTTTCTGAGTCCAGATAATGAGACATTCTGTCCGGAATGTCACACCATTCTTCGTTGGACGCATTCTTAAGCCATTCTTGAGCCTGCATCGTCAAGTCTTTGATTGTAAGCCACATGTAATCCGGAAATTCTGTAGCCAGTATGGTCAAGTCTTCCTCAGAGATTGATGCGCGCATGAGGGAGGCGAACATTCGGAAACATGTTGCGAGGCTGGTGGTCATCGATATTTCTGATACTTCCACTTTGGACGGCCAGTGTGTCACCAGTGCTTTGAGGTCCCCATCCGAGTAGTAAATTCTGGTGAAGTACCCTGCGGTTGTGGGATCAACGTACGCACGCTGTCGTTCTGGTGCAAGAGCAATGAATTCTTCGGAGTTCATGATCAGATTCTTTCAGAAAACACTGATTGACATTGAAGGCATGCATATCTGATATCTGGAAATGAGTTCTTTGGAGGAGCGTGGTTCACTGTTAACGGCACTACTTGAAAGGAGTGTTGCACTGACTTCTGCGTGAGCACATGTACAGTCATGCACTTTTGATGGTCTGTTGTTCCTTCCCTATTCATTATATTGTTGTTGAGCAACCATGATCATTTGCAGCATGCACGTACGTGGTGGCGATCTTTGCATCTTGTTCTTGTGCTCTTCTTCTGGATTAGGGCTAATGCTTTACTTGATTTCCCTTCGTGCCCTGATACTTGCATGGAGTCCGGGAGTGTGTGCTGCTGTGTGGAGAGAGCTTTACCTTGTCAGTTTGTCTTTGAACAAGAAAGATTCGATATGACTTTGAATGCTGAGTGTGTTTGGTGATTTTTTTTTCCGAGTAGCTGATGATGAGTTGGAGCAGGGATTGGGACGGGGCTTGATTGATTCTCGGTGTGATTTTGACATTCTTTTTTTTTTTTTAGTACACCGAGAACATGATGTGCAAGTCATCTGTGGCAAAATTATCATACTTGTTCTGATCTGCTCATTCTGCAGAGACATCATGGAGAAGAATATTGTTTGAGCGCCATGTTCAGATTCCCGGGCAGGCAGTGCACGCATGAGGGACCGTGGGGTGAAGTGTGAGAACATGTAATATCATTGGGACAGGGTTCATCACTTCCTGGTGTGATTGGACACTGCAGGTTACTGGATGGTACGTTGTGACTCTGGCTCTGAGATTCCATCGTGGTCTGGGTGTGGGCTGTCCTACTGGATCTGATTCTTTGAGCTGGTTCTCTCTCCGGATCAGTGGAGCCCACCGTCGTCTTCTTCCTAGTCTCTTCGGATGCTTTGCTCTCTGTGTGATCGTCTCCATGATTGATCAAGATGTTTCGTTTGATCGCCACTCTTTTCCTGACCATGTGATGCGTATACTCTGAGCGGATTGTTGATCTGTATTCTTGAAGAGGAAATCATGTATCATGCCCCATTCTTGATTGTTCTCCTTCAATGAGTGTTGCAAAGGGGACTGGGGAATTCCTGTTCCACTGTTTGTCCTGATAATTGCAGACGGCGGGTAACTCCTGTAAAAGCCCACGTACATGGCATGAGGCGAATTAAATATGATCATTACATGTGTGTGTTCTATTCTGTGTTCAAGCGCAGCGAAAAAGTGAGGGCTGGGTGTATGCGGAACCTTGGCTTACTTGTATGTCGATGACAGTTATTGATTTTACTGTTGATGTGATTTTCTGAGTTGAAAATTGATCATCTCTCGGTGGCCAAAAAAAATTAAAAATTGTTTTTTTTTTTTAACCATTGATTCGTTTGTTGTTTCTGGCATTGAGCAGGGCAAGAGGGCACAGTCAGATGTACTTCTTGCGTAACTTCTGGTGCTTGTGACATTGTCTGTGGATGCAGATGAATCTGGTCCGATGCTTTCTGTCAGGAGGGTTCACCGTTGCCACGGTGGACGTAGTTGCTGGTCCAATGGGCTGCAGCATGATTGCATGAGTGCAATGAGGCGGGTCATATATTGCGGGTGGGAATTCCATTGGCATTCGAAAATTTTGCCTGAGAGTGCATGCGTTTCGGCCGTATGCTGAGGTTGGGGATTGTGGATACTGCTGATTTACTCATCCTGGGTGTGAGCGGAGGTCAGTGCAATTGCGGGTGTGGCGTGATTGAAGTGTGATACATCTCCACTTTGCAGGTGGGATACTGATCCGATTCCTGTGTTGCTTGGAAAACATTTGCATCTTGAGGTGATGCATTCAACAGCAAATGTTGTATTCTTGATGAAGGGGTGCTCAACATTCATTCTTCCGTCAGGTATGCGGATGCTGGGTGATACTTGATTGGGGGGGGGTTGAGAGAAGGATTGTACCTTTCCCGACAAACAGTCTGGCATGGCTAGTGCGGACAGGTTGATCCGTCCATTGTGGCAGCACCGAGTTGAGTTGATGGACGCAAAAAATTTTTATACTTCACTGTTGCTGTCGCAGTGGTCTTTGAGGACTCATGAGGGAGCATGCGTACGAAATTCTGACATGTGGAGGGACATGAATTGTCACAGATTCAATCCGTTTCTTTTTTTGGGCAGTTGGATGTCCTCGGATCATCTGCTCTCAGATTGGGGTTTAGAAACATGAAATTTAGGTGCCTCCTTGTTGCATTCACCGCGAATTGCTATAGGATCATGGGGTGCGCATGCATGCTGAATTCTGAAGTGGGACAGGTTTACATGAGCACAGATTGATTCGGTTTCTTTCTTACGCATCTGGACTTGTTCTGATTCTCTGCATCCTCAACTGGTCACGTTCATTCTTTCTTCTGCGGATCATCCATGTGCAGTTTGACCGTCAGCGTGACCGGCACCATCAGCTCACTTTCTTTCCCACTGCGGCCTTTGCCACCGCTCTTGCCGCTCTTGCCACGGTACTCTTGGGCTCGGGGGTAGCGGTACTGGGTTTGCCTTTGCCATACTGCCGATACGCGGGAACACTCGGGTCGCGTGCGTCCGGGATTCCTTTTCCACGGGGATCTCGGGGTGTGAACTGTCGGGCATGCTCATCAGAAGCAGTGGCCGAGGTCGGAAAAAGCGCGTCGGACAAGTTGCTGAGTCGCAACACCAAGTCATGTGCTTCGTCAGAGGCAGGCAGATGGCTCGCCATGTGAGGCTGAGCGCTGTGCGCAGCAGGTTCGTTGATGGGACTGCGGCTGCTCTGAGATCGAACCTCATGCTGGCTGTGCTATTCGTGCCGAGCATACAGATCGTGTCTGTCAAACCGATGGTATCGGCTTCGCCTGGGTTCATACTAGCCGTACTCAGAAGGGACAGGGGGACTCATTCTTCAGTGCTTGGTCGGAGGCTCGACAACTTCTTCTTCATCACGATATTGATCGTATGCAGACCGTCTGGATTCCGTCCGACCTCCACTGCGAACGTCGCGAGCATCTTGCGGATGGCGGTAATCGCGGGGGCCGTGGGCCGGGTCTCGGGAAACGGTGCTTGCATGAGAGCCAGGACGCTCACGGATGGGGACTCGTTCACGTTCACGTGCCAGTTCCCGTTCGTGCTCACGCAGGAGTGCTCGTGCTGCTTCCACTGCGTGTTCAGAGATAGGTTCTTTCACATATTCTCGCTCGAATTCTTGAGCTGCTGCCCTGTTATGTCCTCTGGGGCGCTCGCGGACGACATCTCGAGAGGATTCATGGGCACCTTCCCGCAACGGTTCTCTGGTGTATTCTCGGGTCTTTCCACGCATGCGGTCCGGGCTGTAGTCTCGATCGAAGTGTTCGCGGGCGTGTTCGCGGGAATACTCTCGAGGTGGCATGTGGGGTGCTCCACGAGCGGAGTACGTCGAGGGCGAGGTACGCGGCGGGCCACTCTTGCCTTTTCCTTTGCCTTTGATATGCTGAGTGTACGGCGATCCATCCTGATGCTGAGACCTGATCCGGAAGAAATCTCCATCTTCTTGCAGTCGCACTCGCAGTTCGTATGTATTCGCAGAGTCCGGGCACATCCGCTGCCAATTCTCTTGTGTCGTCTCGATCATCCAAAATTGATGCCTTGTCGCAGCTTGTGGGATGATGGCACCCAGTCTTCTCCTGATGATGGTACTGATTTCATAGTAATTGTCTTCAGAGATGTCCTGTACTCTCAGCACGATCGGATTATCGATATCATCATCATCCGGCAGATTCTGGGGGGCGATGTGCACATACTCCTGGCCCCGGGCAATACCTTGCATGGAGGCTTGATGATGGCTTTGTTCAGGACTTTGTGCAGGGGCTGGTTCTTGGCTCTGTTTCGGTCCTTCCTGGGAGGACATGTGGTCAGGAGACTCTGGGGCTGGTTCTTGGCTGTGTTTCGGTCCTTCCTGGGAGGGCATGTGGTCGGGGGACTCTGAGGATTCCGATAGCAATTCTTGGAGAGCTCTTTTTACTTCATCTTGATGTTTGTCGACAACTTCTTGTTGCGCCGGTTCAGATTCTGGTGCTGGTTCTTGCGCATGGGCTCGTTCATACTCTGGTCTGGGAGCTTGTTCCGCATGGATTTCTGCAGCGGATTCGGGTGCTTGAATTTGGGCGTGTTCTTCTTGCGTCTGATCAGGGTCATTCGTGCGCGGAATGTTGGTCGTCGGATTTGGGAAACTCCTCCATCGCCATTGTGGCTCCAGTGGTGGGGTTGGAGAGCGGGTATCAGAGGAGGGGACAGGTTCTGATCCTGACCGGGACGTATTGCAGATTCCCTAGTGTTCGTTGTGTGATATTGGATAAATGAGGATTCATGTCAGTGGTATATGGCAGCGAGCACAAGGAGCTGGCACCGTACCAGTTCTCCAGACACGCACGGGATTTTTGACGAGGCACGATTGAATTCTCGGAGAGTTCTTTCTTTTCATTAGAAATTATGAGGCAGCAAGCACAAGGAGCTGGCACCGAACCAGTTCTCCAGACGCGCACGGGATTTTGGACGAGGCACGATTAATTTCTCGGAGAGTTCTTTCTTTTCATCAGAATTTATGAGGCAGCAAGCACAAGGAGCTGGCACCGTGCCAGTTCTCCAGACGCGCACGGGATTTTGGACGAGGCACGATTAATTTCTTGGAGCGTTCTTTCTTTTCGTCAGAAATTATGAGGCAGCAAGCATAAGGAGCTGGCACCAAACCAGTTCTCCCTACATGCACGAATTCTTTGGTGGAGTATGATGAGTCCTTTTTTTTTTTAGGGCAGCGGCACGTGATGGTAGCATACTTTTGTGGTGATCGATTGCACTTATTAGCAAGCACATGGAGCTGGCACCGAACCAGTTCTCCGGCATGCATGGAGAGAGTTGAACTGTAACCGAGAGATAACTAAACAGTACCTTACCTTACGAGGTGAGATTATGGCTCCACCGGTTTTCTGCACACATCGCTCGCAACTTTGAGCGATTGCCCCACCGGCGCCAGGAGCCATACTTGGGCCGGCCTGACGGGAAGTTGCAGGAACAACTGGACAGTCCACAGACAACAGCTGCCATTGGAATGCCCCCCGCCACCCCCAGTGTGTGTGTGTGTGTGTGTGTGTGTGTGTGTCGGTGTGTCTGTGTGTCTTTGTGTCTCTGTGTAGCTGCGCGTGTCTGTGTGTGTCTGTGTGTGTCTGTGTGTGTCAGTGTGTGTCTGTGTGTGTGTGTGTGTGTGTGTGTGTGTCTGTGTGTGTGTGTGTGTGTCTCTGTGTGTGTGTGTGTCTGTCCGTGTGTGTCTGTGTGTGTCTGTGTGTGTCTGTGTGTGTGTGTGTGTGTGTTTGTGTGTGTGTGTGTGTATGTGTGTGTGTGTGTGTGTGTGTGTGTGTGTGTGTGTGTGTGTCTGTGTGTGTGTGTGTGTGTGTGTGTGTGTGTCTGTGTGTGTGTGTGTATGTGTGTGTGTGTGTGTGTGTGTGTCTGTGTGTTCCACAGCAAGAAAAGCACCATGCACGCATACCAACACAACGACACGCCACGGTGTGCGCCACAAAGCGACAGCGAAATGTGTCGGATTCACTGACCATGACGGGCCCCCTTGGAGTCTGTGTGTGTGTGAGCGGGTGGTTACACCCGTCTCCAGCTAACTACCTCCAGAGTAGGCATGTAAGTAGCGCTGCGGTTTTCAACAGATCATACAATCATTGGCTAGACAGGGCCGTGCAGTGGGCAGGGTCTGTAGTGATCAGCGCAACTTGCACTGTGAGAACAAACTCCTGTACACCGTCACTCCTGTCTCAGAAAGGACCTTGCCTACCTTTTTGTTAATGGCCTGATGAAATTGTCTCGGTGACCAGTGCTCTGCCTTCGCCTGCTTTCATCTTCAGTGACGTTGTGCCCCGCGTTTGGTCCCCACTGGTTTTCCCGCACGAAGTGTGCGTGTGTGTGTGTGTTTGTGTGTGTGTGTGTGTGTGTGTGTGTGTGTGTGTGTGTGTGTCTGTGCGTGTCTGTGTGTGTGTGTGTGTGTGTGTGTGTGTGTGTGTGTGTGTGTGTGTGTCTGTGTGTGGCAGCAGGCAGGAGACGCGGCAGCCGGCAGGCGGCTCCGGGGTCAGCCGGGGGCCGTGGGGCGCGTTGCGAAAGGGGCATCACAGAGTGACGGTGGCTGCGACAA
>OZ038384.1:45880850-45951142 GCA_964036045.1 Eutreptiella sp. 'Long Island Sound 2002'
GGGGCCTCTTTGGCTTTGGGACCACGGAGGCCCCCTCCGCTGAGGCGAGGGGGCCTCCTTTGCTTTCGGACACCGAGGCCCCCGCCGCTGAGGCGAGGGGGCCTCCTTCGCTGTGGGATCACCAAGGCCCCCGCCGCTGAGGCGAAGGGGCCTGTTTGGCTTTGGGACTACCGAGGCCCCCGCCGCTGAGGCGAGGGGGCCTCCTTCGCTTTGGATTCACGGAGGCGGGGGTTTGCGTGTCCCCTCCGCAGACGTGCGGCACTGCGGATTGGGGGGACACGGCCGGAGGGTTAGAGGATGGCCCCGCGCACGGACACCTTCGGCAGAAGTGCCGTGCGCCGGGGGGGGGGGGGGGGACCGGGCCACGGACCAAGCCCCCGTGTTCCGCCGGCCAAACGCCGCCCCGTCGGTAGTACCTGGCGGCTAAGGGCCCACACCCGTGAGACTGCGTCCCCCTTCCCTTGGGGGGGTGGTGGACCGTGCCGGAAGTGGAGCCGGCGCTCCGCCTCGCCCCCCATTCCGTGCCCCTGGGAGGGGATCCGGCTACGTGTAGGGCGGGTGCATGCACGTAGCGCGGGCCAGGGGACAAGGGGAGGAGACGAAGAGGAGAGCCGCCGCCATGATGCTTAGCCGGACGGGTTGGGGTGAAACCTCCCTCCCGGTCGCTTTCCAGACCGTGGGGGGCCGGCGGGCACCATGGGGATGTGCCGCGGGGGCGCCCTACCGGGGGACCGCATCTCCTCCTCCTCCTCCTGTATGTGTGTGTCTGTGTGTCTGTGTGTCTGTGTGTTTGTGTGTCGGTCTGTGTGTCTGTCTTTGTGTCCGTGTGTGTGTGTGTGTGTGTGTGTGTTCGTGTGTGTGTGTGTGTGTGTGTGTGTGTGTGTGTGTATGTGTATGTGTGTGTGTGTGTGTGTCTGTGTGTCTGTGTGTCTGTCTGTGTGTCTGTGTGTGTGTGTGTGTATGTGTGTGTGTGTGTGTGTGTGTGTGTGTGTGTGTGTGTGTGTGTCTTTGTGTCTCTCTGTGTGTCTGTCCGTGTGTCTGTGTGTGTGTGTGTGTGTGTGTGTGTTCGTGTGTGTGTGTGTGTGTGTGTGTGTGTGTGTGTGTGTGTATGTGTATGTGTGTGTGTGTGTGTGTCTGTGTGTCTGTGTGTCTGTCTGTGTGTCTGTGTGTGTGTGTGTGTGTGTGTGTGTGTGTGTGTGTGTGTGTGTGTCTTTGTGTCTCTCTGTGTGTCTGTCCGTGTGTCTGTGTGTGTGTGTGTGTGTGTGTTCGTGTGTGTGTGTGTGTGTGTGTGTGTGTGTGTGTATGTGTATGTGTGTGTCTGTGTGTGTCTGTGTGTGTGTGTGTGTCTGTGTGTGTCTGTGTGTGTGTGTGTGTGTGTGTGTGTGTCTGTGTGTGTGTGTGTCTGTCTGTGTGTTTGTGTGTCTGTGTGTCTGTCTGTGTGTCTGTGTGTGTGTCTGTCTGTCCGTGTGTGTGTGTGTGTGTGTGTGTGTGTGTGTGTGTGTGTGTGTGTGTGTGTGTGTGTGTGTTGTGTGTGTGTGTGTGTGTGTGTGTGTGTGTGTGTGTGTGTGTGTGTGTGTGTGTGTGTGTGTGTGTGTGTGTGTGTGTGTGTCTGTGCCCCCACTGCCGCTCAGGGGTGCGTGACCTCACCGTGGTGTGGGGGTGAAACCAGGGGGGGGTCCCCTGGGCTAACACGCAATCTGGGGGGTGACCTGGTCCAGCCACGGCGGCCAGGGCACGGGATTGCGCGCCCCACCCCTCGCCGGCCACCGTGGGAGAGCCACGATGGCACAGGGCGGGCTCCACCGGGGGGTGGCGGTATGCGGGAGTAACCCGGGTCCCCCTGTGACGCAGCCCTCTCTAGGGCTCGTGTGCGCTCCCCTACCCCAACCCACTGCACCTTGTGTTCTGCACAGGTACATCGTGGGGTGGTGATCCCGTCCTATCCGACGGGACCGGAGCTGGGAGGCGGTGGAATAAAGGGGAGACAGCGACGGGGCGGAGGTAAGGGCCAGCGCCTGCCGCTACGGTGCTCACTGCGCCGGGGTAATGGCACCTGCCTGCAGCCTCGACGTCTGGCTCCCCAGGCAGTGTAGTGGAACAGGAGAGGCCCCCCGTCCCTGGTCCTCCGCCCATGCAGGGGGGAGCGGCCTGCCTTGGCGACACAGTACTGAAATAAGGGGTGGCCCCCCCGTCCCTTGTGGATCCCGGGTGAGGGACGATAATGAAATAAGGGGTGGCCCCCCCAGAGACTGACAGGGGGGGCGCCAGCCCCCCCAGGGGACCCTGTCGACCTGTGTCTTTGAGAGACGATCATGAAATAAGGGGTGGCCCCCCAGAGACAGACCAGGGGGGGCGCCAGCCCCCCCAGGAGCCCCTGTCGAGCTGTGTTCGTAAGAGACGATCATGAAATAAGGGGAGGCCCCCCACAGACGGACCAGGGGGGGAGGAAGCCCCCCACGAGCCCCTGTTGACCTGTGTTTTTGAGAGACGATCATGCCCCGCACAGCGGCGGTTACACCCGAGTCTCTCCGGTCCTGCCTGGGCCGCGGGGGGATAGGGACGCCCCGTGGGTTCGTGAGGTATATTTCCTTCCCCCACACACCGGCGGTTACACCCGAGTCCCTCTGGTCCAGCCTGGGCCGCGGAGGGATAGGGACGCCCCGTGGGTTCGTCAGGTATTTTTCCTTCCCCCACACAGCGGCGGTTACACCCGAGTCCCTCCGGTCCAGCCTGGGCCGCGGGGGGATAGGGACGCCCTGTGGGTTCGTCAGGTATTTTTCCTTCCCCCACACAGCGGCGGTTACACCCGAGTCCCTCTGGTCCAGCCTGGGCCGCGGGGGGATAGGGACGCCCCGTGGTTTCGTCAGGTATTTTTCCTTCCCCCACACAGCGGCGGTTACACCCGAGTCCCTCCGGTCCAGCCTGGGCCGCGGAGGGATAGGGACGCCCCCTGGGTTCGTCAGGTATTTTTCTTTCCCCCACACAGCGGCGGTTACACCCGAGTCCCTCCGGTCCAGCCTGGGCCGCGGGGGGATAGGGACGCCCCGTGGATTCGTCAGGTATTTCTCCTTCCCCCACACAGCGGTGGTTACACCCGAGTCCCTCCGGTCGAGCCTGGGCCGCGGGGGGATAGGGACGCCCCGTGGGTTCGTCAGGTACATTTCCTTCCCCCACACAGCGGCGGTTACACCCGAGTCCCTCCGGTCCAGCCTGGGCCGCGCAGGGATAGGGACGCCCCGTGGGTTCGTCAGGTATTTTTCCTTCCCCCACACAGCGGCGGTTACACCCGAGTCCCTCCGGTCCAGCATGGGCCGCGGAGGGATAGGGACGCCCCGTGGGTTCGTGAGGTATATTTCTTTCCCCCACACAGCGGCGGTTACACCCGAGTCCCTCTGGTCCAGCCTGGGCCGCGGAGGGATAGGGACGCCCTGTGGGTTCGCCAGGTATTTTTCCTTCCCCCACACAGCGGCGGTTACACCCGAGTCCCTCCGGTCCAGCCTGGGCCGCGGAGGGATAGGGACGCCCCGTGGGTTCGTCAGGTATATTTCCTTCCCCCACACAGCGGCGGTTACACCCGAGTCCCTCTGGTCCAGCCTGGGCCGCGGAGGGATAGGGACGCCCTGTGGGTTTGTCAGGTATTTTTCCTTCCCCCACACAGCGGCGGTTACACCCGAGTCCCTCCGGTCCAGCCTGGGCCGCGGGGGGATAGGGACGCCCCGTGGGTTCGTCAGGTATTTTTCCTTCCCCCACACAGCGGCGGTTACACCCGAGTCCCTCCGGTCCAGCCTGGGCCGCAGGGGGATAGGGACGCCCCGTGGGTTCGCCAGGTATTTTTCCTTCCCCCACACAGCGGCAGTTACACCCGAGTCCCTCCGGTCCAGCCTGGGCCGCGGAGGGATAGGGACGCCCCTTGGGTTCGTCAGGTACATTTCCTTCCCCCACACAGCGGCGGTTACACCCGAGTCCCTCCGGTCCAGCCTGGGCCGCGGAGGGATAGGGACGCCCCGTGGGTTCGTCAGGTATTTTTCCTTCCCCCACACAGCGGCGGTTACACCCGAGTCCCTCCGGTCCAGCCTGGGCCGCGGAAGGATAGGGACACCCCGTGGGTTCGTCAGGTATTTTTCCTTCCCCCACACAGCGGCGGTTACACCCGAGTCCCTCCGGTCCAGCCCGGGCCGCGGGGGGATAGGGACGCCCCGTGGATTCGTCAGGTATTTTTCCTTCCCCCACACAGCGGCGTTTACACCCGAGTCCCTCCGGTCCAGCCTGGGCCGCGGAGGGATAGGGACGCCCCGTGGGTTCGTCAGGTATTTTTCCTTCCCCCAAACAGCGGCGGTTACACCCGAGTCCCTCTGGTCCAGCCTGGGCTGCGGGGGGATAGAGACGCCCCGTGGGTTCGTCACGTATTTTTCCTTCCCCCACACAGCGGCGGTTACACCCGAGTCCCTCCGGTCGAGCCTGGGCCGCGGGGGGATAGGGACGCCCCGTGGGTTCGTGAGGTATATTTCCTTCCCCCACACAGCGGCGGTTACACCCGAGTCCCTCCAGTCCAGCCTGGGCCGCGGAGGGATAGGGACGCCCCGTGGGTTCGTCAGGTATTTTTCCTTCCCCCACACAGCGGCGGTTACACCCGAGTCCCTCCGGTCCAGCCTGGGCCGCGGGGGGATAGGGACGCCCCGTGGGTTCGTCAGGTATTTTTCCTTCCCCCACACAGCGGCGGTTACACCCGAGTCCCTCCGGTCCAGCCTGGGCCGCGGGGGGATAGGGACGCCCCGTGGGTTCGTGAGGTATATTTCCTTCCCCCACACAGCGGCGGTTACACCCGAGTCCCTCAGGTCCAGCCTGGGCCGCGGAGGGATAGGGACGCCCCGTGGGTTCGTCAGGTATTTTTCCTTCCCCCACACAGCGGCGGTTACACCCGAGTCCCTCCGGTCCAGCCTGGGCCGCGGGGGGATAGGGACGCCCCGTGGGTTCGTCAGGTATTTTTCCTTCCCCCACACAGCGGCGGTTACACCCGAGTCCCTCTGGTCCAGCCTGGGCCGCGGGGGGATAGGGACGCCCCGTGGTTTCGTCAGGTATTTTTCCTTCCCCCACACAGCGGCGGTTACACCCGAGTCCCTCTGGTCCAGCCTGGGCCGCGGAGGGATAGGGACGCCCCGTGGGTTCGTCAGGTATTTTTCCTTCCCCCACACAGCGGCAGTTACACCCGAGTCCCTCCGGTCGAGCCTGGGCCGCGGGGGGATAGGGACGCCCCGTGGATTCGTCAGGTATTTCTCCTTCCCCCACACAGCGGCGGTTACACCCGAGTCCCTCCGGTCGAGCCTGGGCCGCGGGGGGATAGGGACGCCCCGTGGGTTCGTCAGGTACATTTCCTTCCCCCACACAGCGGCGGTTACACCCGAGTCCCTCCGGTCCAGCCTGGGCCGCGGAGGGATAGGGACGCCCCGTGGGTTCGTGAGGTATATTTCCTTCCCCCACACAGCGGCGGTTACACCCGAGTCCCTCTGGTCCAGCCTGGGCCGCGGAGGGATAGGGACGCCCCGTGGGTTCGTCAGGTATATTTCCTTCCCCCACACAGCGGCGGTTACACCCGAGTCCCTCTGGTCCAGCCTGGGCCGCGGAGGGATAGGGACGCCCCGTGGGTTCATCAGGTATTTTTCCTTCCCCCACACAGCGGCGGTTACACCCGAGTCCCTCCGGTCCAGCCCGGGCCGCAGGGGGATAGGGACGCCCCGTGGGTTCGCCAAGTATTTTTCCTTCCCCCACACAGCGGCGGTTACACCCGAGTCCCTCCGGTCCAGCCTGGGCCGCGGAGGGATAGGGACGCCCCTTGGGTTCGTCAGGTACATTTCCTTCCCCCACACAGCGGCGGTTACACCCGAGTCCCTCCGGTCCAGCCTGGGCCGCGGAGGGATAGGGACGCCCCGTGGGTTCGTCAGGTATTTTTCCTTCCCCCAAACAGCGGCGGTTACACCCGAGTCCCTCTGGTCCAGCCTGGGCTGCGGGGGGATAGAGACGCCCCGTGGGTTCGTCACGTATTTTTCCTTCCCCCACACAGCGGCGGTTACACCCGAGTCCCTCCGGTCGAGCCTGGGCCGCGGGGGGATAGGGACGCCCCGTGGGTTCGTGAGGTATATTTCCTTCCCCCACACAGCGGCGGTTACACCCGAGTCCCTCCAGTCCAGCCTGGGCCGCGGAGGGATAGGGACGCCCCGTGGGTTCGCCAGGTATTTTTCCTTCCCCCACACAGCGGCGGTTACACCCGAGTCCCTCCGGTCCAGCCTGGGCCGCGGGGGGATAGGGACGCCCCGTGGGTTCGTCAGGTATTTTTCCTTCCCCCACACAGCGGCGGTTACACCCGAGTCCCTCCGGTCCAGCCTGGGCCGCGGGGGGATAGGGACGCCCCGTGGGTTCGTGAGGTATATTTCCTTCCCCCACACAGCGGCGGTTACACCCGAGTCCCTCAGGTCCAGCCTGGGCCGCGGAGGGATAGGGACGCCCCGTGGGTTCGTCAGGTATTTTTCCTTCCCCCACACAGCGGCGGTTACACCCGAGTCCCTCCGGTCCAGCCTGGGCCGCGGGGGGATAGGGACGCCCCGTGGGTTCGTCAGGTATTTTTCCTTCCCCCACACAGCGGCGGTTACACCCGAGTCCCTCTGGTCCAGCCTGGGCCGCGGGGGGATAGGGACGCCCCGTGGTTTCGTCAGGTATTTTTCCTTCCCCCACACAGCGGCGGTTACACCCGAGTCCCTCTGGTCCAGCCTGGGCCGCGGAGGGATAGGGACGCCCCGTGGGTTCGTCAGGTATTTTTCCTTCCCCCACACAGCGGCAGTTACACCCGAGTCCCTCCGGTCGAGCCTGGGCCGCGGGGGGATAGGGACGCCCCGTGGATTCGTCAGGTATTTCTCCTTCCCCCACACAGCGGCGGTTACACCCGAGTCCCTCCGGTCGAGCCTGGGCCGCGGGGGGATAGGGACGCCCCGTGGGTTCGTCAGGTACATTTCCTTCCCCCACACAGCGGCGGTTACACCCGAGTCCCTCCGGTCCAGCCTGGGCCGCGGAGGGATAGGGACGCCCCGTGGGTTCGTGAGGTATATTTCCTTCCCCCACACAGCGGCGGTTACACCCGAGTCCCTCTGGTCCAGCCTGGGCCGCGGAGGGATAGGGACGCCCCGTGGGTTCGTCAGGTATATTTCCTTCCCCCACACAGCGGCGGTTACACCCGAGTCCCTCTGGTCCACCCTGGGCCGCGGAGGGATAGGGACGCCCCGTGGGTTCATCAGGTATTTTTCCTTCCCCCACACAGCGGCGGTTACACCCGAGTCCCTCCGGTCCAGCCCGGGCCGCAGGGGGATAGGGACGCCCCGTGGGTTCGCCAAGTATTTTTCCTTCCCCCACACAGCGGCGGTTACACCCGAGTCCCTCCGGTCCAGCCTGGGCCGCGGAGGGATAGGGACGCCCCTTGGGTTCGTCAGGTACATTTCCTTCCCCCACACAGCGGCGGTTACACCCGAGTCCCTCCGGTCCAGCCTGGGCCGCGGAGGGATAGGGACGCCCCGTGGGTTCGTCAGGTATATTTCCTTCCCCCACACAGCGGCGGTTACACCCGAGTCCCTCCGGTCCAGCCTGGGCCGCGGAGGGATAGGGACACCCCGTGGGTTCGTCAGGTATTTTTCCTTCCCCCACACAGCGGCGGTTACACCCGAGTTTCTCCGGTCCAGCCTGGGCCGCGGGGGGATAGGGACGCCCCGTGGGTTCGTCAAGTATTTTTCCTTCCCCCACACAGCGGCGTTTACACCCGAGTCCCTCCGGTCCAGCCTGGGCCGCGGAGGGATAGGGACGCCCCGTGGGTTCGTCAGGTATTTTTCCTTCCCCCACACAGCGGCGGTTACAACCGAGTCCCTCCGGTCCAGCCTGGGCCGCGGGGGGATAGGGACGCCCCGTGGGTTCGTCAGGTATTTTTCCTTCCCCCACACGGCGGCGGTTACACCCGAGTCCCTCTGGTCCAGCCTGGGCCGCGGGGGGATAGGGACGCCCCGTGGGTTCGTCAGGTATTTTTCCTTCCCCCACACAGCGGCGGTTACACCCGAGTCCCTCCGGTCCAGCCTGGGCCGCGGGGGGATAGGGACGCCCCGTGGGTTCGTCAGGTATATTTCCTTCCCCCACACAGCAGCGGTTACACCCGAGTCCCTCCGGTCGAGCCTGGGCCGCGGGGGGATAGGGACGCCCCGTGGGTTCGTCAGGTATATTTCCTTCCCCCACACAGCGGCGGTTACACCCGAGTCCCTCCGGTCCAGCCTGGGCCGCGGAGGGATAGGGACGCCCCGTGGGTTCGTCAGGTATATTTCCTTCCCCCACACAGCGGCGGTTACACCCGAGTCCCTCCGGTCCAGCCTGGGCCGCGGAGGGATAGGGACGCCCTGTGGGTTCGTCAGGTATATTTCCTTCCCTCACACAGCGGCGGTTACACCCGA
This sequence comes from Eutreptiella sp. 'Long Island Sound 2002', assembly GCA_964036045.1. Taxonomy (NCBI): domain Eukaryota; phylum Euglenozoa; class Euglenophyceae; order Eutreptiales; family Eutreptiaceae; genus Eutreptiella; species Eutreptiella sp. 'Long Island Sound 2002'. The sequence continues at coordinate 45,889,325 of OZ038384.1, forward strand.
GTCTCTCCGGTCCAGCCTGGGCCGCGGAGGGATAGGGACGCCCCGTGGGTTCGTCAGGTATTTTTCCTTCCCCCACACAGCGGCGGTTACACCCGAGTCCCTCCGGTCCAGCCTGGGCCGCGGGGGGATAGGGACGCCCCGTGGGTTCGTCAGGTATTTTTCCTTCCCCCACACAGCGGCGTTTACACCCGAGTCCCTCCGGTCCAGCCTGGGCCGCGGAGGGATAGGGACGCCCCGTGGGTTCGTCAGGTATTTTTCCTTCCCCCACACAGCGGCGGTTACACCCGAGTCCCTCCGGTCCAGCCTGGGCCGCGGGGGGATAGGGACGCCCCGTGGGTTCGTCAGGTATTTTTCGTTCCCCCACACAGCGGCGGTTACACCCGAGTCCCTCAGGTCCAGCTTGGGCCGCGGGGGGATAGGGACGCCCCGTGGGTTCGTCAGGTATTTTTCCTTCCCCCACACAGCGGCGGTTACACCCGAGTCCCTCCGGTCCAGCCTGGGCCGCGGGGGGATAGGGACGCCCCGTGGGTTCGTCAGGTATTTTTCCTTCCCCCACACAGCGGCGGTTACACCCGAGTCCCTCCGGTCGAGCCTGGGCCGCGGGGGGATAGGGACGCCCCGTGGGTTCGTCAGGTATATTCTCTTCCCCCACACAGCGGCGGTTACACCCGAGTCCCTCCGGTCCAGCCTGGGCCGCGGAGGGATAGGGACGCCCCGTGGGTTCGTCGGGTATTTTTCCTTCCCCCACACAGCGGCGGTTACACCCGAGTCCCTCCGGTCCAGCCTGGGCCGCGGAGGGATAGGGACGCCCCGTGGGTTCGTCAGGTATTTTTCCTTCCCCCACACAGCGGCGGTTACACCCGAGTCCCTCCGGTCCAGCCTGGGCCGCGGAGGGATAGGGACGCCCCGTGGGTTCGTCAGGTATATTTCCTTCCCCCACACAGCGGCGGTTACACCCGAGTCCCTCCGGTCCAGCCTGGGCCGCGGAGGGATAGGGACGCCCCGTGGGTTCGTCAGGTATATTTCACTCCCTCACACAGCGGCGGTTACACCCGAGTCCCTCCGGTCCAGCCTGGGCCGCGGAGGGATAGGGACGCCCCGTGGGTTCGTCAGGTATTTTTCCTTCCCCCACACAGCGGCGGTTACACCCGAGTCCCTCCGGTCCAGCCTGGGCCGCGGAGGGATAGGGACGCCCCGTGGGTTCGTCAGGTATTTTTCCTTCCCCCACACAGCGGCGGTTACACCCGAGTCCCTCCGGTCCAGCCTGGGCCGCGGAGGGATAGGGACGCCCCGTGGGTTCATCAGGTATATTTCCTTCCCCCACACAGCGGCGGTTACACCCGAGTCCCTCTGGTCCAGCCTGGGCTGCGGGGGGATAGGGACGCCCCGTGGGTTCGTCAGGTATATTTCCTTCCCCCACACAGCGGCGGTTACACCCGAGTCCCTCCGGTCCAGCCTGGGCCGCGGAGGGATAGGGACGCCCCGTGGGTTCGTCAGGTATATTTCACTCCCTCACACAGCGGCGGTTACACCCGAGTCCCTCCGGTCCAGCCTGGGCCGCGGAGGGATAGGGACGCCCCGTGGGTTCATCAGGTATATTTCCTTCCCCCACACAGCGGCGGTTACACCCGAGTCCCTCCGGTCCAGCCTGGGCCGCGGAGGGATAGGGACGCCCCGTGGGTTCGTCAGGTATATTTCACTCCCTCACACAGCGGCGGTTACACCCGAGTCCCTCCGGTCCAGCCTGGGCCGCGGAGGGATAGGGACGCCCCGTGGGTTCATCAGGTATATTTCCTTCCCCCACACAGCGGCGGTTACACCCGAGTCCCTCCGGTCCAGCCTGGGCCGCGGAGGGATAGGGACGCCCCGTGGGTTCGTCAGGTATATTTCCTTCCCCCACACAGCGGCGGTTACACCCGAGTCCCTCCGGTCCAGCCTGGGCCGCGGAGGGATAGGGACGCCCCGTGGGTTCGTCAGGTATATTTCACTCCCTCACACAGCGGCGGTTACACCCGAGTCCCTCCGGTCCAGCCTGGGCCGCGGAGGGATAGGGACGCCCCGTGGGTTCGTCAGGTATTTTTCCTTCCCCCACACAGCGGCGGTTACACCCGAGTCCCTCCGGTCCAGCCTGGGCCGCGGGGGGATAGGGACGCCCCGTGGGTTCGTCAGGTATTTTTCCTTCCCCCACACAGCGGCGGTTACACCCGAGTCCCTCTGGTCCAGCCTGGGCTGCGGGGGGATAGGGACGCCCCGTGGGTTCGTCAGGTATTTTTCCTTCCCCCACACAGCGGCGGTTACACCCGAGTCCCTCGAGTCCAGCCTAGGCCGCGGAGGGATGGGGACGCCCCGTGGGTTCGTCAGGTACATTTCCTTCCCCCACACAGCGGCAGTTACACCCGAGTCCCTCCGGTCCAGCCTGGGCCGCGGAGGGATAGGGACGCCCCATGGGTACGTCAGCTATATTTCCTTCCCCCACACAGCGGCGGTTACACCCGAGTCCCTCCGGTCCAGCCTGGGCCGCGGGGGGATAGGGACGCCCCGTGGGTTCGTCTGGTATTTTTCCCTCCCCCACACAGCGGCGGTTACACCCGAGTCCCTCTGGTCCAGCCTGGGCCGCTGAGGGATAGGGACGCCCCGTGGGTTCGCCAGGTATTTTTCCTTCCCCCACACTTGGCTTTCGGACCATCGAGGCCCCCGCCGCTGAGGCGAGGGGGCCTCCTTCGCTTAGTGACCACTGAGGCCCCCTCCGCTGAGGCGAGGGGGCCTCCTTGGCTTTGGGACCACCGAGGCCCCCTCCGCTGAGGCGAGGGGGCCTCCTTCGCTTTGGGACCACCGAGGCCCCCTCCGCTGAGGCGAGGGGGCCTCCTTGGCTTTGGGACCACCGAGGCCCCCTCCGCTGAGGCGAGAGGGCCTCCTTGGCTTTGGGACCACCGAGGCCCCCTCCGCTGAGGCGAGGGGGCCTCCTTCGCTTTGGGACCACCGAGGCCCCCTCCGCTGAGGCGAGGGGGCCTCCTTCGCTTTGGGGACCATCGAGGCCGCCTCCGCTGAGGCGAGGGGGCCTCCTTCGTTTGGGGACCACCGAGGCCCCCTCCGCTGAGGCGAGGGGTCCTCCTTGGCTTTCGGATCATCGAGGCCCCCGCCGCTGAGGCGAGGGGGCCTCTTTCATTTTGGGACCATCGAGGCCCCCGCCGCTGAGGCGAGGGGGCCTTCTTCGCTTTGGGACCATCGAGGCCCCCGCCGCTGAGGCGGTGGGGGCCTCTTTGGCTTTCGGACCATCGAGGCCCCCGCCGCTGAGGCGAGGGGGCCTCCTTCGCTTTGGGACCATCGAGGCCCCCTTTGCTGAGGCGAGGGGGCCTCTTTGGCTTTGGGACCACCGAGGCCCCCTCCGCTGAGGCGAGGGGGCCTCCTGGGCTTTGGGACCACCGAGGCCCCCGCTGCTGAGGCGAGGGGGCCTCTTTGGCTTTGGGACCACCGAGGCCCCCGCCGCTGAGGCGAGGGGGCCTCCTTCGCTTTGGGACCACCGAGGCCCCCGCCGCTGGGGCGAGGGGGCCTCTTTGGCTTTGGGACCACCGGGGCCCCCTCCGCTGAGGCGAGGGGGCCTCTTTCGCTTTCGGACACCGAGGCCCCCGCCGCTGAGGCGAGGGGGCCTCCTTCGCTGTGGGATCACCAAGGCCCCCGCCGCTGAGGCGAAGGGGCCTCTTGCGCTTTGGGACCACCGAGGCCCCCGCCGCTGAGGCGAGGGGGCCTCCTTCGCTTTGGATTCACCGAGGCGGGGGTTTGTGTGTCCCCTCCGCAGACGTGCGGCACTGCCGATTGGGGGGACACGACTGGAGGGTTAGAGGATGGCCCCGCGCACGGACACCTTCGGCAGAAGTGCCGTGCGCCGGGGGAGGGGGGGGGACCGGGCCAGGGACCAAGCCCCCGTGTTCCGCCGGCCAAACGCCGCCCAGTCGGTAGTACCTGGCGGCTAAGGGCCCACACCCGTGAGACTGCGTCCCCCTTCCCTTGAGGGGGTGGTGGACCGTGCCGGAAGTGGAGCCGGCGCTCCGCCTCGCCCCCCATTCCGTGCCCCTGGGCGGGGATCCGGCTACGTGTAGGGCGGGTGCATGCACGTAGCGCGGGCCAGGGGACAAGGGGAGGAGACGAAGAGGAGAGCCGCCGCCATGATGCTTAGCCGGACGGGTTGGGGTGAAACCTCCCTCCCGGTCGCTTTCCAGACCGTGGGGGGCCGGCGGGCACCATGGGGATGTGCCGCGGGGGCGCCCTACCGGGGGACCGCATCTCCTCCTCCTCATCCTCTGTGTGTCTGTGTGTCTGTGTGTCTGTGTATGTCTGTGTGTGTCGGTGTGTGTCTCTGTGTGCGTCTGTGTGTGTGTGTGTGTGTGTGTCTGTGTGTGTGTGTGTGTGTGTGTGTGTGTGTGTGTGTGTGTGTGTGTGTGTGTGTGTGTGACTGGTACCACTGCGGGCGTCCCCAGCTGTCCTGCCCTTGTTATGGGTGGTTGAGCTGGGGGGCCTTGTTACGCAGTGGTTTACCGTCAGCCCACCCCCGAGTAGCTCCGGGAGGTGGTGGGGCAGCCCCTGGTAGTGCCATGTTGGTGGGCGGCCGGTTGTGGGGGTGTGTGTCTGGCGCCTGTGGCGCCCGAATCTGCTGGTGAGCTGCAGCGGTGGTCCATTTTTTTACAGTTTAGTTCATGGTTCGTTCTCGGGAGTGGGTGGGACACGGGCAGGTGCCCCCCCCCCCCTGGGCAGGGCAGCAGAAGCGGGGTGTGTGCGAGCGGTGTCTGTGCACGCTGGTGTCCGGTGCTGTGCTTTTGTTTGCCATGTAGGCTCCAGGGATCGGCCGGGATCTGGGCAGAATTCGAGCCTTCTTGCCTGGGCCGTGGGGCGCGTTGCGCAATGGTGGTCTTCGCCTTGCAGGGCAAAATTTTAATTTTCAATTTATATTTCCAGAGCTGCGCCAGCGGCGGAGCAGCAGACTATCACCGAACAAACAGGTGTGCTGTACTCGGTGGCAGGAGGGCGGTCCGGGAACTCCACGATGTAGGCGGGCTTGCAGTGACAAGTTACTGGGGCGTAGGGGACGTGGGGATGCGGAGTGGTTGGGCTGGGGTGCTGCTGTTGCCGCAACGAACTGAACTGACAGACGACGGGACAACGGACGGAAAAGGAGGCGTTAAGCCCTGGCCGGCCGGTCAGCAGCACTAACCAGAGGCGTTGAGCCCTAGCCATTGCCTTGGCTAGCAGCAACGGAGGCGTTATGCCCTAGCCATTGCCCTGGCTAGCAACAACGGAGGGGATATGCCCTAGCCATTGCCCTGGCTAGCAGCAACGGAGGCGTTATGCCCTGGCCATTGCCCTGGCTAGCAGTTGCGGAGGCGATAAGCCCTAGCCACTGCCATGGCTAGCAGATGCGGAGGCGATATGCCCTGGCCATTGCCCTGGCCAGCAGAGACACGACCTGAGCATGATGCTCTATGAGCGTGGGGAAGGCAGGCGTTTGGAGCTGTGCTGAGTCGCTCTGTGTGCGGTCAGTACGAGGAGCAGGGCATTGCGCCCCAGATCAGGGCATTGCGCCCGAGGAGATGGGCATCGCGCCCGAGGTGCAGGGCATTGCGCCCGAGAAGCAGGACATTGTGCCTGAGGGGCAGGGCATTGTGCCCGTAGAGCAGGACATTGTGCCTGTGGAGATGGGCGTTGCGCCCGTCGAGAAGGGCATTGCGCCCCAGATCAGGGCATCGCGCCCGAGAAGATGGGCATGCGCCCGAGGTGCAGGGTATTGCGCCCGAGAAGCAGGGCATTGCGCCTGAGGGCCATAGAGCCATATAGCCATAGAGCGATAGGAGAATACAATGGAGGAAGGGGCGTCTTGTGGTGTATGTGTGTGTCTGCGTGTGTTGCATGTTGCTGCATGTCGTGTTGTGCATTAATTAAGAGGTGGAGCCCGTGGCGGAGGCCTGCTCGGGGGTCCTCGCCGGCTCTACTGCCAGCTGGGCGTGAGGGGGGGATCCCTGGGGCAGGTGGTGGGGCAACCGGGGGTAGGTCTGGTAATGGCCTGCCTCTTGGACACAATGACCTACCGGGACGTCTTGTGGTAGGCTCAGGCTAAGGCCTGGTACGTCCGCAAGCATGAAGCATGAAGCATGTGTGTGTGTGTGTGTGTGTGTGTCTGTGTGTCTGTGTGTATGTGTGTCTGTGTGTCTGTGTGTGTGTGTGTGTGTGTGTGTGTGTGTGTGTGTGTGTGTGTGTGTGTGTGTGTGTGTGTGTGTGTGTGTGTGTGTGTCTGTGTGTGTCTGTGTGTGTCTGTGTGTGTCTGTGTGTGTCTGTGTGTGTCTGTGTGTGTGTGTTTGTGTGTGTGTGTGTGTATGTCTGTGTGTGTGTGTGTGTGTGTGTGTGGGTGTGTGTGTGTGTGTATGTGTGTGCGTGCGTGCGTGCGTGCGATTCCGAACAAATCGCACACTTTTGTGTTCCCATGTGCGTACATTTTTGTGTTGGTGTACACCTTGCACCCGGTACCCAAAGAAGTATATAAAAACAGTAGGGGAATGGCACGCCCAATGGTTGCGCCCATTGGTGTGAGAAGGCGGGAAAACATGTGTGGAAACTTCTTGTAAAGTGTTTTCATACCTTTGACCAACCGGTTCTTGCCAATGTTTACCTAGTTGCCAAACCCCACAAGGGCCTTTACTTGTGCAATGATCATTGTTGCCCTTTGAGGCCATTTTTTGCTCTGTTCAAATCGGGCTCCACATCCACTTCAAAATTATTGAGCATTTTTTGAACCATTCTCCTCCGTTGTGGTGTGCTGGCGACCCCATGGAGAGTCCACTCAATGATAGGATGTGTTGTGTCGTGTGCCTCATGTGTGTAACTCACATGCACCGTATGCACATGATAGTGTTATGTCCTCCCTTGATTTTGAAGCTACGTGCATGAATACTACATGGCATGACATGAGCGAAGCATGTAAGCAATGGCGCACATGGTAGTAAGAAATGTTGCACGTGAGTGATTTTCTAACTAAGGAAGAAAATGGAACCGTGGAGTTCATGTTTTCACTCCCCACTGAAGAGCAATCTAATGCTTTGGTGACAGAATTTACTTTTGCCTCCATCGCATATTCCCTAAGCAATCTGTAGCCGAGCTTTATGTTGTACGGTGTTGTTACACATTGGGTTTGTCTTGCTCCCGGATTAGGGATATTTTGGCAACTCATTGGGTTTGTAATGGGTATGAATTGTGTGCCCACGTGGGCAAATCTTGTGATGTGTTGCTTTGAATGGCTACACGAGCGAGGTTTTTGACTTGCTTTTTCTTTCCATTGCCCCACTCTTTCATACCATGTCAAGCCAATGCATAGTTGCAATGACACACCGTTTGAGTACACCCCCGTGGTGTAAAACACAATGTATCAAAGCAGTGTGTTCTTTGCAGTTGAACATTCGGCGAGTGGGCTATGAGTCGTGGTGCAAACAGTTGCACGAGGTGTTGAAAAGGTTAAAGATGCCTTCAAGATTTTGGTCTCCCATGCCTTTGCAATGGGAAGATAGACCACAAGTGTGAGTTGTTGGCAAAGCCCGCAAGAGTGCGCTTCCGGTGGCATACCATTTGTCGTTGCCGGTGCAATATTCGTATCTCACCGCAAAAATTGTTGCACAGAATTGCAAATTTATCCCCAAACTGAATTTGCATGTCTGGAAGCCCATGCGCCATTTGTGTCAATCGTTTCACCATTTTTGCACAAACATTTTTCAAGGTTTCGCATAAACCACCACCGGCGCACACAACGCGCAATGGTCTGTTGACTTTGCGAGCTAGGCACCACCTTTAGCGGAGCTTGATCACCGGCATTCTTAGCTACTTTTTATGATGAAAAGTTACGGCTTGAGTTAATTGTTTTAATTGCGTATGTGCCGCAATAATGCGGCCATGCTGAGATATGCGTACCAAGGCAACTATTTGATTGATTTTTGGGACTTTCACAGTTTTGTTGATTTTTTGGTTGGCCGTGCTAATGTAATTGCAACCATTTTGCATCATATGACACATGTGCACATCAACCCAAATCCCTTACTAAGTACTAAGGCAGGGTCATTTTCACCGACCAATGGGTTTTCCCATCCAAGGGATGTCATCTGCAGCCCATGCGCTTTTTCACATATCAGTCCTTTTAGGTTGAAGAGAGCACAATTGGTGTTGAAATTCATATATACTAGACACTAGTCATTCTGGAAAGCCCAATCTTGCCGGCGAGAGTGGCCTGAATCAGCCTCTCCTATATTAGAGAAGGCCCCAAAATCCCAGTCTCACTAGCAAGACTAGCCTCAAGCGACCTGTCTTTCACAGGGAAGCCCCCAAATTCCTAGTCTCGCCGGCGAGACTAGCCTCTAGCGGCCTCTCCTATTCAAGGAAGGCCCCAAATTCCTAGTTTTGCCGGCCAAGTAATCTTAAACAACCTCTTCTATGTAGGGAAGGCCCTCTTTGCTTGACGTATGATACCCTCACCATTGCCTCTTTGAACATCGTGGGCATTGAGGTTAGCCCCCAAAAGCTATGCCATGTCTTCAACGGATTCAACCCTTTCTTCCACTCCATGACACACATATGACACCATGAAGGTACAGTGATCTCCATCGTAATCAGTGGCTTTGAAAGCACTGCAGGTGTGAGTGACACGTGCTGTGTTTTCGCATGTGCTTGGTGCACGTGCATTCCTTGTATGGGCATGTGGCGCATACATTTCTTTGCTAATGCTTGTTGCAAGTACAACCTTTTTTCCCTCCATGCATGGTAGAGTAGCAGCACCAACAACACCAGTAGCTGTAGCAATGAGCCACTGAAGCCATCCCCACAATTGCTTGGTGATGAGCTACGCACCCAAAAATAGGACGAGTCGTTTGAGAAGACAGTGATGCGCAAGCGTTTGGGGCACATGGATGTGTTGAAGAGGATCGGCCAGAGAGGGATCCATCTATGGATTCGCAACAAGAAGACCAAGCGCACAACCATCAACCCCCTAGAGAGCGCTGCTAGCAACCTCAGCAAGCAAGTGAAGGAGGACCGGAGTTAGAAAGAAAAGGTGTGCATCACCATGTTGCGCAAGCTTGCAAGGCCACGCCTACCCATAGAGGGTGTTGTGCAAATGTAGAAGTCGTCCCAGGGCAAGAAAATTTTAATGGCCCTCAAAGAGGAATAAATCCCAGCACCACTAAGTGCTTGGGTGTGAGCATCTGTGTAGCTGCAGTGCCCCCCCCCCCCCTCTCTTTCTCTCTCTCGGTGTATAGCTGCGTTATGTGTATTTCATGTGTGTTTGTGTGTATTCTTGAGGAGGCATCTTTCCGTTCCGGAATTGCTGCGTAACACTCAAGTCCTCGGGGGTGCCCCCAAAAGGGGACAACATCAAAGCACATCACAACAAAACGGCGGGGGGAATATGTTGCCTTTGTGCCCCTACCCCTACCACCAGTACCAGGGTTGCCGTGGCAAGTAGTGGTGTAGTTAAACAAACCTCACCGTTTAATTGGCCAAGGACTCTTTGGTGCCTCAAACACACACACACACACACACACGTTGAGAACAGCAATCAAAAATAGTGCACAAGCAAAGCAAGAAAGCAGTGGAATAGTGTGGAATGCCACATCGAGTGCTGTGCACGCACATTGGGCAACACATTCTACGTGGTCACCACATTGAAGGACAAGCGGCACAGTCGCGCGCCAATATTTGTGGTTGTTGTGGAGCATGGGATGAGTGCACGATCCACTTGCCGTTGCAATCGTGGTCTACACGTGGCGGTCGGCTCTTGCCCATCCTAGCCATCGGCAATCTCTTGGAGCCGAATGTCAGCGGCAACCAAGGCCAACCCTTGCACCAACCGTCCAGTAAATTGCCCCCATTGCACAACCATGGTTTGGTTGTATAGTATGCCTGCCCGTTCTGTTGCCGTCCATCTCAATGATCCCATTCCACATGGCCTTCGTGTCACTAAGGAGGAGGAAGCATCCGTCCGCAAATGGAACCACAAAGAAGCAAAAAGTGGCCAGTGACATGCCTACACTTTCCATGACACCTTTCACCAACACCTCCGCCAACAACAACAGCTCCTCCTCCTCCTCCTCCTCCTCCTCTACAACTCCCTCTATGCCACCAACAACATCCTATACTCCAACCATTCCACCCTTTGAATCGGAGGCCACTACAGAGCGGGATTGTCGTACACGGCCATTGGAATCCACCGGGAGGTGGGCAAAAGACTGGAAGCGTCTAGACGCTCTTTTGGAGGCCACAAAAAAGAGAGCCCGCACAACAAGCGATACGTCTAGCGACGACGAGGATTACTTTGATCGTCCATTGGACAAGCCCTATTAGGCCCCCTTTAGTTGCCTCCCTCAACTCCACCACCTCAATCACCCTATTTTGAGACCCCACGGAGGAGCACCCCACGAAAGGCACGCGGCACATTCGCACACGCGATGTGCCACCAGTGTGTGCGTGTGTTGTGGGCACATAGTGCGTGGAGAGAACTTTTTTTGTAGAAAGATGTGGTGCGCGTGTTGCAGAGAGCTGCATCCTGAAAAAAGGCATGGTTCGGCCTGGGTGGGGCGCCACTGGCAACAGTGGCCAGGAATTGACTCGGGGGTGCTATGCCCCTGAACAAAAGCACCACCTACCCATCCCCCCCCCCCGTGCTGCAAAATTTTGGAACCCAACATACATACCACAAAATGATCAGCGTGATGAGGCACTCACTTTAAGCCCTATCCAAATATGTTGGGATCCGGGAGCCCCCCCGTCCGGCCAGCCCCCAGCCCCCCCCCCCCCCCCCCTGAATGTGGCGGGAATGTGGGAGGGAGTGGGCGTATGGCCTGTTGTTACCCCGTGCTGCTTCCCCCCTGCACTGCACAAAGGCGCCTAGTTGTATTGTGGTCACGTGGTTCTGACTGTCTGATGACCTGATTTGGCTGTGCCTGTTTGTCGCACCTTTGTGTGTTTGAGCAATGCCATATTTGGCTTTTGTGCTCATCAACTGCCGCACTGGCGCACTGCTGCAAGTGCGCTGCACATTGGTGCTGCTGTCCAACTCCTTTGCTCCGTTGCTGAAAAAAGAAGCACCTTTGCCCTGTTGCAGAAAGGCTCCGTGTGCGAGTCAAAAACCTCGTGCCTGTCCCTTCTTCTGCATATTCTTCTTGACACGTATCTAGCATCTGCTATCTGCTGCTTTGATCCCCGCCTGCCCTCCCTTGCCCTGGCCTGCCCTGAGCCGCACATTCATCCTGATCAGAGGAGCTGCTGTGGAGTGACTTGAAGAAGGAAGCCATTGCACACCTGCAGTACGAGACCATTGCCCTCGAGGATACTGTACACACCATCCGGAATTCCAAGGCAGAGATGGACCAGCAGAGGTACATCTTTCCCTCAGTGTGCACAAGATGCAGCCCTGACAGCGGGCGAGGCACCGTGGCTGTGGCAAGAGCTGCTGCGAGCCCTAGCGTATCAGCGTTGGAAACGAACTGCACACTGTCATGCAACACACAGCTAGCGTTGGAAACGAACTACATGCTGCCATGCAACACACAGCTGTGCAACACAACACAACAATGAGCTCTCCATTTTGTTGGAACCGCACTCGTACCCCAATTTGCTGCTGAGCTGCTCACGCCTCTCCTCTCCATACTCCTTTCATGCTGGAACCGCACCAATTTGCTGCTGAGCTACTCGCACCTCGCCTTTCCATACTCCTTTTGTCTGTTGCCATGTTGTTGTTCCAGCATCGCCCCATCCCCAGGGTGTGTGAAAGCCAAAGCCAGAGAGGGAGAGCCAAGAGGAGGTTGAGTATCAAGGGAAAAGCAGCAAGGTGGCAAAGTTGACAGCATTTGGGTCACGGACAGGATTGGGCTCTGCCGTGCGGTGCACCATCTTGAAGAGGAGCGACCCCATGTCCCCCAACAGCGGCAAGAATGCTTTTGGGTCACGGTCCGGGTCAGACAGCATGAATAACACTGGGTCAAGCAATGGGTCAGGCAGCGGGTTTAGCAATTGTTCAGGCAGGTCATTGAGCAGCGAGGAGGATTAGCCGGCAAAAGTGGCAAGGGCCAAGCACGCACTGTGTTAGGTGAAGGTGGAGCACCTCCTGGAACCCCGCAAGGGCTCCCAAGAAGAAGAGCACACAGTTCCTTGTGGGGACGAAAGGGCGACCTTCGCTCACCATGCCGACCAGGCAGACACGCCAAGAAAAGCACAAGGCCAGTGATGCACATGCGCACAATCGCGTCACTATAGAGGGGTTTCTCCTTGGGGAAGACTACCAGTGCAGCTTGGGCTAAGTGGTGTATCATTCCAAGTAATGCCTGGGCCACAAGCCAAAAGAGGCCGAAGGTTTGTGTGCTCTGCACGTTTGCCACTTTCTGTGTGTTGTCCCCGGAATAGTCCTCGTGCTCCGGTATCGACGTCATGTGCGTGCCCGCCGCTTTTTGTGTTGACTTCATTTGTGTTTCTGGAGACCGAATTTCGCTCTACGTGTTCTGCGCGCTCCCTAACCCAACCCACCGCTTGTAGAGCGCCAGGATTTGGTGATGGCGATCACCATGTTGCCGACTGCGGTATCCGGAATAATTGCGGATGGTTCCGCTTGTGGGACAAAGAATTCTTCAAGCTCCAGCCAATCCCACGAGTACTTTAAGCGGCAATTCCTCACCGCTACACCGACCAGGGCAACCGCCTAAATTCTGCGTGTTGCAGCAACCTTCGCACCTGGATGTTCGGCTTCAGACTCGTACTCCGAAGGGCCACGTGCAGTGAAGTAGAAAGGGGTTTCGTTGGGCACACTATCCGCGGCATAGGTGCTCAACGCGTTGGCTCAACGGGATGACAAGAGGTGACACCCCGCCAAGTTTTTAGAGACCCGTGGTGTGCCGTCGAGGACCTCGTCCACATGCCATTCGAGATCATGGCCCATAAATTTGAGCGGATCCCGAAGGCTGCAGGTTTCCTACGCTACATGCTGATGGAGGAGCATGATGCCCACAAGGAGGTCGTTGCAAACTTGGGCAAGAATTGGAGACACATGTACCACCGGTGCCCGGCATAGAACATTGCAAGAGATAGCAATCTTCTCCCCTCACCGGCGGCAATTTGGGGGGGAACTTGGTGAGATGCTTGCAATATGCTCTCGTGGGTTTGCTTCCCTCGTTTCAAATACGTCTAGGTATGACCCCTGCCAAAATGCTGGGAAGTTGTGGCCCACGTCGGCCCCTAAAACACAACCAATATCGTTATATAGGAATGTTTCATGGACCTTCCAGCCGAGCTTCCACAGAACGCTCGGAAGACATTTGAGTGGCATCTATGGAACCTATATCCATTGAAACTTTGGTTGGATGCTTGGTGCCCGCTTTGCTTGCAAGATGTTGCATGGACAGAACTGTCGTAAAGGGTGTGCATAACAATGCCCATCTGCCCTTTGTGCTCTTGTGTGAATTGCCACTTTTTGTCCTCATATTCATGATAGACATGTCCAATACTAGCCGATCGGGTGCATCCCCTGCGTGCCCTAAGGACCCCCAATCCCCCCACGAGCAACCGGGTCCGGAGTTTGAGGGAGAGGTCATTGATGCTAATGCACCTAATGTGGAATTGCTTGAGCCCGGGGACGTACAGTCCCGTCTTCAACGTGCCCTTGCGGCATTATGTTCGCGGCATAAGCCGTCACACACTGTAGAGCCACGGATGCTAAGGTTGTTTTTGGACCAAGTGGTGCCTCAACATTGCGCTATTCAACGTAAGGACACACTGCCAGCGATGCTGATGCACAAAATTTTCTCAATACCCGTGTTAACTGTGCTAGAACTTGTGGGAAAGATAACCCACAACAAACATGAAACATCCTATGGGGTGAAGTACCTTACTCTTTTCTTCACATACCCTTTGATGTTTTTAGGGTAATCATAAACGACGCTTTTTGCGAGGTCCCACACACCAAAATTTAGACTGCCATGAGAGCCACTATTATAGGTGCTCACCTCAAAGACCTTTTGGGGGAGGATCAAGGGTGGCCATCTGGGACCATGCCCCCTTAGGGAATCGGGAAAAGGTGATAACACCCCCCGAGGGCGAGGTATTCCAGATAGATCAACAGCCAAAATACCACTTCCATGGCCCCTACCGCTGCGTAGAGTTTCTTTTGGCTCCAGCACCCATGCCTTCTGCCGCCGCACCAAAACGTGCAAATCTTTTAATTATGGATGCATGTTTGTAGGCAAAGGGTCCATCCCCCTGGCCCCCCCAACCCCCTAAGGAAACCCACCGAGGATGTGCTGTTTTGGTCATCTTTTTGCTTTAATGTCTCCCATCTTTGCTGCAACGTCCGGGCATGCTGCCATCACCAGCGGCTCTTCAATTTCTTTTGGCCGCTTGGGAGAGTTGGCCAATGCGGTAGGTAGCAGCCCATCTTTCATCACAACCTTTGTGGCATGTGGTTTCAAGTAGCGCGGCAGCCGGAGCACAAGAGGTTGCAGAAGAAGCAGCCGGAGTTGAAGCCCAAGCAGAAGAAGCCCTACTTGCATTGTACGCCACCACATGTGGCCTCTCATTGGGTGCAACACAACTGCATTAGTATTATCGGTAGCTGTGCTCACGCAAAAGTGCCCATTGCCATGCGCTTTGATCCCCCCCCCCGGCACGTGGCAGTCAAAGGTTCACCCAACCAACAAGCACCGCCTAGGTAGCCATGAGAAACCAGGCGACCCCCCCCCCCCTCCTTGAGGTGCTGCTCCACGCGACTCTTGCAGAGAATAGTGTGGATGTGTGCCCTTTTTTGGGGGTCAGTGACTAGGTTCAAGAGTGCTTGACAGGGCGCTTCAAAGTGTTCATAGAGAGGGTTAAGGTTTGGCGCGGGAATTTTGAGGGGGATGTGAAAAAGTTCAAGGCGGCCGAGGAGCGGGTGCGAGAGGTTTGTGGGGGGAAGAAGTAGAGCCCAGCCCTCATGGATAAGCAGAGGAGGTGTCGCGACAATGCCACTATTGCACAGCACAAAGGCACTTGCCCCGCTCCAAGAAATGCAGGGCCCTTAGGTGACTGCCAAGAACCGGCATCTCTTGAAGGCCCCGCTGCCAAAGATGCCTCCCTCTTCCCTGCCGCCCCCTAGACACTGGCCTGTGACAGGGCCCGGGGAGGAGGACCTCCATAGGCTGGTGTTTGCCGCGGCTGAGGCAGGGGTGGATGTGTTTGACGCTGCAGGCACGCCCACTTCTACCTCATGAGCAGCCAAGGTTCAGTAGGGAGGGGGTGCCAGTGAAGCTGCATGAGCCCCCAGCCTTGCAACCTAGACCAATTGCCTATATGTTGCAGTTACTGTGATCAAGTGGTTGCTCGCACGCTCAGTGGAGGAGTGGTTTAACCCCCCCCCCACTTGAAATATTTTTGGAAGTCACGTCGCACGTGGCGCAAAATTGTTGATAAGACTGTGGAACGGATGTAGGATCCAGAGGTTTAGACGCAAGGACTGGCTGGGGGCCGGGAGGAGATATACGGGAGTGCCCGGAAACATGCATATGTCCCAATGAAAGGGTCGCCCCCCCCCCCCCTTTGGTGAACTTGGTTCTTATGGTGTTATTGCACTAGATTTAATATGCAACAGCCCCCAGCCCCCCTGAGACCACAGCTCATTCCCTGTCTGCATCCCAGTCCTCCGGGCCCGTCTCTGCCTCCTGACTAGTAGGGCACAGGAAGCGCTAGAGACAGGCGGAGGCTACCAGCCCCTATTCCCAATGGAGTGGGGCATCCAAGAAGCAGTCGGGCCTATGCATCATGGTAACAACGTCTATCAAAATTGTGCCACATTATATTTGGGGATGTGGCAAACACCCTAAGAGTTGGGGGGCGCCATTCTCCCTCTTCGATGAAAGCAGTTTTGACGCGGGTGAAATTATTTTCTTTATTTTCCCAACACTTGTAAAGCCTCGAGAGTCTGAGCGTGCCCCCTAATGACACCCATGGCCAAGATTGTACTAATTGTCAGCCATTGCTTTGTCTATGCCTGTTTTGCGGCGCACATTTGAGCGCACTTTGGAGGTCCGATGCTATAAGTAGACAACACAAATTTCAATAAAAGACAGTTTTGCCGAGAGGTAGTTCTTGGGGATTCACGTACAACCTCTGCTTATTAAACATTGATATAATGGGCCCCTGGGTCCCGGGCATATAGTCAAGTGCTCTTTGGAGGGCCTGTGTTTCAAGTAGACAACCGGAATTTTCAATGAAGAAAGTTTTTGGGGGAGAGATTGTACTTGGGGCGTCACATACAACCCCTATTTGTTAAAAGCTGAAACAATCGGCCCGTCTTCTAGGTCGGATAGCCCAGTGCACTTTGGAGGTCCAGTGTTCTAAGCAGATAACACGGATTTGAATGAAAAATATTTGTGGTGAGAGGTCGTACTTGGGGTGTCACATACAACCCCTGTTTATTTAAAACGTGAAATAGTGGGCCCGTGTTATGCGGTGGATAGTTTAGCGCATCTTGCAGGTCCCTTGCTCTAACCAGCAAACACCAATTTGAATGAAAAACTTTTCTAGTGACAGGTAGTACTTGGGGCTTGGAATAGAATCCCTACTTGATGAAAGTTGAAATAGTGGGCCCTTGTTTTTGGATAGATTGCCTAGCGCTGTTTGGAGGGCCATTGTTTCAAGTACACACCACCCAATTCAGTGAAAAAAGTTTCTAGTAAGAGGTGGTACTCGGGGCTTCACATAGAACCACCACTTGTTAGAACAAGAACCCACTATTTCTATTTTTTTTACCAAGCACGGGTTTTATTTGATACCCCGAGTAATAGCTCTCACCGGAAACTATTCTCATTGAAATTCATGCTATCTACCTACAGCATAGGACTTTCAAAAGGTGCTGCACCATCCGCCCTACAATGGGCCCCCATGTTTTAGCTTTTAGCTTTCAACAAGCAAGGGTTGTATGTGACAGAAGCCCCAAGTACTACCTCTCACCAACAATTTTTTTCATTTGAATTCGTGCTGGCTACTTAGAGCACAGCACCTCCAAGGCAGAACCGGGGCCCATTATTTCAGTCTTTAACAATCAGGGGTCGTATGTGAATCCCCTAGTACTACCCCTCGCCGGAAATTTTTTTTCATTGAAATTGGTGTTGTCTACTTCCCTTGGTACACACTAGAAGACCCAATCTTGTTCTAGCCTAGAACAACATGGTTTGGGTGTTCTAGCCTAGAACATCTAGCCTAGAAGGAACCTACAACTAGACTTTGATGAAAACATTCACACATGTTTCGCAAGTAACGGACACCAATGTGGAAGGGGGGGGGTTCCATGACACATACACGCACAAAAACCAACAGATTTGGTTCATGTCTAGTCATATGTGCTCCCACACACACTCACATACACACACACACACACATTGACATAGCACAGGTACTGCGGGACTATCCTGCCTTCAAGCTTTGGTTGGGGGGGTGTCTTTCGTTTCACCCCAAGTTTTTCACCGTGGGGGGGGGGGGGCTTGAGAATTGCGTGCATTTGTGGCAGGGTGTTCTTGTCTTTTTTCACATGTGTAGTTTGTCATGCATTCAAAATACAATGAAACTCATCTATTTCGACGTTGCAGCTGTTGCATGCTATGCTCTGCAGTGTTGTGTTGTGGTGTAATGTGGTCTCGTGAGGTGTGAAGTGGTGTCATTTGGTATGCCGAAGCTGTTGTTACCAGAAGGCAATGACCGGGATGTCCACCCACGGGTACAGGTAAAAGGGAGGGCGATGTGTGTAGCGTGCGCGTCGTGTGTAAGTGTGTGGTTATCGGCGGAAAGAGGGTTCGTCGTGGAAACGTGATCGTCACCCTCCTGGCGACCGCCGTCAGCCCAGTAGCTCCCGCTGTACTCCCGCTCTCTCTGCCTACTAGTGCAGGTGCAGCTCCTGCAGAACCCACGCCATCCTGCTGCCTGGGCCTAGGCGGGCTTTCAGCAACATAGCACGCGCCTTGGTGTGGGCGTACTAGGCTGTGATGGACTCCTCGATGATGGCATATGAACTCCGTCCCCAGCGTGTGGGGCCCTGAGCACTACATGTGGGCCTGCTGCATGGAGGGGGTACACAAGGCCGCTGCCCACTGCTCCGGTACAGCCGTCTCCCACAGATGGTGGCACCGAGGCAGCACGGTTCCCCAGTTTCCGGTCGAGCCACTCCGCGAGCCGCCGGCGAGCCGGCCCCGAATCATGGGACGGGGCCAAGCAGGCCCCAAGGTGGGGCGCCGTTTCGGGCTGCGCTCCACGCAGGAGGCACGTAGTGTCCAGCATCGCGTCACGGTGGGAGGACCGGTGCGCCAGGAAAGCCATCGTGGGGATGTTGTCCATGCATTGCGCCGCGGTAAATCAGCCCAAAACACCCAAAAAGGGCCATTTTGGCCGGTGGGAAATTTCATAGCCTGTTTTTTAGTCATTCAGACGCGTACACGAATTTGACTGCCTGACAGCCTGTTTTTTTGGTTCTCATATCCACGCACACAAATCCAGGTGATTGCGCATGGTCAATTTTTACGCTTCAAGGCACAAGTTTTGCTTTGTGCCGTGTTATCTTTGTCCACCTATGTACTTTTCTCTTGGAATTTCGAAAAGTGTCTAGAACCAGACACTCCTTGAAATTCCACCCCTGTCACAACCAGTTTTTGAGGTCGCAGTGTCTGGTTCCAGACAAGTTAAACAATTTTCAACCTTTCAGGGGGGGGTCACTAGGTGTCTGTCCCGAGTGTCATACGTCCTATGTACACCCCCATAACATGGAGAATGTGCCTGGTTCCAGACATTTTGCTGAAATTCTGTGCTTAAGATCCTCATTTGAGTGAATAGTGTTTGGTTTCTGGTCACTGAGCAGGTCTGTTTCGTTGTTGTTCACTATTTCATTTAGTCTGGTTTTGTTCCACTGTTGATGAGCCAGGTGACCAGTGCTTCGACAGATCCCTTTGGTGTCCTGCGTGACTTCTTACGTGGAGCGAAGTATGGTACACCGCTGGAGCTTATGGATGCCGCTTTACGCGATGAGGAACCAGGTGCAGCCCTGCTTGTGGAGTTCTGCGCACAGATGAGGGTCAACCGGCGAACCAGACACAGTATGGCAACGTTGATGAAATCTCATGGGCAAACACCGTGGCAAAGGTGGTATGGAGTGTTTGCATGCCACGTGTACCCCGATGATGCAACTGTGTCGGAGGATGGCTCTGCCAGAGGAAAAGGTTGTTGGCTCAATGATAAGTGCATCCAGGGGGATGCGGAGACAATTGTCACATGCAGGTCTTGCCGCGGGCCAGTTACCGCCTTTGGGGCAACAAGCACACGCCAGAACAAACGCCATCTAGAGATCAATAGAAGGGAAGCAGGTGCTGGTGCAGTTTGACAACTGGTATCGCAGACGGTACTGCAGTGACCCGGTACGACCTGATTGCTGTCTGAACGTCACTGACATGTCAGTGTTGCATACACCTGCGATTCCTATGTCCCCGGGTTTCCCTACACTTGATGATCTTCTCCAACGCATCCCGCAAACAGCACAGACCATAGCAGCCAGTTTCCGGGAGTTCCCACGAGCGGTGCACGCTTTGAGGCGAGATCCACCAGAGGCCCAATACGTACGGGTTCCACTAGATGTGCACCGGGGCAGCATTCGTTCATTCCAATGGTACCCCCTGACGCTAGCCGACCTGGTCTCTAGCTCCAATGAGGACTTGCTCCACATCATGGAACAATGCCTAGCCATTCAGGTTCACACACGCCACGTCATGCCCCTTCTGATGGATGAAAATATATTCTACAATTTCGCCAAGTTCACCTACAGTCACACATACAACCCCTTTAAGTTGTCTGAGCAATATGCCACACTCCCAATGCTGTATGGCTGTTGGCACCCTTATAAGTATGTGTGTACCATGATCCACTGTAAGTTCTTCCCCACATTGGGCTACCTTGGGCAACAAATGCCCGCGGTAGATGAAGAGATCATGTACCACCCGAAGCTGTTGCACATTGAGAAGCATTTTTGTGCCCTACTGTTAGCCACACCCAACGTTGAGGACCGCATTGTACACAAGGAGACTTCAATTATGCAGTTTCCAGAGGCATCCCGCAAGCTACCGCTCGTATGGTTGACTGGACTGAAGAACCTCCTGCACTTCTACATTCCGGCTGCGTTCCTCATTGGAAAAATTGGTTCGTGACTGCAATTGGGATGGTCGACCAGCAGGGACGGGCCGTGCGGCCCGCAAAGTATTGGAGTTGAGTTTGGTATTGATTGTAGCCTTGACAATGGACACTGACTGTAACGTCCCCTACGTACGCACCCTTTGTGTTGCCCTTCTGTTGTGGTTACCCTGGAATGACGCCGTCCCGGGCTGTTGTTATGCCGAGGAGCCCCTAGAGGCCATGTAGCGTCCTCTCGGATCTAGGTGGCGCGCATACCCCCAGATGAAGACCTTTGACCAGACATTGGACCTGTTTTTGAGCATGGCACCACCAAAGCGCGGGGAAAAGAAGACGCGGGGCCAGATCCGCAGTGGACTCGTTGCGATCATGTCGTCACGGCTACGCAGGTTCCTGCTGGCCATTACAACGAACCGCATGGTTCATGTTGAATGGAACAGTGGAAAGAAGGCAGCATTCACCGCTGTCCCTAAGGACTTGAAATTCCCAGGGCAACCACTGGACAACGGCGGTGTGGCCCTGTACCAGAGACTGTTGACTTGATCACTCTCCACATTGACACGTGCAGCGCGTTCGCCCACCGATGAGGTCTCACGGTTGTTGAGAACCATTGTTCCAGGCAGAGACCCCCGCGAGCATGCAGGCCGAGATGCACAGGCTCAGCGCGTGCGGGACGCAGCAATTGCGGTAGCAGATGATGACGATGAGGCCCCGGAAGCTGCAATTGTCTCGGTTTCAAGTTTACACCGGTCCGTGGGGGATTTGATGGGGGACGTGGACGCACAGGATGATGAACCACCGACTGTTGTCCTACTGCAAGAAATGGAGGAGTATGAGGTTGTGAGTCTCGAGGATGACTCAATGGACTGTTGACACCCCGCCGAAGTGGCCAGGGCACGTCAAAGGTGTGTGTCTGGAACCAGACACAGGGCTGGAGTTGGTTACCACAGCAGCATCGGGGTACTCCCGCAGGGGCCACTAATGTCAACCAACGCAGTGCTGGACTGATGAGATGCGCGCGTGCGTGCAGTGTTGCATTGCTGTACAT
Organism: Eutreptiella sp. 'Long Island Sound 2002'; assembly: GCA_964036045.1. Classification (NCBI taxonomy): domain Eukaryota; phylum Euglenozoa; class Euglenophyceae; order Eutreptiales; family Eutreptiaceae; genus Eutreptiella; species Eutreptiella sp. 'Long Island Sound 2002'. The sequence continues at coordinate 45,910,578 of OZ038384.1, forward strand.
CCTCGTTTCACCGCAAAACCACAGCATGTGACCCTGCCAAACCGAATGCCCGGTTTAGGAAGCCAGCACAATAAACACCGCTTGCATGTGTGTCTGGAACCAGACACCAACTGTTTGTACGCCCTCTAGTGCCCACAGAAGTACCGTAGCCGTCTGGTAGCAGACAATGAATGATTTTTCACCCATGTCATCTGCTGAAGTCAAGCCGTTGTGTTTGGAACAAGACAGACTGTGTGTTGTGCCCTCCATTGCCTGCAACGTCATCTGCTCTGTTTTGGGAAAGGCTAGAATCACATTGGGTAGCCAGCTAACTCGGAATTGGACTGCAAATGTGTCTACAAATAGACACTGACTGCTTATGCCCTGTCAATTGCCAGAACAGTACATGCTTGTCTGGAACCAGACATTAAATTGTGTCACACCAGTTGCACACTTCAAAAGCAAACTGTTGTGTCTGGAACCAGACAGACCGTGTTTTTTGCACCCCTGTGTATTGCACATGATGTGGTCTGAGTGTGCAAACGGTATGCTCACGTCGGCAAGCCTAGAAAGTTAGAATCACATTGCTAAAAGGCCCACCCTTGTGTCATTTTGCGTTTTGCGCCCAGTTCGTTCCAACATGTGTGATCTTACACAAGGTAGCAATGAACCCTCTGCAGACCCCTCAATTGATCTGGCATCCCAATTCAGTGCCGTGGACGATGCCCCTTCCAAGCACAAGCGGAAACGTGGTGACACAGCAAAGGGGAAAGATGCTCAAGTGAAACTTGGTGACCATACTGAAGACCAGGAGGTCCTGCTGCCCCTCAGCAGACTGCAATGGGACAAAAAAAGGGAGCATGGCCAAATCAGAGTGCTGGATGAAGATCTTGTCCAGGACAAGATGACAGAACTACGCAAGTCTCCACCAGGTGCAGCAAAAATCCGAATCATAGTGTGGCGTGACACAGTGGGGTAGTACTGGATCTTATCGGTGCCGCATATCGCCGAGGCCTGTCGACGAATCTCACGGGAGTACATGAGTGCCAATCTGGAACCGCCAACATGGTCGGTGCAATTTCTTGCTCAAGTGGTTCGTACGGATGTCACTCTGCACATACGGGAGTCAATCGTTGGCATGTCATAGGTATATCGAGTGTGACAGTGCACTGCGACACTGCATGCCCACACCAGTGAAATATCCTGCGCCTGTGACGCCCATCTCGACCCGCCCGTTCTCCTGCGTGACGGGCCGCTTCGTGGGGGGGGGGGGGGTTAACTGTTGTGACCATCCGTCGCATCACAGGCTTTGCAGTCTGCCACGACCCTGCCGAAGCTGTCTACATGGATGGAACTCCTGCGTGTTGAGCTGGACCGCGATGAACTGGAGGAGAAATCCATACGAGGACACCTCGGAGTGCTGTACGTGAAGGGTGGCTATACACTGGAGGGGACACTGGTATGCCTGGTGTTGCACAGGGTGGCAGTACAGGAACTATGTGCACATGCGTCCCTGGCCAGGAAAGTTGTCCCATGCAGCAACGAAGGCTGTCATAGTTGTCTGCAACCAGACACCTGATGTATTTTTATCTCTGTCAAAGCCTGTGCCAGGACCTCCATGTCTGGAACCAGACAACAACTCGCTGATGCGGCCTGTCAAAGCATAATTCCTCCTGGTTGTGTCTGAAACCAGACACGACTTTTTTTTATCCCTGTCAAAGCCTGTACCTCGACCTCCATTTTTGGAGCCAGAAAACATTTCACTCATGCGGCCTGTCACAGCAGAATTCCTCCTGTTTGTGTCTGGTACCAGACACAACTTTTTTATCACTGTCAAAGCCTGTGCTTGGACCTCCATGTCTCAAACCAGACAACATTTCACTAATGCGGCCTGTCAAAGCAGAATTCCTCCTGTTGTGTCTGCTAGCACCCGTGTCTGCTCTGCAGGACACTGTAAGAAAAGCCTGGTTTCCGATTGCCGCCTGGGTGCAAGTGATGGGGGATAAGGTTGTGGCTGCTGTCGATGGATTCGAAAAGCGTGGACTGCCAGTAAAGTTGCACTGTTGGAAATGTATCAAAGGCCTCATCCCACCGGACCTCGAGGAGGTTACGCAGTACATGGGCTCCAGCAAAGTGTCGCTGCCAATGATTACAAAAAAGGCAAAGCAACTGAAGGCTGCACGTCTGTGGGAACATCATCTCTGCCACCCGGACAACGACCTGGTTGACCCCAGTTGCAAAACGCTTGCAGAACGGGCCCGTTGTGAACAGAGTCTCTTGTCGAAGACCCATGTCACCTTCAAGAGGTACAATTGGAAGTGGTCTGAGCAGAACTGCTGGCCCCCCTAGAAGTATGTTGTCACTGCTGCAATCTCGAGTGACCCCACGTATGCCTCTCCGTGATGCCCCGAAACGTCCCCCGGTGAACCCTGAGGTCAAGATCGCTGCTGATGTCAACTTCATCACCGTGAACATTGGGTCTGAGGCCCCAGAGGCGGGGGTGACTGGCAGCAAGTCCCTAGATGGGGTCATGCATATCACTGGGATGGCATCTGGTACGCCGCTGCACTCTACGGTGGCCAACATGCTGTATTGCTTGATCATTGTTGAAGTCCCAAAGCGACATATGGAAGGCATCCATTTCGTCGTCAGCCGCAATTTGGTGTCTGGGACGCTTGTTCTCATTGTTGGCACTGCTTGTGACGTCTTGGGAGTGTTGGATGGTCTCCAAAAGTTGCACGACAACGAGGGGTTGACAAGAATTTGCGTGGCATGCTTTATTCTGGGATCTCTCACACAGCAGTACTGGATGGGATTCACTGAGCTATGGATTGTTTCCAAAAATCCTCTGCCCCAGAAGGTATCGCTGTCTGCTGTTGCTACCTGCTGCCTGCTACCACAGTCACGTTGGGTGCACCGTTGAATCCTAAAGTTTGTCTACAACCAGACACGTACGAGGCAGAACGCGTCCTGAGAAGGGTAAATTGTGGGAAACTGTCTGGAACCAGACGACATCGGCCAGTCCAGCTGCACCAGTAGGGGTCTCAGACTCACTGTTCCCTTACAGAGGTGCCTCGCTACTTTGCCTTTTCTCGTGGTCCAATGGTGAATCAGCTGTGTTTGGAGGTTGTTGGGTTTGTCATGCACCACCTGGCGGATGTATTACCCTCCGAAGCAAGTATCCTGTGGTTCCTGGTGATCAGTAGTTCTGTACAGCCGGCCTGCAGTCTGGCAGTGCGCATGCCGGTACCCATCAGTGTGGTTTTGGTTTGCACACGGAGCAGGAGTCTATTGCAGACGTTGGTGCCCTCCTATGCAGCAATTTACGCATAGCTGATGGGCTGAGCCCTATCCCCTGGAATGCAGTGTTTGAAAATTTTGCGGAGGGTTGCCCTGTGGACTGCAGCTGTGTGCGTGGGAAGGGAGAGGGAGAGCAGGAGTCTGAGGAGGAAGTGGAAGAGGTGGGCGCCACCCCAAAGAACGCTGTGTAGGGTACACCGAAGCAGTCGCGAGGCCCCGGCAAAAAAGGTGGCCGCACACGCAAAGGAGACGAGAACGCAGCCTCCGGATCACAGTCAAAAGGCAAAGGCAACAAAAAAGCCCACGCATCACCTCCTGACGAGTCTGCAGCTGCGGGAACCAATTCTCAGTCGTCTGCTTCCAAGAAGGCAAAGATTGTGTTTCAGGCATGGAAGGAGCCGTTCAATGGCTCCAAAAAGAATTAAACGTGCTCTGTTGTAGTTGCTGTTGGTTGCACACTGTTGTTGTAAGCCTGCTCAGTGACCACAATATCTATTCATAACATATATACACTCTGGCACCCTGTTGGCATGCCTGTCTGCTCTCTGAATCCCAGTGGACTGTTTTGGCACTTTTCCCTTGCCGAACACAAGACTGACAGTCCTTTGTCACTTTTTTATGTCATTTGGTTGCGGACCACAGTTCTTTTTGTGGAATACTGCAATTTTTTACCAGGTTACGCGTCGTGTGTCTGGAATTAGACAACTGTTTGCGATTTTTGTCCCTATGCAGCAGGTTTTGGTGAGATCTGTCTGTTTTTAGACAAACTTCAGTGTTTCACTGTCCGCAGAACAAATTTTGATGAAAATGGTATGCGTCGACGAGTAGTGCCTCCGCTGGTGTAGTGATATTGAACCGTGCATAGACACACATGCATTCCGTGGGGTTCCTCCTCAGAATTTGACTTTTTTCCCCATATTTCACAGGGCCCAGCCTTAAGTTGGTGTTGTGCGCAAAGTGCCAAAAACGTATATGGGGGTAGTCAAAAACGAGCGGAAACAGACGTGCGCTGCTTGTTGCTAAAATTTCACCCCTGTAGGACGCGTTTTTGATGACCATCATCTGCGACATTTTTGTCGGGCGTCCGTTTGGGGGGGGGGGGGGGGCAACTTGGGCCGTCTAAGTATATGGCGTTGCTGGTCGCTATCGAACCAGTTGAGGGGGAGCCCACTCCCCGACGTGTAGTTCGCTCCCCGTTGGGCCTCATAGCCGGCCCGCGCCGGTATGGAGGCCTGATCCTGCAACGAGTCGCCTAGCGCCATTGGGGAGAGCTGGCACTGGTCCCAGTGGGTTACCGGGGGGAGGAAGGAGAAGGGGCGGCGGAGGAGCCATGTGAGGTCTACCTCTAGCGGCGCCTGCGTCGCTGCATCAACATGGACGTTCAGGTCCGTTATCCAGTGCGTCGGCGTGGTAGCCACGCTGATGGCCGGGGTCGGGCAGAGACGTCGGCCTTCTAGGACCGTGGCGTAGAGCTGCCATCTCCGCAATGGCCTCATACATGGCCTGCTGGCCTGACCTGATACGTTTGGAGGGCCCCCACCGCTGTCTCAGAGTCTTTACTTGCCAACATACACCTGGCTGTTGTGCCAGCTTGCGGCCGTACGAGAGGAGTATGATGGCCTTCCCCTCTTGGGAGGTGCCTACCCCGGAGGGCACGTAGGTCCGGTAGGCCTCGGGTCCGCTCTGTGCCACCCTTGCCATAGCCTTGCCTCCCTGCGTGGTTCCGGCATCCGCTGCGGCCACGGTGCTGCGGAGAGTTGCCAGCACCGGCAGGTCATGGAACCAAATGCCCCGCTTGACCTCCGAGGCTAGCACTTGCGAGGGCTCGGTAGCCAGGCCGTGCGACGACAGGAGGGCCACGTCCCATGGTGCTCACGGAGGTGGGTTCGCGGGGCAGGGCGGAGCTCTGCCGGTACTGTTCCCGCCGTACCGAACAGGTAGTAGAGGGGCCCCTTCTTTGCGTGCCCTGGGCACCTGTGTGCCACCCACTCCGCGGGGTACCTGAACTTTGCCACCGCAGTCGGGGCAATGGCTATCCATGACCACGGCGGTAGTGTCGTGGTGAAGGTGACCAGGGGGGGCGGCGATGCCTGGGGCCATTGGTAGCAGGCAGCTTCCGGAGGTTACGACATCCACATGATGATGGGGGCCCACACCTCCGCGCTCTATAGCTGGCCCAGGGGCACACGGCGATGGTTGTCCCATAGTTACGCGGGCGTGTTGACCTGCAGTTGGACGCCCAGCAGGGCCACCAGGAGGCGGTGTAGTCCGGTGTCGCTCGGCAGTGTGTCTGGGGGCTGGCAGCACACCCACAGCTCCGGTGCCCAGTCTTTGGCCTCCATGGCATCCTTCATGGAAGTCGTTACCTTGATCGGCTAGCCGCCGTGGTACACGGTCTCCATCCGGGTGGTCTTGGGCACCCGTCCCCCGATGACCACTTCCGCCGGGTACGCAGGCATGGCGCCCGGGATCAAGTCGTTGGGCGCAGCCTACCACCGCGGTGGGGGCACCCGCAGTAGGGGCGCCAAGACGGCGCCAGGGCCGGCCAGCCATGCCCTAACGCCAGGCGTACCCTTGCGGGCTGGCGCCCGCTCCTTAATGGTTCATTCCACTTTGATGCGGTGGTCTTCCGTGTATAGGTCGCCTAGGTGGTGGTATCCTAGAGCTTGCACCGTTTCGTTGACGGTCGGGGGGATGACTACCTGCACGACATTGCCGTAATGGGTCGGGTACTCCTCCACCTGTGGGGCGGGAGCCGCCACCGCCCCTGCCCGAGATCCGCCAGGGCCCCATACCAGGATGGGTGTCGTCCCTGAGCATGGGCCCGGCATCCACATGGGCATGGACACTTCATCCACCACCCGCTGTAGCGTAGCGATGAGGTGGGGACACCTCGGGTGGTGGGTGTACTACCGTGGGGTGAGCACGGCAAGGCACCCCCCAATGAGTGCTTGGTGTTCGTGGAGGGTATAGGTTTGGGACTCCCGAAAGTCCTCCTTAGCCCAAGCCCCCTGCCGGACCCCTTCTCGGGCGCCCGCAGCCTGCCACGGGTGTGAGGACCGGGTCAAACCCTAGCAGCCATGCTCCTTGGCAGCCATGCTCTCACGCCCCCCAGAGCGCTTCGGTGTGGGCATGGTGGGAGATTCGTGTCATGTGCTTGTATGCCCTCACCATCAGGGCGTCGTTTGCCGCGTGCACGTAGGCCGTGGGGCGGTAGACAGTGGCCAGGGGGAGCACTTTGCTCGGGAGCTTCGCCATGAGCACCATCATGGCCGCGTCCGGAGAGAGTCGCTGGGGGCAGAGCTGCTTCGAGACCGCCGCCCGGATATCCGGCAAGTATGGGTGGCCGTGGGTGTGCCTTGGAGATGTCCTCCCCCATATAGCGGAGAACTCGGGAGGGTCAGATCTCCGGGGCCCCGGCCAATGCCTACTCCCGTTGCCCAGGGCTATGTGTTGCCCACGCGTGGCCTACGTGTTGGGCTACGGCTGCCGGAGTGGGCGAGCGTAGGGGTTGGGGGTCTGAGGTTGACCCGTGCCGGATTTTGCGGTCCGGGACATCCACCCGCAGCACACCATGGTAGTATGTCCGTTGATCGAGCAAGACCCCCTGGATAGGGCTTGTGTCACCCCGTTCCACGAGGACGATCCTGCCGTCCACCCACATGAGCCCTGGGAAGCGAAGCGGCTGTACCGCACAGGCCCTGTACGCGATGTCCATGAAGCGTAAGACCGGGAGAGCCGCCGTTGTCCCTCCATGGACTCCTTGGATAGTGCCGTGGGGGGTACCCAAGAGCTAAGCAAGGGTACTTGACTGCCAGGGGCCCAAGGGCACGGTTTACGAGAAGCCCTCGTGTTATTTGGTGAGGTGTGGTGTCTTGTGCTGTGGTCTGCTGTTTTGTGTGATCTACCGTTGTGTGTTGTACTGTGCGGTGGAGAAGTGTTGTGGTCACATGAGGTGCGCTGTGGCGTGTTGAGGTGTCATGGGATGTGGTCTTGTGTCATGTGGTGTGGTGTGATGTGCTGGGGTGTGTTGTGGTCTGCTGATGTGCGTCATCTCTTGTGGTGTGTTGCACTGTGATGTCGAGTAGTGTGTTGTGGTTGGTTCATGTGCGTTGTGGTGTATTGAATTTTGGTTATAGTTCCCTTCTAGTGGCGTTCTAATGACCTTGTTTCAGCGGCTTTCTAGTGACGCGGCACTAGAATGGCACTAGAATGCCGCTAGAACAACATACAATGTGGTATGGCAACGCAATAACACAGCCCGACACCACTACACACGACATGACATGGTCCAAAGTGACATCATATAACACAACACGGCACACAATAGGGCACGGCACGACACGACAAGCCCCGACAGACAAGTCCCGATACGACAGCACACGACACAACACGACACAACACGACACCGCTTGACGCGACACAACACAATACAACACCACACAACACAACACCAAACTGCCCTTGGGCCCCGGGCAGTCGAGTACCCTGGCTCAGCTCTTGGGTACCCCCCAGGGCACTATCCCGGGAGTCCAAGCAGGCGCAACGGCGGCTCTCGCGTTCCTACGCTTCATGGACATCACGTACAAGGCCTGTGCGGTACAGCCGTTTCGCTTCCCAGGGCTCATGTAGGTGGACGACACGATCGTCCTCCTAGAACGGGGCGACACCCGCCCTATTCATGTGGTCCTGCTTGATCAGCGGCCATACTACCAGGGTATCCTGCGGGTGGATGTCCTGGACCGCAAAATCCGGCACGGGTCAACCTGAGACCCCCAGCCCCTACGCTTGCCCACTCCGGCGGCCGTAATCCCGGCACGTTGGCCACGCGTGGGCAACGGATAGCCCGGAGCAATGGGAGGAGGCATTGGCCGGGGTCCTCGAAATTTAGCGCTCCCGGGTTCTCCGCTGTAAGGGGACGGACATCTACCTCTAGGGCTCACCCACGGCCCCCCGTAACTTGCCGTAGGTCCGGGCGGGCGTCTGGAAGCAGCTCCGCCCCCAGCGACTCTCCCCGGACGGGGCCATGATTGTTCTCATGGCAAAGCTCCCGAGCAAAGTGCTTCCCTTGGCCAGCGTCTACCGCCCCACGGCCCAGGTGCACGCGGCAAACAATGCCCTGATGGTGCAGGCATACAAGCACATGACGGAAATCTCCCGCCATGCCCACACCGAAGCGCTCTGGGGGCCCTGGGAGCATGGCCGCCAGGGTACGTTTGACCTGGTACTCACACCCGTGGCGGGCTGCAGTCACCCACGAAGGGGTCCGGCAAGGTGCTTCGGCTAAGGAGGCTTTTTGGGAGTCCGAGACCTATACCCTCCAGGCACACCAAGCGCTCACAGGGGGGTTCCCTTCAGCGCCCACCCAAGGGCAGTACACCCACCACCCGCGGTGCCCCCACCTCATTACTACGCAGCAGCGGGTGGTGGATCAGGTGTCCCTGCCCATGTGTATGGCGGGCCCATGCTCAGGGACGACGCCCATCCTGGTATGGGGCCCTGGCGGATCTCGGGCAGGGGCGGTGGCGGCCCCCGCCCCCCAGGTGGAGGAGTACCCGACCCATTACGGCAATGTCGTGTAGGCCGTCATCCCCCCTACCGTCAACGAAACGGTTTAGGCTCTGGGATACCACCACTTGGGAGACTTGTACACGGAAGACCACCACATCAAAGTGGAACGAACCCTTAAGGAGCGGGCGCCAGCCCGCAAGGGTATGCCTGGCATGGCTAGCCCGCCATGGCGCCGTCCTGGCGCCCCTACTGCGGGTTCCCCCGCCGCGGTGGTAGGCTGCTCCCAAGGATTGGATCCTGAGCGCCGTGCCTGCATACCCGGCGGAAGTGGTTATCGGGGGACGGGTTGCCGAGACCACCCGGATAGAGACTGTGTACCACGGAGGCTATTTTATCAAGGTAACGAGCGCCATGAAGGACTGGGCGACCCCTGCCATCGCCATGCCTGCCTGCGTGGTCCCGGTATCCACTGCGGCCACAGGGCCGTGGAGAGTTGCTAGCACCGGCAGGTCATGGAACCAAATGACCTCGGGGGCTGGCGCTTGCGGGGGGTCGGTGGCTAGCCCGTGCTACCCTGCACGGCCAACTATGGGACGACTATCACCATGTGTCCCTGGGCTAGCTGCAGAGGGCGGGGGTGTGGGCGCCGACCATCGTGTGGATGTCCGAACCTCCGGCACATGCCTACTGGCAATGAGCCCAGGCATCGCGGGCCCCCCTGGTCACCGTCACCACGGCGCTGCCGCCATGGCCATGGATAGCCATTGCCCCGGCTGCGGTGGCGAAGTTCAAGTGCCCCCCGGAGTGCGTGGCACACAGATGCCCAGGGCACCCGAAAAAGGGGCCATCTCTACTACTCGCTCGGTGCGGCGGGAACAGTACCGGCAGAGCACGACCCTGCCCTGAGAACCCACCTCCGTGAGCACCAAGGGGACGTGGCCCTCCTGGCGTGGCGTTGACCTGCACTTGGACGCCCAGCAGGGCCACCAGGAGGCGGAGTAGTCGGGTGTCGCTCGGCGGCGTGTCTGCGGGCTGGCAGCACACCGGGAGCTGCGGCACCCAGTCTTTGGCCTCCGAGGCCTACCGGACCCACGCGGCCTCCGGGGTAGGCACCTCCCAACACGGGGAGGCCATGATGCTCCTATCGTACGTCCACAGGCTGGCGCAACAGCCAGGGGTATTTTGGCTGGTGCCAGACTCTCAGGCGGCGGTGGGGGCCCTCCGAACGTATCAGGTTGGAGGCCATTGTGGAGATGGCATACACCACCCCTAGCCATGGTCCTAGGAGGCCGACGTCTCTCCCCGACCTCGGCCATAAACGTGGTTACCGCGCCGTCGCACTAGATAACGGACCTGAACGTCCGTGTTGATGCAGCGACGCAGGAGCCGCCAAAGGTATACATGGCTCATCCGTTTCCCCTACTCCCTTCTCCCCCCGGTAACCTACCGGGACCAGTGCCAGCTCTCCCCGACCGCGCGGAGCGACTGGTTGCAAGATCGGGCCTCCATACCGGCGCGGGCTGGCTATGAGGCCCCATGGGGAGCAAACTACACGTTGGGGAGTGGACTCCCCCTCATTTGGTTCGACAATGACCATCAGCGCCACATTAGGGTGCAATGCATGGACAACATCCCCACGATGGCTGTCCTGGCGCACCGGTCCTCCCACCGGGACACGGTGCTGGACACTACGTGCCGTCTCTGTGGAGGACAGCCCGAAACGGTTCCCCACCTTGGGGCCTGGTTGGCCCAGTCCCATGAGTGGGGGCCGGTTCGCTGGCGGCTCGCGGAGTGGCTAGACCGGAAACTGGGGAAACGTGCTGCCTCAGTGCGCCACCAACTGTGGGAGCCAACTGCACCGGAGTAGTGGGCAGCGGCCTTGCGTACCCCCTCCATGCGCCCACATGGAGTGCTCAGGGCCCCACACGCTGGGGACAAAGTTCATACGCCACATCATCGAGGAGTCCATCACAGTCCGGTACGCCCACGCCAAGGCGCGTGCCATGTTGCTGAAAGCCCGCCTGGGCCCGGGCAGCAGGATGGCGTTGGTGTTGCAGGAGCTGCGCCTGCACTAGCAGGCGGAGAGACAGGGAGTACAGCGGGAGCTACTGGGATGACGGCGGTCGCCAGGAGGGTCCCCCCTCTTTCCGCCGATAACCACAAACTTACACAGGGCGCACGCGCTACACACACAGCCCTCCCCTTTACCTGTACCCGTAGGTAGAAATCCCGGCCATTGCCTTCTGTTAACAGTGCCTTCGGCACACCACAACACCAAACGACATGACAAGACAAGGCCCAACATGACAGCAGACAAGAGCACACACCACAACACAACACCACCAGATACAACACGACACGACACGACACGATACAACACAACATGGCGCGACAAGGCCCAACAGGACAACAAATGACACCACACCACAGGACACGACAACGGTCGTCGCCACACAACACGACCCGGCACGGCTCTCCACGACACGGCCCAACACAACAGCACATGACACAACATGACACGACAAGACATGACAGGACGCTATATGGCCCGACATGACAGCACACAACATGATATGTTCGGTTCTTCGGCGGTTTGGTTGATTAATGGGTGTGTTGGTCGTTTAGCGGGGTGTGCCATGTTGTATGGTGCCTGCACCCTGTGGTGTGTGGTGTGGTGTTCTGCTTCATGATGTGTGATGTCGTGTTTGTGGGTATACATGTATTTGCAACCATTGCAATGGTGGACGGGCGATTATAAGCATTTAATGTTTTGGTTCTTGCCACGTTCCAGCGAACTGTTCTAGCGACGTTCCAGCGTCATTCTGGCGAGCACCGCTGAAACGTGGCTAGACCAGTTCCCTCGAATGCCGCTAGAACAAAAGCATTGGATGCTTACACTCCCCCCCCCCCACCCTTGCAAAGGCTGCAAATGCAGGCATACCCACAGGCACAATATCACACATCATGCAACAAAACACCACCACACACCATAGGGTGCAGACACCCCACGTAACGCACGGACCCATCAAACAGCCCATCTTGCCGAGCAGCCCAACCAAGCAACAAGCCAAATCAAATCGCAACCAACCCACCATTCAACCAGCCAAGGCTATCGCACGACACCCCACCACGGCACACCACACCACACCACATGACACCACACCACACCCCATGACACCTCAACACGCCACAACACACCTCATCACTGCTCTAGCCCTAGGTACACGCTGGCAACCCCCATTTCGCTCTAGCCTAGAACGGCTAGAGGAGCTAGAACGAAAAAAAACTGGGGGTTACCCCGACCCATGGGCACAGTGGGTCGGGGGGGCAAAGCGTGCAACTTGGACCCCTGCAACTGTACTATGGGGTCCATATCTCATTATTCAAAAAACACATTTTAGACCTCAAATTCTACAACAACAAAAAATTTGTTCTCCCGACGTTCTAGCGACCTTCTAGCGAGCTCGCTAGAACGCCGCCAAAACGTCACTAGAACGCTTCGCAAGAAAGCCGCTAGAACAAAAACATTCACACATGTTTGGCAAGTAACAGACACCAATGTGGGAGGGGGAGGGGGGTTCCATGACACATACACACACAGAAACCAACAGATTTGGTACATGTCTGGTCATATGTGCTCACACACAAACACACACGCTTTGACATAGGCACCAACACTGTGGGGCTGCCCTCGGGCCGTGGTTGGGAGGGGGGGGTGTCTTTCCTTTCGTCACAAGTTTTGCACCCGGGGTTGGAGGGACTTGAGAGCTGCCTAGTGTGTCGCAGGGTTTTCTATTGATTGTTTCACAGGTGTATTTTGTCATGCAATGAAAATGCAATGGAAATCTGTTTGGCAATTGCAAGTGTGCCATGCTATGCTTTGTAGTGTTGTGTTGTGGTGTGTTGTGGTCTCGTGTGGTGTGAAGCGGTGTCATTTCGTGTGGTGTGGCGTGGTATGTTGTGATGTGTTGTGGTTTGCTGTTGTGTGTGATCTGTTGTGGTGTGTTGTACTGTGCGGTGGATCGGTGCGTTGTGGTGCAACATGAACAAGGTGCCAGATACCAGTTTAGCATGGAGGCACCGGCGGTGGTGGTGACTAGCGTGGGGGAGGATAACACAATGGTCAGGGTACGTATGGGGCAGGAGGAGGCCGCGGTACAAGTATACAAGGTGGGGTCATGGCAAGGACAACCAACGCTGACGTGGCTGGAGGGAACAAAATAGGAAGAGCCCTTGTACGAGGAGGGGAGAAATGAGTGCAGCAAAGGAAGAGGCATGCAGCAAGCGGATGAGGAGCATGACAAGAGGGAGCGGCAGCAGGGCACGAGGGAATTGGATGAGTTGGGGGGAGGGGCGGATAGGGTAGACACAGTGGACTAGTGGGGGGCCCAACTGGGCACGGACAAACCAGAGACAAATGGTACGTACATGCGGTGGAGGGAGGGCGAGTGGTCCCCTTGCTCAGGACCAAGAAAGATGCCTGCAAGTATGCACCATGGAGTGTTGTTGAGACATGCAAAATGTGGGCAATGCAAAACTAATCGAAAACACCTATGTCATAGGAGTGTGCACCCTATGACAACCCATCGAAGCGCGAAACAAATTGAAACGCCTGTGTCATAGGAGTGGGCACTCTATGATGTAGGGGATGAACGGGGGGCGCCCTATGATGTAGAGATGTAACGTGTGATGGTGAGACCGAAGTTGTGCTATGGTGGGGGTATTGGACAGACATTGTGCCGCACATTGCGCATCCAGAGTGCACGCAATGGTCGTAGAAAAAATTTAGTAAGGCGAGTTGTGCTTCTTCATCAACCTCTCAATGAATCCAAACATCTCAAAAAAAGGTACTCTTTGTTGCTTTCAATGTGCACACAACATAACCATGCAGTGCCGCAAGACACACCCATACACACGTACACACTTGCACACAGCCATAGCACAGCTTGAGGGCTCACATACAGTCATACATGTTTCCTGCTTCAATGGGTATGGGGGAAGGAGTAGCATTTGGATCTTTGCTACTTCTGGCCAAGGGGATGACATCCCTCCTCCTTAACCACAGTAGTAGGGTTGGATTCCCCGAAACACTTTGCATGTTGAGCTGGGCCGTAGTCTCTCCTTTGTAGAGAGCAATGGTGTCAACAGATCAACGTGCACGAAATTTTTTGTTCCAGAGTATATTTCTTGGACAGTGTAGACTAAAGCTGATTACCCTTACAGCAAGCACTCCCTAAAACATGCAACATGGGGTATTTGATCATTGTGAGTGGTCACAACACCGAGAAAAACATCAATTTTGGGAATTTCGATTTTTGCGTTGTTGAGGCTAAAAACTCCATCCGCATGTTGTGATTTGCTTTGGCCAATTGATTGTGAACCATGCATGTCTGTTTGCTCATGCTGTGCTGCCACCTTTAGGGACACTACAAGGACAGTAATCGGTCCCTTTTTGAGGTGCCTTGCCGAAGGCAATGGCATTTTTTATCAGCATCATGCATATGACATGCTCGTTGACAGCCCCACAGTCCTACGTCCCACTCACTCACCTCAGGGCCCTCCTTGTGCGATGCCGTGGTGACCCCTACAACCCCATGTGTACTTGTTGTTCAGAGAATCAATGACTCAGTCCAACGCCTCGTCGAAATTGCGGCAGCAGCTGCTGAACGAAGCCTACAAAGCGCGAGCGATGGAGCACCAGCGTGCGGCTCAGCGCCTGACCCGTGTGGCTTCGGCCCGCAGCAATGTGGCCCCTCTGGTGCAGCCCCCCGAGGTGACCAATCACAAGTGGGACAAGCCCGAGTGGTGGATGTATGCGGACATTGTACTGGACTTGGAGCTGCTGATGCAGGTGTGCATTTGTGATTTTGAGACGTTTGAGACTTGAGACCCTTCGGACAACCGTGTGCACCCCCAGCCCGAGTCCGTTATGAAACTGTCGGAACGATCCGGTGTATTCGACCCCCCCCCCCCCCCCCGATGGGTAACACTCAGTGATCCGGAACCCCATGGACCGCCGAAGCATCGGCCGCGTACGTTTCGGAGGCACGCCACAACATACGCCCAAATGCATTAAAATGGCAGTACCAACCGGCAACCCCCCCCCCCCCCCCACAACAAGTGGGCGAAAGTGTGACACTGTGGAGTGATGCGTTAACATCAGGCCCTGTTTCAGAAGGGGGACCGTGGCACTCTACCCACTCTGGGCCTTGTGGGCCACGCCGCAGGTAAGTCCACCCTCGGCGATTCCTAAGGGGTGCCAGGACAGAGCAGTCACCCGATGGGGAATGCACGGGGGCAATCATGTGGTTTGCGGGGCTGTGGTGTGCGGGGGGGGGGTCCCTAGGGCTTTAGTATTTGGCTTTGTTGTTTACGTGCACAGAAATGGGTGCAGGGCGTCACAAAGGGGGGGTAAATGAATTTTTTGGACGACATTTTTGAATTTTTTCGTTTAAATTTTACACTTAAACTTTGGGATTTTAAATTTTTCTGTGCTGGCGGTCCAAATTTTAAATTTTAAACCAAAGAATTTAATCGGGGTGGTGCATATTTTCAACGAAGGCACGCAAACATACCCCTCAAAAATTTTGACAGCCCTGGGCCTAGCGGACGTCCATGGCCAGCCGAAAGTTGGAGGGGGTGTTCGGGGGTGGGAGTGGGGGGCTCTGGTGTGTTGTAGCCACCCAAATTGCTGCATCTATATAGTACAGCACAATATAGTACAGTACACAGTATAGTAGAAGTACAAGCACAGTACAAGTACAGTACAATACAGTGCAATACAGTACAGTACAGTACAGTACAGTACAGTACAGTACAGTACAGTACAGTACAGTACACTACAGTACAGTACAGTACAGTACAGTACAGTACAGTACAGTACAGTACAGTACAGTACAGTACAGTACATACAACTACAGTACAGTACACTACAGCACATGACATGACAATACAGTACACTAAAGTACAGGACAGTACAGTACAAGACAATACAATATAGTACACTGTACAGCACAGCACAGCACAGTACACAGTACAGTACAGTATCCCCGCACAGGCCATCCCTATTACCCACAAATAGGCGGGTGTACGCCCCCATTTGCCCTGGTTGGGGAGCCGAGTGGATAATGGGGTCCAGCTCCCACCCGCACGCGTATATGCATCCCCACATACAACAAGCGCTGGAGGAAGCCCGGCCCGCCCACCCGCGACAAGACCCGGCGGCAGAGGGATGGTGGTGGTGGTATACGGTATATAGTTGTGGCGGCAGTAGCATATCTACAATTGTAGCATCTCGCTTGTCCCTTTTTTCAAACCGCTCACACCATTTGGTAGACCTACGTCCTATTCTTTGACAACGCCTAATCAACACAATTGACAGATAAATATGCTCAGTTCATAAGTCTCGTTCATGGGATGTACCTAATGCTATTAAATGACACCTTGCTTAATGAATGAATTTGAGCGCATATTACATGCTACTATCACAGCAACAAAATTGTGCGGCACAAAGATTATCGCCACATGCTACACTACCTATGCACAACGTCTTCTTTTACCTCCTTGCGATCAAGGGAACAAAAAAAACAGAACAAGAAAATAACATATCGAACAACAATAGTTTACCTATTTCACACAAACAACAACAACGAAACAAAAACGACAAAGAAATAAAGGCTAACCCAATTCATGTCATTGACTATCTGACTAGGCTTGGGAAGGACTCGCTATGCTCCTCCTTCCCAAGCCTAGAAACGCCGAAAGCATCAAAAGTTTCGGTACGTACCAACACGTATACGTTTGATTACACTGATTTTAGCTGAAAATCATGACTAAAAACCTGATTTTCGCGGAAAATGGGTGCAAGCTAGGCTATGATGCGTCCTCATGTCTTTTTACAATACGTCTTCACCTTTCAAATGACCCAAACGGTTCGTTCCAACTCAACGATATGTTAGAGAACGACCTCCCTGAAATGGGAGCATGAACTGCAATTTGCTACTTTCGACAAAACAATGCAAAACCCCCAACGCGTATAACTCCGGGCCAACGGGGCTTCAATGGGCAAACAATTGATCCTTTGCATTCTCCTAGGTCTGAATAACTCCATTATGCTTGGTTGAGGGCTTGGTAACCTATGACCTTCCTACCCGACTACGTGCCGACGGGTACACGTTTTGACGTGGCACGGTATGCACAACATACATCTAATTTTACCTAAAAATGATCACCAAAGATGCCATTTTTGCGAGAAATGTGTGTGAGACGGCCTGTGGCGGGTCCTATTACCCTTTTAGGACTTGTTCTCGGCTTTCAAACGAGCCCAACACTTTGTTCTAACTCCACGGCATGATGGAGAACGAGCTCCGACGAATGGACCCACGAACCGAAAATGTCCATTTTTGACCAAAATGCCAAACCCCCGGCTGATATATCTAGGGACCGTTGGGGGTACACCAGGCAAACTAGGAGCCATTCCCCTCCCTCTAGGTCCAAACTACTCAAATATGCTTCGTTGAAGTCCCATGGAAGCGTGGGGATGCTACCGGAACACCGGGGGGGAGACCCATGATTTTGGTAGGCTGGTGTTGTGACAGCACCCAAAAAACACAGCTTAAAAAGCACGTATCTTTGAGTTTTCGCCCCCATGTGCTCTCTATAGAGGCCATAGGGACGTACCATTGCTTATACCCGTTCCATTGGACCCATACGGGACTAGTTTGCGCAAAGGTTGGATCCCTAGGCCGGGATATAGCGCTTTGACAAGGCTGTACAATGGAGACAGCAACCTCATCTAAGTACTGGTTTTTCTACCTTTTGTACCCTCTTTCTAGGCATCAAGAGGAGGCTAGAGGGGGCAACCTTGGGGATTTTCACATCACTTGGGTACAAATGAACTTGGATTGTCACCTGGTTCATTGCTAGACCCTCGTGGTTTCGCTACAACAGGCCTACGAAACAGGCCAAAATGGCCAAACCGAGCCAACTGTATCAAAACTAGAAAAATTCATATCTTTGGCCTACCGGCTCGAATTTTGATAAACCGAAAGCTAAATATGGGTAGTTTTTGACGCTGAACACGAATATTTCGTCAAAACCTCGGCGTGGAACACCCTGATCGCGCAATTCGACGATCGGTGTTCCGAAACAGTGATTCGTGCAGTTTTGCGAAAATCCGATTTTACAGCATTATTTGGGCATTAAAACCCTTTACATTTATGGTCTTAAATCGAATTTTCGTCAACTCTAGCTAGGGGCTGAGTTGGACAGGCCAAAATGTCGGCGACAGCCATAGGTCACGCGTGCGCACCAATTTTAATCGAGAAATCCGGATTCTAGCCAGTACAAAAAAAAATCCCCAAAATAACATTGGAGGGCTCGACCTGCGATCCTCAAATGTGCTTTCTGTTTGTCCGAAACTTCGTCCGTTACCACCTGTAACGTAGGGACAATCCGGCGGGATAATCATCGGGGTCAGCTTTACAGCTGAGCGTCGCTGGCGGCCGCGTGGCCCCTCCCCCGCGGCCGGACAGCGTTCGGCGGGCCTTACGACCCCAGGGCAATAAACGTGAGGGGCCACCCCCAACCAGCGGACGTGACCCTTTCGCAATGCGCAGGTCCGTTCCACATTTGTTGAAGTGGACACCGATGGTTCTGGACGACTCGACCTGCACAAACTCGGTGATTGGTGTGTGCGCCAGGGGTTTCCTAACATCACCTACGCACAGCTGAAGCAGATGCTCAAGCAGGTGTGCTGTGCATGGCCGCGCAGTCTCCGAGTCTGCAGAGGTCCAAGAAAACCTGCCTACGGATGGTGAGCACTTGCTTTGCCCCCCGCCCCCCTTGTCAGGGCGCCTCTTGCTCACGATAGTCGCCGGCCAACATCACTTCGTGTGCACACAGGAGTCGGTCCTGTCATGGCCTGGGAAGTGAGGTCGTGGTGTGCCAGGTCACAGGGAGTGCAGAGCCATGCCGTTAGGGGGGGGGGGCTTGAAGGGGGTACATTGGTGGGCCTGTCACGCGGTCAAATGTGCCCAGAGGACACATACTCCACCGACTCGTGCGAAGGGGAGGCAAAGGGTGGGGAAGCACGGTCTGGCAGTGCATAGCTGACAAACGGCACCGCAATGGTCGGCGAAGAACAGCCCTTGCGACGGTCCTGCAACAAGCGTCTGTGTCATAGGGATGCAGAGCACCAACGGTGGTGGCTTTTGGCGTCACTGGTCATGTCAGGCCCACGTCGGACCAAGCCCAGTCACCTGTAAGTGTGGCCGAGGGGGGGGGGGGGGGGCTCCCGCGTGTCTGGACCGAGGAGGCGGGCCCCCCGTTGCTTGCCGCTGAATGGCACGCGGTCTGTCCGCATCAGAAGCCTTGGGATGAAAACACGGAACAGCATCCTGGCAGCCCACTTATTCTGACCCCCAAGTCCAAGGTCCAAATCCACAGGCTCGTCTGTGCCCCTGTGTACGTGTGGCGGGGTCAGTGTGTAGCAGTGTCGGCTCTGGGGGAGCTGGTTCGAGATTCCCATGCACCAGCCCACAAAGCCACACCATCGTCAGCAGTCCCCGGTGGCCTTGAGAGGGGGCATACGGTGTGTCAGACCCAGTCACATCTGGACGGGGAAGCAGCCTCCCACCCCCCCCTACACAAACCATAAGTCGCACAAAACCAAAACACACAGGCAAAAAAAAGAAAAAGACCAAAAAAACCCTTTCTGATGAATCATCCCTCTTCCAAGTCGAAAACCCCTCAGGGATTCACCGCACCTGGTCTAATGCGATGTACAAGTGCTGCAATGAATCCCAGAGGGGTGTACACCCCTAAAGGATCCACCGCAGGTGGTCTACTGCAATGTATAAGCGCTGCGGTGATTCGCTGAGGGGTCTACATCCCTCAGGGATTGAGACATGTGCCCAAAGGGAGGCAAAATGCCAGGCTCCAGCCCCCAAAGTCATGATGCCAGAGGATGGGGCAGTTCCAAATGGGGGGCATCGTCACGGTGGCATCATAAGCGGGCACCCAGCTCTCGCAACTTTTGACCCCACCCCCTTAACCCTCAACCCAATGGGTGGACAACCAACCCCCCCATCCACATGTGGAGGATCCCCTCCTCAAAAGGTGCACAAGTACGCACACCCGGAAGTACCAACCGGCGTACTCATTCAGCTTTTATGCCCCTACCCCCTGGCCCTGTGGGCCCTAGCTGGGGTTCCAAGGTTCCGCAGATTTGTCCCCTCTCATACAAGGGACCGGGCGCCCACACACCACAGTGCACTGCCGCCCTTACTTTTCCAAACATCAAAATGCCTGAAAATGCTGCACACCGCTGATGTGCAACACTTGGCGACCCAGACCCCTTGTGTTTCGTTTTCTGCATAGCAGCGGTGAGCACCTCCTCCCTTCACAGTCTTGGCAAAGGCTTCGTGTGAAGCATCTCCGGGGCTGGCACATGAGGAACGCCAAGGGGCCAAAGCGGCACCTGTGAGCAGACGAACAACTGCCCCTCTCTTGCCCACCAACAATAGGTTTCCCCGCCGTCTGTGGGCAAACACTTGCTGCCTTCATGGCAACCCCCCCTGACTTTTCCCATAAAGAGCCTGGCGCCCACTTGGGGCCGCATCCGTTTCTTGATTCCCCAGGCGGACCTACATGGGAATCAAACGGTGGACTTCTGGGCGTTCCTTGGCATTCAGCTGTTCCTCACACTCGAGTTGCGCCGCACCCGCGGCATTCCGCTGTTGGAGTGGCTGGCCTTCTGCACGCAGTCCGCCACCGGCGCCGCGCCCAAAAAGATCCACCGACGCTGGAAGAATTCCTCCAAACCCTGGTACAGAGATAACGCTTGGCAGTGATCATCCAGTGATATGTGCATGTGTATGCTTGTATGCGAGTGCGTGTGTGTGCGGGTGTGTGTAGGTGTTGGTGATGTAGGGGGCAGGCAAGTGAGCTCCATACCACGGTCCGGGGCGGTCGGGGGGTGTGTGTGTAATCCTCAACTATGTTCTGCTTGCCTCCGCTTTGGGGCGAGTGAAAGGCATGAAAGGACGCGCGATGGGGGTGATGGGGCAAAAAGATGTTCTGGTGTTTTCCCACGTGATGATAGGGGCAGAAAGATCCGGCTGTCTATTGTTCTTTGGAGGATGCTGCAGGTTAGCGGGACTGGCCGGCTCACCTCACCACTGTCCAGGGCTCTGACATGAATGTCGCCACCCCCTGGGGCTCTATGACGCAGGGGTAAAGATTGGTCTTGCCCGGTTCGACGAACTTTGAGGTGGCTTTGCAGTACATCTTTATCCTCAACCCCCTGAGGATTGTCGCACCATGGGGGCGTATTTCTCAGTCAAGAGGCAGTGCTTGCCCACGTGCTGGGCATTGAGTGCATGCCGTGTCTTGCCCCCCGCCCCTGATGGGGGGCGCGCGTTTGTGTGCGCGTGCTTATGTGCCTGTGTGCGTGCGTGCGTGCGCGTGCGCATTCATGTGCATGTGGTCGTGTGTAGGTTTGGAGATCTGAATATTCATTGCAGCTGTGAAATGTGTTGCTTCTGCACTGAATTCCATTTCTGGCCATGCCGCTTTATCTCGATGATGTTGGTGAATGGCTGACCAGCTTTGAAAACAGCGTTGGGTTCGTGGATGGGTGGCTGCATCGTTCCGGTGATGCCAGGTGTCCCTCAGGCCTGTTGGTTTTTGTTTTTTTAAGAAGGCAATCACACCATAGCGGCCTAACCATGGGCATCTCAGCGTTCATGGCGAGCTGAAGTCCGACAAGGTTAGACCTATGTACACAACGCAACCATCCCAAAGTCAAGAATGATCTATGTACACTGGCTACCCTCCATCGCCACTCACCCCACCTACCCAAAGCTAGGGCTACAATGTCCCACTGCACCAATCAGATTCATATGTACATGATGGCGGGGGCCATAAACACCAGGTGGGTCTGGGGGTATAACGTATACCCAAAGAACGATAACTAGACATTGAACCAACAAACAGAACATCCCCGAAGTTAACATGTGATTAGGTTTGGCAAGAAACATAACAGTTGTCACCTCAATTAGACCTTAGAGAAAAACTGTTAGGATCTAAGCTCGACACCAAAGCTCATAACTGCATATCCCCTCACTTTTCCCACCGTCTCGATGGGACAAGCGGAAGAAAGCACCAATCGCTGGAAAGGTGTATCTCACATACATGGAGAAGAGCATTGTAGTAGGGAATCAACAACTACTTCACTCTAGGAAGTATAGAGAAAACACATGCTTTGATGGGGGGGCTGCCCAAAAACGACTAGGTCTACAAGTATTCGGTCTACCAACCAGCAGGCCGGGACCCCGGTCTACCTGCCATGTGGCAGGGACCTTGGTCATCCTGCCTGGAGGCTAGGACCTGATTACTTGGACCCCATCGGCTTTGGCAACCAATTAGTAAAGAAGAAGAACATGGGTTACCTCGCTCGGGGAAGACGCTACACCATACACTGGATGGCATGAGATAGAGATTGGTTTGAGGGTGGGGACCCTACTTAGATAGGAGGCTGGCAAGATTGGAACAGATGGAAGATCCCTTTCGGATAGCAGAACTTCACTCTAGGAAGTAAGAAAAAAAAGACCCATGCTCGGAACGGGGGAGGCTGCCCGCTTAGAGAAATTCCTGAACCATATGCTTGATGGTACAAGTGACGTTGTAATGAGACTGGAGAGTGAGGCTATTCTGACTGAAAGGCAACGTCGGGGTGGAGGAGAGGAAACTGGCAAATAGACGTCACACTGGAACGGTCCACAACCACCACTGGGTGGCCTAGGGGTCTGTAGCACTCTCACAGCCCCGCCTGAAAAGTCAATTGGTAAGACGATGGGCACACATTCGTGGAGAGGAAGTAGGTCATCGCACTGGGATGGTCAACTACGCAATTGGGGGCCATGCATTTCGAGATGGACAAGACAAGGGGTATAAGGATTGCTTCCTCATCGAAACCGCCATTGGTTATGAATTAGCTTAACATCTCTCTCGGATGTGTAAATGCCCACACTGGGGGGCTCAGCCGTATCTATAACTCAATGCAGACGGATGAGGTTGAACGGCGGGAAAGAGCTTGCTTGACATGTCGCAACCTTCTCTAGAAAATTAAAAAAACCATGCACTTGATGGGAAATACGAGAGAGCCACTTAGGTCTACAAGCACCTGGTCTACCAACCCTGTGGCTGGGACCGCGTCTCCCGAGACTTGGTCGGTGTACTCGGTTTGCCTGCCCAATGGCCGGGACCTGTTGCTCCGACCTTTGCTCTCAGGTACGCGGTCTACCTGCTTGGTGGTCGGGACCTTGGCACTCGGACCGAGTCACCGTGGATAGGAAATTTTTGCGGGGTTCCGGGGTATTTCAAATTCTTTCCATGTAGGCGGGCGTTCGGAAAAAACAATGTATTGTATGTGTACAATTTTCTTTGCGAGTTGGACCATCCAACTGCGTTGTTTCTACCACCATTCTAGATACGCGACACACATGCCACCCATGTCAACAAACTTAAGACTGTCACGGCACTCTTCTTGCACAATTCCTTTGCGTGAACGTCCTTCCATTTGCATGAAGATGTCCTGTCTAATTAGGTGGACTCTCTGGGTTTCGGCTTTAAGCAGCAGCGATGAGATTTCCATCAACGTGTCATTTTGCAAGCTTGTGATGGTTTTAGGTGCAGTTCGCTCTATAGATTGAATGGACAATGAGCACATTTTATGCAAAAGGGAAGCCCACTGGTGTCCTTGTTCGTGGTCTTGTTCCATTTCTAATGTGGTTCGTTCATACAGCTCCAATGATTGGATCATATGTTTTGAGTAAAGTGTGTTCCATGTTATCAGACCATGAGCATCATTTTTTGAAAAGTGCTGTTATTGTTTGGGAATGTATTTGTGAGTTTTGTATGATCAAGATTCGTAGTTTCTGCTTTGCCAATGCTTTTTCCTCGGTTTGTATTACATCCCTACATTTTTGTTGTATGTTCTCCAACATTTGGAGCGCCGCCGTAATGTCCTTGGAGGTGGGGGTGGAGGGATGAGAACTTGTACAATCGCGGGTTAGATTGGTCAGGGGGGGCATGGTTTCTACTGAGGGCAAAGCCATCACAGGGCTCTCCATTGATGACGGGGAGTTTACCACGGACGCAGCCAGCTCAGGATATTGAAGGGGCCGCAAAGCCGTCCGTTCTGCCGTGCGTGAGTCGAGGGGAACCTCTTCTCCTTGAGTGGTGCTGCTGCTAGTGCCACTGCTAGTGTCCGTGCTTTTGCTGGTGTTCACACAGCTCACATCGAAATTGAAATCTGACACTAACCTACATTGATGAACCCTCGACTGACCGAATACGAACATGTCGTTGTCGGGCCTTATCTCACCGATGGTCGACTGCGTTGTGTTCTCCTTCACCTGCACTTTGAGTGATTCCTCCAGCACAAGGACTTCGAATGGGGTCTGGACTGGAGCCTCAATATTGACCGGCGCTATCTGGGGCTTCCTATCTGTCACATCGAACCACAATTTTTGAGAGATCCGACCCTGCCCTGCACACGGCTTTTCGTTGTCAGGAGCATAGGTTTTTCCATCTTGAAAGTAAGAAACGGGAGGTGCTTGGCAGCGAATTAACTTCGGGATACCCAGGTGTTCGTGACGTTTGCACAGGGCCTTCTGAATGGCAATGTTCTCAATTTCATGGATCTCAGAATCGGGGTCACAACCAGGTTCTCGCTGTCCCAAATGTTGTCACCAGTGGTCTATTCAGTCTAGTAGTCAGGAGTCTCTGAAGATTGCGGAGCAGGAGTTGGCGAATCATCTGCCTTGTACTTTCCACAAGCACCAATTTCTCTAAAATTGCTGATGGTATCATTGACGGCGTCCTCAGAGATGTTGAGTTCCTGAACAGGAGGAGACAAAGGGATTAGTTTGAGTGCCCTACAAACTCGTGGATCGCCCGTACATCGTGTTGTCTGGTTCTTTTCTTCTGCGGTAAAACGGGAGCTAGTGAGCAAGGAACAATTGTGCTGCGTGGATTCATAACCTTGAGACAATGTTCGGGCGGCATAAGGTTTTACAAATGATTCAAACCGAATTTTTGGTGTACGTGGATAAGCACGGGACATCCTATATTTCTTCACTCCATTATTTTTCTTGATGTACCAAATGGCAAAATTTGGTAGCGGAGGTATCACTGGAACTTTGAGGACCTTCAGCGTGCTCTGGTGGAATAATAGCTTGACTAAAAGGAGCCCCAAACGGTAATTATTTCTCAGGATGTGTCTATTGTGATTTTCTATGGAACTGAGATACTTGCACGATAGGATCTTAGGAGAAATATATGCCTTTGGTGTTTTGGTGCCTGCACGGGCATCGGACTTACCAACGTTGCATGACTTAACAGGGTGTTTTGCAGTATTGAATTTGTTGTTTATCCGTTCTGACTCACCACTCGAACAGAGAGGCGGCAACACCCTATTACTAGTCACGAGCGCAACATGATAGTTAAAGAGAGAAAGAACAGAGACATCATACAAATTGGCCATACTCTGTAGTGCATAGTTGGCGAACTCCAACCTCAAATTGTCAGGTTTGATCGCTAGAGAAATATAGGCATACTTCGACCGTTTCAGAGCCTTTATTTTAGTCTGCGGTATTGGCGACATTGTATCACAATACACACTCCGATTGCAATGATCTACGTCATGATTTAATATCCGGCGTGGAGCGGCGTTTTCCTTTGGGCCCAACAACTTCTTTCTTCAATATCTCTGTACCGGCAAGGTTTTGTGACTTCGTTGAAGTGATCGGATGCTCCTAAATTGGTTTCCGTTCACCGTATTTATTTGTTCAAGGTAAGTGCGTTGAAATTTGGCGGACGGTCCGATCAGCACCGTTCTTAGCGGCGATTGTGTCTAAAAATCCGCAATACTGGCTGCTGCAAAATTTTGGAAGGTATCGTAGTGGGTTTTGTGTTTTAGCGAAGGTTTCCTTATAAAGCTGCAAATCTGGCAATTGTGTGCGCGACCGTCAGCGAAGGAACATTTTGTCATCATCAATCAGGCCTGTTGGTTTCCCGCCGTTAAGGTCTTGGTTCACTTCCCGTTCGGTGGCCCGCTCGCAGGCATTGTTGTGCCATTGGTTACTGTAGGGGCGTGGCTTTGACGAGCCCGTGCACCTATGCAGACATGTTGAGGCGGCCTTTTGGCCCGCTTGCCCCCCCCCCCTCGCCGCTCATGCCTCTTGGCATGTGTACCGGGTTGTGTCAGTATGTGTGTCTGCACCTGTGCATCTGCACGGAGGTTAGTTTGACGCACAGCTGCACGTGTGCAAGTATCCGTGTTGGCCCTCATTTCTGATTCACATTCGGTGCTTTTTGGTTTGGAGGGGAAGGAAATGTGCACACAACCGCACATTTTACCTTAGCCGATGCCTGTGATTTTGTCCAACATTAACAAACACCATTCTTGAGCCCAGCTGCCCCAACGCTTTCCCATTGCTATCCCTGTACTCTCCATACTCTAGGCTACTGCAATGCTATTGTTGTCCCTTTACTTTGCGTACTCTCGCCCGCCTCAATGCCATTGCTGCCCCGGAACTCTCTGCTGTCAATGTTGTAGCTCTCCTGTTTTCGGTGGACGAAGGGTGATGTCCATCAACCGCCTGAGTACCCTATTTGAGTACCCTGAGTACCCTATTTGAGTACCCTGAGTACCCCATTTGAGACCTTAAGTACCCTATTCGAGTACCATGAGTACCCTATTTGAGTACCCTGACTACCCTATTTGAGTACCCTGAGTACCCTATTTGAGTACCGTGATTACCCTATTTGAGTACCCTGATTACCCTATTTGAGTACCCTAAGTACCGTGCCAACTCTTTTGGAGCCATTGATACCGCTTGGACCCCGCGGCACTGCAGAGTCTCTCTCATCTGGACTCCGTAAGCGCACAACATATCAAATCATGTCCTATGGAGAAGGGCTGGCTGACTACGAGAGAAGAGATCGACAAAACGAAGCGGGAGAAGGATGACGCGGCCATCGAGGCTACCTATCAGCCACCACTACTTTCATATATGTTGCAAGATTGGCGCAGTGCCATACCTAAGAAGAGGCCTCTTGGTGCAATACAGCACACCAAGTGCCCGGTCCTAGTGCATGACCATGACCTTCCGTTCGTATGAATTGCTCGTTGTGTGGGCCCCGTGACCTCCGAACTGCTTTACCCCCGCCCCCACCTCCAACTGCCGATGGGGATCTGTAGTAAAAAAAAATTTTCAATTTTTTTTTACTAGGTAACAGATTTCTAGGTTCGTTATTTTTTACTGGGTATAGGGAACCTAGTAAAAAAAAGTTTTTTTTCCTAGGTTTCAAAACCTAGGAAAAACAAAATTTTTTTACAAGGTCTACGGACCTTAAAAAAAAGTACCACTAGGCATTAGAACTTTGGGGCCACTTGTTGGCCACTTCTAATCTCGTTCCCCGCTCTGAGGGGCTTTTTTCCACTGGTCTGGCGAGGGCCCTTTTTGAACCCCTGTTCGGGGACCCCCGAGAATGCAGGGGTGACGTAGCATTTCCGCCCTCTTTTGGGCCCCTGAGAAGGCAAGGGTGAGGCGGCCACTTGTGATTTTTTCCCCCTTTGTTGTGGACCACTTCTGATTTTGCTCCCCGCACTTGGCGTTGGGGATCCCCGAGAATGCAGGGGTGACGCAGCATTTTTGCCCTCTTTTGGGCCCCCAAGAAGGCAGGGGTGAGGCAGCCACTTCAAATTTCGTTCCCCTATATTGGGGATCCCCGAGAATGCACGGGTGACGTAGCTTTTTTGCTCTCTTTTGGGCCCCCGAGGAGGTAGGGGTGAGGCAGCCACTTCAGATTTTGTTCCCCAGAGTCGAGAGCCTTTTGTATGAACTTCTTAATCGGCACAAGTTGCAGGGGCTGCGTGAGTTTCTGCAACACGTTGTGCCTCGAATGGGTGAACAATGGACCAAAGGCTGCGAACAACGAGGGGGTAGAGCTATGCAACATCCTCCCTGGATGTGGCAAGAGGCCTAATGCATACTTCATGATGCAATCTTTTTCGATGACGGAGATGCAATCTTCTTCCGTCAAGGTGTTGCATCACGAAAGCGGGTTGCCAATGGCAAGCTTGTCGGGGAGTACCCCCCCATTGATGGCATGCAAGTGGCGCAATGGAAGAAAACCTTGGCCAGCATCTCTAACGGAGGTCGTGTCACATGGCCCCAGTTTGTAGAATTCTTGAGGGTTCACCGTAGCACATGTGCACCGTGTCACAGGTGACGCTTGCACATGTGCCACGTATTGCACATTAGGTGTTTGTGAGGGTTGTTTGTTGTGGCATCTTGTGAAGGAATCCGGCTTCCAGGTGCTTTTGCGCTACTCCTAGAAATTTGTTGGTTCCGGTCCCTTTTACTTTGGTCATGTGAGAGGCACCGTTGTAACCCGCGTTGAAGCGCCTCATGTGCATGCTCTGAAGTCACAAGGAGGCCCCCCAAAAAAAGAAAGCCTCCAAGAGGAGCCAAGAATTGGCAGACTCGAATTCTGATTTGGATTTTGATTCCTAATCGGATGGTAGCTGTGACGGTGAGCCCCTTGCCCTTGCACCCCTTGTGAAGCGGGAATTGGACCTTGGGAGCAAGCGGTGGCATTCCATGCACCTGTACCACCTCCCTTCACTTGTGGGCAGTGCCATCAGAAAGTTTTCTTATGGTGCGTCTATTGCGAGGGGTGCTTGTGGTGTTTGGAAGGTGAGGAGTGCGTTGCTCGCAGGTTTAAAGATAGAGATGAGTCGCGATGGGTCTTGCAAAAGTGGGAGGAGAAGGTTGAGGTTGGGAAGATGTTGCATCCCACGCAATCCCATGCCAAAACCGCCCCCTCCTCCCCGTTTGCTTTGCCCAATTGCAACATGTTGAGTCATTGCTCCGTGACAATTGGGAACGACCACTTGACGTGATCGTTCCAAGTTCGGGGTCTCAACAATATAGGCCGGAGGCACGCCATTTGAGCGATCTTTACTCACAATCTTACGTCGCAGATAGTGCCGAGATTGTTGTGTATTACCGATGGCTTACCCGGACAGCTTTGAGTGCGGACTGGGATATTATGGGTGTGGCGTGGGTTGTGCGTGACTCATTGTGGAATGCGTCATCTGCGCCGTGGGGTCGTAGGAAGGTGTTGGCTGGGTCATGGGCGCACCGTACTTTGGAAGCAGCATCCATTGATATGGTCTATGCGCCTCCCTTGCTTGCGGCGCAAATATATAATGTGCGCCATACACATTGGGTGCTGCGCTTGTTGTTCGTTTCCCCAACACGCACTTTCTTGTGCCTCGTGTTCGATCCGCCGTGTAACAAGCCGTACATAGTGGGTGCAAACACTCAGGAGTTGGCCATAGTCAACCTCATTGCCAAACAAGAAGGCATTGAGCCAAGGCCACAGAAGAGGTGGGACAGGTTTTTGGTGAGTTTGGTAGCGTAGCTTTTGCTGTAGCCCCCCTATACTCCACCTTCCCCCTAGGAACCTAGTTTAAAGGTAATATGGATTGATTTTTGGCAAAAATTAAAATTAAACGAAAGTTGTCGCTTTTGGCGGGGGATGCGGGGGCTCACTTGGGAAAATTTCCACCCCCACGGGGTACCTTGTGGGTTTGACCGCCATCGTGTGCGGTTGCATGCTTGGGGGGGGATATTGGTTGGAAATTTTAAAAATATTAAAATTGCTCTCGGCTTTAAAATGTCCGTTTCATTTTTGCTTTAATTTTTCAAGAATTTAAAATTTAGGAAGTCGCCAGGATTAATTTTAAACCAAGAAAATTTAAACCAAAACCTCCAAAATTGAAACCTCCCTACACAAGCACAACAACACATACTACGGAACCTTTGTGCTTGTCCGCGGCCATTTGGGCCATTCTGCTGTACTTACACCTCTTGGGACCCATTCTTGGGGTCCCAAAGGGGTGCCGTGGGTTGAGTGTCCTTAGGGGAGCTAGTGGGTTCGGTGGTGGTGGTTTGGTGGGGTTTAGGGACTTCTTGCCGGTTAGTCGGGGGGTTAGCCGGCTCGGTTTGGGGTTTTGCGGGGGGGTTGATGGGCGTCTTTTTGCCCGGGCGCGCCTTTTGAGGGTGCGCGGCCGCGGCCTCCGCCTCCGTGAAGAGGAGGCCTCGCGGCACCTCATATAGCTCGGGGTTGTCCGGGTATCGCACCCAAACAACCCCGCTATTGCGGGCGTGGGCACCAGTGACGGTGCCCACCTCTACCCCGGTGGGGTAGGGGACGTGGACGGAGGACCCAACGAGTGGATCGTCGGGACCTCCGTCCTTCTTCGTACCCCCCCCCCCCTTTGCTTCCCCCTCCCCCTTCTCTTCCCCCTTGGGCTTGGGGGCCGGCGTGGCCTTGGTCTTCGGGGGTAGGGGAGGGTTGTTCTTTTTCTTGCGGGGGGGGAGGGCTCCGCTTGAGGAGTCCGGGGCAGACTCCGAGTCGGACTCATCGTCCGACTCGAAGCGCTTCCTCTTGAGGTTGTGTTTGGGTTTTGGGTTGGGGTTGGTCTTGGATGCGGGGGGGGGGTTTGGTTGGCTGGGGGGGGGGGGGGGGGTTGGCTGCCTGGGGGTTGGGGGTCGTGGTGGCGGCGTTCCTCCTCTCCTCCCTCTCCCCGCCCCCCATTTCCCTCCACCTATCCCCCTCCTCGCATCCCACCCATCCCACCTCCGCCATGTGCGCCAAGGTGCTCGGCCTATACGGCCGAGCAGGTCCCCACGTGGTGGAGACGACACGGCCTTGTTCCCAGTCTTGGAGGCCGCGGAGTAGGGCCAGCCCCAAGGCCGGATCGTGGGCGAGGATCTTGTGGACCCCCCCAAGGCCCACGCTGTTCTCCCCATCCCTATCGGACCACAGAATACGGATGGGGCGAACGTCGTCCGCCCGAACCACCACGTCCTTGACCTGCAGGGGAGTGCAGGCGGAGACGTGAGACGGGGCAAATTTGGTAAATTTTTCGGCGACTTTGTTTAATTTTTTTCGTTTAATTTTTAACGTTAATTTTTAATTTTTCGGTCGGCGCTTTAAATTTTAAAGATTAAACTAAAGAATTTAAACCAGACGACGAAATTGTAAAAAAAACCAACCTACACACACACCTCACCGAATCCAGGGCTTCCTTGAGCCTGGACAGCTCCCATGTATGGGCCAACTGCGGCCGCTAGCGGGGGGGTCGGAGACGGTCACCGGCGGGCGCAACTCTAGCGCGTTGACCAACTCCTTCCAAGTGTCCAAGAAGGCTTGCCGTGTGGGGATAGGGCGCGGGAATTCGTGGCCGGTAGCGGACGTATAGTCAAGCCCGCGGCGGGTCATGAAGGCGGAGAGGTGGCGGTATCCCGTCTTTGTGACATTGAGCTCCATAAGTAGCCCAATAAGGTGGGGTGCGGGAAAGAGCATAGAAGCGTATTGCTTCACCGCCTCCTTTTGCTTATTGCGAATGAGGGTGGGGCAGCCAACCTCCGTGGCCTCGGCCCAACGAGCCTTGGCCAACGGGGATGAAGCCACCCACTCACCAAGGAGTTGGGAGACCAAAGGGTCCCGCAAACTCTTGGCCCCACTCAAACGCGTTAGCGTCATGCTAAGCTCGGTAAGGGTGTCCCGAGAGAAAGGCATAACAAGATCTACACAAGGGAAAAGTGGGTGTGGAGTGGGGTAGGAGGTGCCCCCAAGGAAAGACTCTATGGGTTCAATAACCGACCCATAGGCATTAAAATCCCGCTACAAACCCATGAACCAACCTTGGACGACATGAAACACCTCGGGGATC
This sequence comes from Eutreptiella sp. 'Long Island Sound 2002', assembly GCA_964036045.1. Taxonomy (NCBI): domain Eukaryota; phylum Euglenozoa; class Euglenophyceae; order Eutreptiales; family Eutreptiaceae; genus Eutreptiella; species Eutreptiella sp. 'Long Island Sound 2002'. Next base: position 45,942,187 of record OZ038384.1, read on the forward strand.
CTAATATGCCCATGTACGTAACCGAGCAAACCGGTTAAAATCAGGAAATTCTCGTTTAAAGAGTTAAAATTTGTTGGTTTAATTTTTCATTGCATTCAAATTTGAAAAATTAATTTAACCCATATTACCTTTAAACTGGGTTCCTAGGGCCTACACCAAGAAGAGAGTGTGAGCCGCCATCCTGCCTGCCTTCTCATGCTACATTGCCTTTTGTCTAGGCGTGTTGTCAACAGTAGCATCCAACTTTCACAAGATAGATTGTGGTTGTTGCGTGAGATTGCACAGGGAGCTTTGCACTATCGCGATTCTGCGCATGCCTCCCCTATTTAGACCACACCTAGTTGGGCCTTGGCACAGATATATGCTAGGCCCTATTGATCACCTAGCCGTTCGTCGTGTTGTTTCTGCAACGACACAGTCCACATCACGTGCCGTGAATATGGAGTTTATCAGTGTGCCTTGCATGCTTCCGTTTTGTGTCCCTCGGAGATATGTGTGGCATGGCACAAGTGGAGAGTGCAATTTACTGCCACACTGGCATGCATTGTATTGGCATTCGCGTTGGGTGACCGGCTTGTGGTTGACAAGCCGCCTTCTGTAGATGAGGTCCGTCCAAAGGTGGTGGTCCGCGGTAAGGAATTTTTGTTCCCGAGCATTACCCCAAATATGCCTCCAGTAAATTGCAGTATGACAAAAAATTGATTGAAGAGTTGGATATGAAGACCACGGACGTGCTTCGCAACATGTGCAAGCACAATCCTCCCTCAGCACAACCCACCTACAAAGATAAAAAGGCGCACCTCATCTATAAGCGTGTCTTTTGAGTGTGTGCACCTCGTATATATATTACTACACCCCTCTCCCCTTAAATCTAGCTAACAAGCAAGCAAGCAACAAGCAACAAGCAACAAGCACTTCTCTTTTCCGTTTTGGCCACTGCGCGGCCTCATCGCTCCGGGCTCTACTCTACTCTAGCCATCCTAGAGCCTAGGTGGTGGCCTTGCCAAATCCAAGTTTTGAGCCAAAAACTCACCGGTGGCGGCCCGGGGCGGGGACGCCAAGTCGGGAGGTGCCCTCCCAAATTTGCGCAGTTTAGGGCCAAAAACAGCCCTTTTTCGCCCAAAATAGCCCGAAGACCCGGGCAAAGCGCCCGAACGAAGGGAAACGGTGGGTACGTTCCATGTGCGGCTTGACGTCATCATGTCAAAGAGCCTTCTAGCGCCCTTCAACTCCACGATATGTCCGAGAAACGGCCCAAAAAGGCGCCAAAAAGCCCCAAAAGCTGTGCAATGTGCACCAACCCCCCGAAACCAAGCACGGGCCGTATCTTGGGCTACGTGGCTCAAAATCCGATTCGGAGGGCACCTAGTCCACTCGCAACCCCCCACTTTTTATGGTTTCCAAGCCGCAGAATCGCCCAACGAGACGCCCAGACCCCCGTACCAGTGGTCACTTGGTGGAGCCGGAGGGCAGCCGGGCCCGCACCCGGTGGGGGCCAACGGTGGGTCCACCAGGGTCCCCGGGGCGAAAAAAAAAGATTTTTTCCAAAGTTGTTCTCAGACCCCTTGGGATGCTCAAACCGGTGTTTTTAGCCCGTTTTGAGCCCGTGGTGACGCGCTTTGGGCCATGGAAAATCCCAAAATGCCTTGAAAATGGGCCATTTCAAGGCCAAAAATGGGTCAAAAATGGGTCAAAAACGTGTTTTTCCAAAAGTCATCGTAGACCACTGGGGATGCTCAAACAAGTGTTTTTAGCCCATTTTGAGCCCGTGGTGACGTGTTTTGGCCCATGGAAAATCCCAAAATGCCTTGAAAATGGGTCGTTTTGGGACCAAAAGTGGGTCAAAAATGGGTCTAAAACGCATTTTTCCAAAAGTGATCCTGGACCATTTGGGATGCTCGGACAAGTGTTTTGAGCCCATTTTGAGCCCGTTTTGATCGAGTTTAGTCCCTTCCGCTACGTGTATGCACCAAGTTGTACCCTGGGCACGTACCTTAAAGTGGAGCCACGTAGAGTATGGGAGAGGGGTGTAGATTAGAGGATATATATATATATATATATATATATCTATCTATCTATATATATATATATATATATATATATCCTCCAATCTACACCCCTCTCCCCAACTCTAGGTGGCTCCACCATACGGCTCTAAGGTACGTGCGAACGGTACAGCTTGGTGCCTACACGTGGCGACAGGGGCTAAACTCGGTCAAAAAGGGCTCAAAATGGGCTCAGAACACTTGTTTGTGCACCCCCAATGGTCCAGGGTCACTTTTGGAAAAACGCGTTTTTGACCCATTTTTCACCCATTTTGGGTCCCAAGACGGCCCATTTTCAAGGCATTTTGGGATTTTCCATGGGCCAAAACGCGTGATCTCGGGCTCAAAATGGGCTAAAAACACTTGTCTAAGCATCCAAGTTGGTCCAGGCTCACTTTTGGAAAAACGCGTTTTTGACCCATTTTTCACCCGTTTTGGGTCCCAAAACGGCCCCTTTTCAAGGCATTTTGGGATTTTTTCATGGGCCAAAACGTGTCACCACGGGCTCAAAATGGGCTAAAAACACTTGTTTGAGCATCCCATATGGTCCAGGATCACTTTTGGAAAAATGCGGTTTTGACCCATTTTTCACCCGTTTTGGGTCCCAAAACGGCCCATTTTCAAGGCATTTTGGGATTTTCCATGGCCCAAAACGCGCCACCACGGGCTCAAAACGGCCTAAAAACACTTGTTTGAGCATCCCAAGTGGTGTAGGAACAACTTTGGGAAAAACGATTTTTTTCGCCCCGGGGACCCTGGTGGACCCACCGTTGGCCCCAACTGTGCGCGGGCTGTGCTACCCTCCGGCTCCACCAAGTGACCACTGGTACGGGGGTCTAGGTGGCTCGTTGGGCGATTCTGAGGCTTGGAAACCACAAAAAGTGGGGGTTTGCGGGTGGACTAGGTGCCCTCGGAATTCGGTTTTGAGCCACGTAGCCCAAGATACGGTCCGTTCTTGGTTTCGGGGTGTTGGTGCACATGGCGCAGATTTTGGGCTTTTTGGCGCCTTTTTGGGCCGTTTCTCGGACATATCGTGGAGTTAGGAGGCAACAAAGAGCTCTTGGTCACGGTGAAGTCAAGCCGCACGTGGAGTGTAGCAGCCGTTTGCCTTCGTTTGGCCGTTATGACTAGGTTTCGGGGCCGTTTTGGGCCAAAAAAGGCTGTTTTGGGGCACAAAATGCGCAGTTTTGGAAGGGCACCTCCCGACTTGGCGCCCCCGCTCCGGGGCGCCACTGGTGAGTTTTTGGCTGAAAACTTGGATTTGGCAAGGCCACCACCTATATATATATATATATATATATAGGCTCTAGGGTGGCTAGAGTAGAGTAGAGCCCGGAGCGATGAGGCGGAGCAATGGCCAAAACGGAAAGGAGAAGTGCTTGTTGCTTGCTTGTTGTTGCTTGTTGCTTGTTAGCTAGATTTAAGGGGAGAGGGGTGTAGTAATATATATATATATATATATATATATATATATATATATATATATATATATATATATATATATATATATATATATATATATATATATATATATATATATATATATATATATATATATATATATATATATATATATATATATATATATATATATATATATATATATATATATATATATATATATATATATATATATATATATATATATATATATATATATATATATATATATATATATATATATATATATATATACTACACCCCTCTCCACTTAAATCTAGCTATCAAGCAACAAGCAAACAAGCAACAAGCAAGCAGCAAGCAACAAGCACTTCTCCTTTCCTTTTTGGCCATTGCTCGGCCTCATCGCTCCGGGCTCTACTCTACTCTAGCCATCCTAGAGCCTAGGTGGTGGCCTTGCCAAATCCAGGTTTTGAGCCAAAAACTCACCGGTGGCGGCCCGGGGCGGGGATGCCAAGTCGGGAGGTGCCCTCCCAAATTTGCGCAGTTTAGGGCCAAAAACAGCCATTTTTCGCCCAAAACAGCCCTAGTAAGGGTTCAAAACAGGCAAACGAAGGCAAACGGCTGCTACACTCCACGTGCGGCTTGACTTTCTCGTGAGAAAGGGACCTTTGGTGCCCTCTAACTCCACGATATGTCCGAGAAACGGCCCAAAAAGGCGCCAAAAAGCCCCAAAAACTGCGCAATGTGCACCAGCACCCCGAAACCAAGAGCGGGCCGTATCCTGGGCTATGTGGCCCAAAAACGAATTCCGAGGGCACCTAGTCCACCCGCAACCCCCCACTTTTTATGGTTTCCAAGCCTCAGAACCGCCCAACAAGGCACGTAGACCCCCGTACCAGTGGTCATTTGGTGCAGCCGGAGGGCCGGCCAGCCCACGCACAATGGGGGCCAACGGTGGGTCCACCAGGGTCCCCAGGGCGAAAATTTTTTTTTTCCAAAGTTGTTCCTAGACCACTTGGGATGCTCAAACAAGTGTTTTTAGGCCGTTTTTAGCCCGTGGTGGCGCGCTTTGGGCCATGGAAAATCCCAAAATGCCTTGAAAATGGGCCGTTTCGGGACCAACAATGCGTCAAAAATGGGTCATAAACGTGTTTTTCCAAAAGTGATCCTGGACCATTTATTGATGCTCAAACAAGTGGTTTTAGCCCATTTTGAGCCCGTGGCGACGGGTTTTGGGTCATGGAAAAGCCCAAAATGCCTTGAAAATGGGCCACTTTGGGTCCAAAAATGGGTCAAAAATGCGTCAAAAACGTGTTTTTCCAAAAGTTATCCCGGACCATTTGGGATGCTCAAACAAGTGTTTTTAGCCCGTTTTGAGCCCGTTTTGACCGAGTTTAGCCCCTTCCACCACGTGTATGCACCACTTTGTGCCCTTCGCACGTGCCTTAGAGCCGTGTGGTGAAGCCATCTAGAGTTGGGAGAGGGGTGTAGATTGGAGGATATATATATATATATATATATATATATATATATATATATAGATAGATATATATATATATATATATATATATATATATATATATATATATATACATATATATACATATATATATATATATATACATATATGTATATATATGTATATATATACATACATATATATATATATATATATAGATATAGATATATATATATATATATATATATATATATATATATATATAGATATGTATATATATATATATATATATATACATATATGGATATATATAGATATAGATATATATATATATATATATATAATAGATATATATATATATATATATATATATATATATGGCACAAGTGGTCAACGGCCCCCTCCCCCACCCGGGCCCCACCGGGGAGGGTTGGGTTGGGGCCAAGGACGTTCCCCCCTATTTTGGGGTCGAGAAGTTCAAAAAAATAGGAATTAGAGTGATTGGAGACGGTGGTGGGCCGCTAGGACACTTCAAAGTTGCTAAAAATAGGTGTTTCTTACCGAGTGACATCATGCCCAAAAATAGCCCAAAATCCTAAAAATAGCCCTCTCTATGTAACAAAAACCTCCAACACCCCAAACCTTTGCCGTTAATGCCTTCCATGGGATCCATTCATCACCCTTTTGCCTCACTAGGGGCAGGAGAAGGGCCACCTGTACCCTATCATACCATTTTTTGGGCCAACCTTGCATTTTTGAGGCTATTTTGGGGATGATGTCACTGGGTAGGAAATACCCAATTTTTTGCAACTTTGAAGGGTCATAGCGACCCACCACCGTCTCCAATCACCCTAATTCCTATTTTTTTGAACTTCTCGACCCCAAAATAGGGGGGGGGGGTCCTTGGTCCCAACCAAACCCCGGTGGGTGAGACCGGGTGGGGGGGGGGCGTTGACCACTTATGCCATATATATATATATATATATATATATCTATATATATATATATATATATATATATATATATATATATATATATATATATAGCGGAGTCCCCCCGGCGAATCCGAGGTTCTTCCTCGAAGGGGCCCACGAGCCCAGGGGACGCCACCGGGTTTTAACGGCCAAACCGGACGGAGCTCCCACCGGCGACCCCCCCCCCCCACGAGGGAGGGAGCGCACAACAACCGCCAGCCCCCCCCCCCCCTCAGCCCCCCCAAAAAAGGGACTCCGGCGCGGAGGGTTGGGGATATAGTCCCATGCCGCGCGGCCATGAATAGACATGGCCCTACACCGGGCGATACACGCCCTCCCCCCCCCCTCGCTCAAGAGGGGCCCCCGTCGTCCCCCGGGCAGGGAGCAACCCCCCCCCCCCCCTCAAGGAACGGCCGCCCTCGGGAGCCCTCGCCCAGCCCCCGGGGGCCTCTCGGGGTTCGCCCCCGAGCCCGCCCGGCCCTTCCACGCCCCCCTCACCAGCCGCAGCCCAGAGGCCCGCCCGTCTCCCCCGCGCCGGCCCACAACCACCAGGGACCCGGGCCCCGGAGCCCCGTGCCCAGCCCCGCCCGCCCCCCGGTATCCCTCCGGCGGGGCCCGTCCCGGTCCGGTTCGGCCGCGAGGGGACGGCGTGGCGCTCCCCCCCGCCTCCACCAGGATTCGCCCCCGTGGATGATGCTCGGCGGGATTCGTCCCCGCCGAGCGGGGTGCGGGCCCCACCGCCGACCGCGGCCCCGCCGACACCTCGAGCGCCCCGGGCTCCCCGGCCGACTTTGGCCAGCCCCGGCCGCTCCTCCGCCCGGTCGGCCGCACGGTGACGCTCTGCGGCTGAGCTCACCGCACCCCCGTCCCCCTCGCGCGCGCACCCACCCACCAGCCCACACCCCCCCCCCCCCCAAGCGTGCACGCTGTGCCCCCACCGCCCCCCACTCTCCCGCCCCTCCCTCTCTCAGGTAGCGAAGCCCCGAGGTGGGCTGCCGCAGCCGCCGACGGGCGGCCGCCTTACGTACAAGAGGACCCCCCGCACGCGGTGGGGGTCCAGGCCTTGCACCCCTTCCCCTGCCACACGCATCATGGCGTTTGCATGTGTCATACCTCCCTCCCTATGCACCATGTGTCATGGCCGCGAGTGGCCTGTGCCTCCCCCACACCGAAACCGCACGGGGGGGGCCGAAGGCCCCTGGGTGGGGCCCCCAGAACCCCAGCAGCTGCGCCTCCCGACTGGAGGGTGGTGGGGCCCGCCGGTGCGCGGTACGAGCCCCCGCCACCCTCCGTCCGCCTGCCGCGACCCCCTGACCCCCCCCCTGACCCCCACCCCGGCTAGGGCGGCGCGGCCCGCGCGTGCGGTACGAGCCCGCGCCGCCCCTTGATGCATTATACGGGTAGTGCGGGCCCGCCAGGAGAGCGGAGGGGCCCCGCACTGCCCCGAGCGCCCCCCCCCACGACAGCTGGCGCTAAAGGCCAACCGGCGCCTGGCGGGCTGTTGTGCAGGGGGGCGAGGCGACCGGGCGCTTCGTACCCGCCCCCAACGGGGGTCCGTACCCACGGCACCGGGCACAGACACCCGTTGGGAGGTAGCCACACCACCACCCACCACAGCACCACGGCCACGGGAGGAAGGGATAGCCCCGGGCAACGGCCTCCCCAGGCCGAGGGAAGGTGCCAACCGCCAGGCTCATCCTGGCCCCCCATTTCCTTTTCATTGTCATCCCCCTTGGCCGTCCCGGCCCACAGTCCCCGCGGCGGGTAAGTTCCTGGGGTAGAACCCTAAGAACTTCGGTGACGGAAACACAGGTCGTGGTTTCGCACCCGGCCGACGTGGGGAGCCTCCGCCCCCACGGACCCCCAGGGCACCCCGGCCATCCCAGCCAGGGATAACCCGCCGCCAGCGCCCCAGCCCCCATCCCCCAGGCTCTCCGGCCTCAGTTCCCCTGCGTCTTCCTCGCCACATCCTCGTAGTGAAAGGCTAGGTAGCAGGCCACACCCCCACACCACCCCACGGCACGCCCCCCACGCACCCACGCCGCCCCCGGCCGCCCACCAGCTGCGCCCCAGCGCACCCCCATGCCGCTACGCCCCTACACAGCCCCCCCACCACTGCGCCGCCCCACACAGCTGCTCTGCGCAGCCCCACGCTGCTGGGCCCCTGCGCAGCCCCACGCTGCTGCACCCCTGCGCAGCCCCACGCTGCTGCGCCCCTGCGCAGCCCCACGCTGCTGCACCCCTGCGAAGCCCACGCTGCTGCACCCCTGCACAGCCCCACACTGCTGCACCCCTGCGCAGCCCCACGCTGCTGCACCCCTGCGCAGCCCCACGCTGCCCTCCAGCGGCAGCTGCACGCTGTTGCGCCCCTGCGCAGCCCCACGCTGCTGCACCCCTGCGCAGCCCCACGCTGCACTTCCAGCGCAGCCCCACGCTGCTGCGCCCCTACGCAGCCCCACGCTGCACTGCAGCGCAGCCCCACGCTGCTGCGCCCCTACGCAGCCCCACGCTGCACTCCAGCGCAGCCCCACGCTGCTGCGCCCCTACGCAGCCCCACGCTGCACTCCGGCGCAGCTCCACGCTGCTGCGCCCCTACGCAGCCCCACGCTGCACTCCAGCGCAGCCCCACCTGCTGCGCCCCTACGCAGCCCCACGCTGCACCCCAGCGCAGCCCCACGCTGCTCGCCCCTGCGCAGCCCCACGCTGCACTCCAACGCAGCCCCACGCTGCTTCGCCCCTACGCAACCCGACGCTGCACTCCAGCGCAGCCCCACGCTGCTGCGCCCACGTACGCAGCCCCACGCTGCACTCCAGCGCAGCTCCACGCTGCTGCGCCCCTGCGCAGCCCCACGCTGCACTCCAGCGCAGCCCCACGCTACTGCGCCCCTACGCGGCCCCACGCTGCACTCCAGCGCAGCCCCACGCTGCTGCACCCCTGCGCGGCCCCACGCTGCACTCCAGCGCAGCCCCACGCTGCTGCGCCCCCGCGCAGCCCCCAGGTTACTGCGCCCCACGCTGCTACGCCCCCTGCCCAGCCCCACGCTGCTACGCCCCTGCCCAGCCCCACACGCTGC